>CM065398.1:15547500-15872500 GCA_033060915.1 Euryodendron excelsum
TTATAAGAGTTTTGCTTCACACAAGAGAACTCTCTAAACTCTCAATTACAAGTGTATATGAATATACAAGTAACAGACAAACTCTCTAGCAAAAGTAGATTTACAATCAAAGCTCACTCAAGAATGAAACAGGAAGAATGTTTAAGAATATCAGGTTGATCAGTGATTCTTGTCTCCAGTTGTTTCTTTCTCTTGATTCTTGTATATAAATGCAGTTGGAGGCTAGTATTTATACCCTTGCATTGATTTCATCTGTTGGAGGTCGTTGAGTATCATAAATGCACGTCCAATCCGTTATAACGTTAAGAAAAATAGCCGTTATACCAGAGGGAGTCGGCTCCAGGTCTGTGGAGTCGACACTTCCTGCTTCTACATTTACCAGACGATGTTCATTGAGTTCATGAGTCCCCTCTTCATGTCGATAAGGCGACTCTCTGTTCATTCTGTCTTCACATCTTCGGCTTCTGCTGTCATGAGGCGACACTTCATTATCATGTGTCCGCTCATTGATCGTTTAAACTTCAAGCCTTTTTACTTCTGCTACCAAGAGGCAACTCTTCGTCTTTATGTGTCCGCTCATTGTTCATTTCATCTTCAAGTCTTCGCGTCTGTCTCCATGAGGCAACACTTCACGATAATGTGTCCACTCATTGCCTACTTGGTCTCCAGGCTTTTTGTTTCTGTGATCAAGAGGCGACACCTCATTTCCATGAGTCCCCTCATTGTTTAATTTGTCTCCAGGCCTTTTTGCTTCTATAATCAAGAGGCGACACTTTACTTTCATGAGTCCCCTCCTTGCCCATTTTGTCTTCAAACCTATTACGTCTGTGATCAGGAGGCGACTCCTCATTGTCCAAAACGCTGTATTCTATCTTCTAGTGATTCAGATCATCTTAGCATAGGTATAAGATCTTCAAGGAGTATGTCTTTTGGGTATGATGATCAATCAAATCTCTTTAACTCATCAGAGTTAACTTCTATTCAATTTGACTTGAATCAATCATTGGATATTGATCTTCTTTTTGAATCTCAAACAGTCAAAGCTTTATTAGATCAATGTTCATCTTTTCTACTTCATTTCCACAGCTTCCTCAATTACGTAGAGCTCCACAATGCTTCATTTCTGATTTTCTCTCTTTGTTAGTAATTCTTCATTCTTCATTAAAGATCACTTCAATGAGACCATTGCAGACATGATGAAGTCTCTTCATACATCTAGTCTTTATTGATCCTTTGTAGAAGAATTCTTCACTTGGATTCCATGTAGAGATCAGATATTCATTGTGAGCCATCTTCTCAGCAACTTCAATCACACTGTCTTGAATTGGTCGTTAGCATACCAGATGAAATCATCTCTTGAGCATTTTCCAAATTCTTCAACAAACAATACATTTTGAACTGAGCATTGCACCTCTTCAACTGATCTCTGCAAATTCTGATGAGATCTTCTTTAGGCATTTACAATATCTCTATTCTTCATCTTTAACTGAACATTGCACCTCCTCAACTGATGAAGTTTTCAGTCTATCTTGCAAATCAATCTTCATTGAAACTATGCACACTTGAAAGAAGCTTTAATTGAACACCTTCAATCTCTTCGAATGTAAGACATTTGCTTGAAGTAGAGATAGGCATCATTTCTCAGTTTGGTTAATTGCACAGCTCTTTGAATTCATTGTTTGCTTCTTGAACTTGTTGTGCATTCTCTTTGACATGTATTAGACTTAAGATTCAACTTTAAGTCTAAGTTATGAACTTTGTTAATCTGCACACTAAGTAGATTCATTAGTAAAGTAACACAAGGTTTAGTTATCATCAAAATCAACATGGGAATTAACCTTAAGTCAACAAGGATCAACCTTGAATCAACACTCCATACACTTGCTTTGCACTTCAATCCATCTAAATCCTCTCAAGAATCATCTGTGATAACTGAAATCGAAGGAATGGCTGTAGTTTCTCAAGATCCAAGCACCGAACTAGTGTAACTGACTCACCTGCTGTGGATCAAGGCAAAAGGAGGAAAACCAAGAAGGAAAAAGGGAATCAAGCAAAATGGGGGAAAGATAGAAGAAAGGAAAAAAAGACACCAAAGGAAAGGGTGTGGCAGAAGGGGAACAACAGACTAATTTTCTAGTAAATGACCCTTACTTCGATCGAGTATCTCTAAAGGAAAGTTACGAAACCTCTTTCTATACTAGAACGGTTGTCAAGGGTCAATTTGTTGATTTCAAGTTCTTTAAGGGAATGGGAATTAGTTTTAAAGAAAAGTTCTCTTATTTGGGTTGGTTAGAAATGGCCAGTCTTATGAAAAAGCTATACCCAGAACTGGTGAGGCATTTTTTCGCCAATCTTAAACCATCCAAGAAGGATCCTAGTAGAATGACAAGTTTTGTGAAAGGCGTAAAGATTAAAGTCTCTGGAAAAATTTTGAAGAAAATTTTTGGCCTATTTAGGGAAGGCATTGAGAACTAACTTGAGAATCTCAGAGAAATCTTTTTTGTAATTTTGCGTAAAGCAATACATAGCAAAAAGAAAAAGACCACAACTTCCGATGAGCTTTCCCTAAAGCTCAAATTGGTACATCACTTCCTTAGTCACTGCCTAGCTCCAAGAAGTGAGAGATATGATTATGTCTCTGAAATAGAACTGCTACTATTGTGGTGCTATGCCAGTCAAGACAAGAAGCCCCAAATGAGCACCATTACTATGGATAAACTAATTGCAGCCTCAACTCACAAAACCAATAGCCTACCATATGGTATGGCTCTCACCAAAATATTTAAGCATTTTGGAGTTGTGCTCACTGGTGAAAATGGAGAAGAGGTGAAAAAAAGACAAGATAAGATAAATAAATCAACCTTCAAGAGCATGAGATATGAGAAAAATATAGAGACAAATCAATGGGTTAGGAAAAAAGAATGGACGTTCCACTACTGCCTCAGCCTCACATGCAGAACTAGAGGCTATTCTGAAAGCCATGAAAGAAGGGAGCACCTCTAACTCTGATAAGGCAACCACTGAGTCTGAAGAAGAATCTGAAGTCAAAGAACTCAGTGAGGAAGAACTAGAAAAAGAAAAGGGAGAGGAAGCTGCAGAAAGAGAGAAAGAAGCTGAACCAGAGAAGGAGAAAAGGACTAAAAGAATGGTTGTTGAGCAAACTGAAGTGAGAGAAACAGAGAAACAAGTGCCAGCACCTAAGACTTCTGAGGTCACTAACAAAGGAAAGGCACTTGTTACAAGTGCTAACCCATCTGAACCACATCCCTCTTTTTCTCCTCCTTTCAAACCCAGATACAAACAAAGAGCCAAAAAGAGAACTGCTTTCCCTCTTATCACCAAAGCCTATGGCCTTAGAGACAGACCTAGAAAGGGTGGCTCTAACACCCCTGATGACCTTGTTATTTTGTGACTATTCTCTGCATTTAAGTTTTAATGTTTAGTAGTTCAGACTTTAGTTTTTCTATTATTTTTTTTAATTATTTGTGCTGTGCTATTGATATTGCTGGTAATGGACCAGCATGAAACACATTTTATTTGTGTTTGAATGTATTTTATATCTTCTTGTCTACACTGATTGATTGATTATTTGTTGCTTGGTTGTTTGCTGCACTTTAAGTAGTTACATTCTATTTTAATATTTTTGCTATTATTCCTGTCATAAATTTCTCATAAATTGTTTTTGATAAGTTGACAAAAAGGAGGAGAACTACTGTAAAATTATTAAATGCTAGAGCAAGGAAGAATCCTCTATTAAGGGGGAAGATCTTATATGAAAGTGCTTCACACTTTTCATGTTTTGCATGTTTGATGAAGGTTTTGTCATCATCAAAAATGGGGAGATTGGTGACCCAAAGGTTGATCTCCATAAATGATTTTGATGATAACAAAACCTAGTTATTATGGACTAATATTTTTAACTTGAGTATGCAACCTTGTTATAATGAACTGTGAAGAGCTATGGAAGATCTTATCAGCACCTCATAAGAGTGTCGAAATCATGAACTGTGAAGTATTATGGAAGCTTTTGTTAGTACCTTATAAAATTAATGACACCCTGAAAGGCACATGAGAAGTGTGTGTGTGGAAAATCAAATCAAAGCTACCAGTGCCAGCACATTCATCAAAATGATGACACGTGAAGAAGAGATAAGGCTTAAATATGCATGTGATTACAACATGCATGACCAACTTATTCACAATAAAGACCCTCGATTCTCATGTTCATATCAATCCACTAAAGCATAATATAGCTCAAACATGCTATCTTCAAAGTAATTATGAAGGAAGTTCAAAAGAAAAGTCTATCAAGATTGTCGACAATGGAGAAGATTGGTGACACCTGATGATCTAACAACGTGAAAAACTTCACTAGCACAAAAAGATTATTGGCTTCTAAGGGATTGGTTGACAAAGGACTACCAAAGGCTAAATATGTTTAAGAGGTTCAAAAAGCCACCAAGAATGTCAGTAGGGCTCGCACATATTCTCATCATTGAAGACTGATTTAGAAAATGAGTAAAAGATGGTTTGTGGAGAGCAACAACAAAAGAAGCAGGAAGTTAAATTGCCGACACTAACAGAGATTGCTAGCAATTTTGTTAAAGAGAAACAATAAAAGAAGGAGGAAGCCAGATTACTGACAATAACATAGGTTGCTGACAATCTCGGGTGATGACGGAAGAAGGCTCCAACGGTCAGAATTTTAAATTGTGTCTTAGCCACCCACCCATTTAATGCACCTCCAACAGCTCTAATAGCTTTTTTTTTTGGTGAGAGACTATATATATATATATGAGTTCAAACTCATTTACGGGTAAGAGACAAGGATATTAAAGTGCAAAAATCTAAAAACCCCAAACATTAGTCACTAATCTACAACCGCTATTGTCTGAAAGAATACACTAAGCTTTAATTTTCATTTATTCACTTCTGAGAGTGATACTAATTGCATTATAAACTCATTACTTTCGAAAAAGGTTGGTGTAACCTTATTGAGTGAGTGTAGCTTGACTGTACACTTGTAGATCGAGAGCTTGGATCGAAGCTTCTTGGTGATAAAGGATTTGGTATAAATCATTGATTGTAATAGTGAGCTGAGCACTTGAAGAAACTAGCAGCTGTGTGAGGAGAAGATTACATAGTGGATTAACTTCAAGAGGATCGAGGAAGAGAGGACATTAGCAAGGATTAGGCCAAACCTCAGTAAAATTCTCCTGTTCTATTTTACTGCTGAGTGTGTGTGCGTTATCTGTGCTTGCTAGCAATCCTTATCTGCATCTGCATTATTTATTACATTTCATCATTAGTTGAATCTCGTTTATATTGTGGTAAATTTAGTTCAACTTGATTATTTGTATTTTCACATATTTTTGATATAACCTAATTCACCCCGTCCCTTGGGTTATTCTTGAGCTAACAAACAAAATAATGCAACATCCCAACTTTGTCACTCAATAAAACAAACCAACTCCTATACTTACATAAGAAAAAGGAAAGAAATTGAGTAGAAAATGAAGGGACATGGTAGCTACCTATGAAAATGTGAGGGCAAGAAGTTGAAAGTTTGCAACTTTCGAACTGGCAAGACTTCGTCGCTCATCCGAACACTCTCTTTATCTCTCTCAAATATAAAAAGTGAAAAGTGTGCGAATAAGACAAAAGAAGGGGGACCACCTCTTTTATAGCAAAGAAAAAACTATTTAGACGGTGCTCATAACAACACCGTCCCACTTAAGTTGGACCGTCTAGACAGCCAGTGGGCTTGTCTAAAGAAATCTAAAAAATTTTCTTAAGTGTCTAGACAGCCAGTGGCTTGTGCAACAAATGATTCAAAAATTTTCTAAGATAGGGACACTATTTGGACGGTTATGGTACTGCGTTCGAACGGGAAGAGAGCTTATAGGAACTTTTTCAAAATTTTTCTAAGTATGGGGGCCTTTCAGAAGGTTCCCAAAGGGTGTCCAGACGGCTAACAACCAAGATTCAGAAACTAAAATTTTTGCCTAAGGGAGAAAGTGCGTTCAGACGGTCCCCAAAGGATGTCTAGACGGCCAGTGAGCTTCTCATCCACCTGGTCGAAAATAATCTAAGGGAAGAAAACTGTCCAGCTGGTCCCTATTGGGCATCCAGAAGGTCCCTACAGGGCGTCCGGACAGCCAGTGGCTCGTCATCTTAAATTACTAAAAAAACTAAGTCCTAAAAAAAAACTGGGTTTAGGCAAAAGTAAAAATCTGGGTCTAGGCAGCGCAGGCACGAAATTAATCCCTCCCCTAACTTAACATAGACATTGTCCGCAATGGATGAATGTGGACAATATGTATTGCAATGTAAAAGCCTAGAAAGAACTAAAACACCTAAAAATTAAAAAGAAATAAAGAAAAGAAAACTAATATACAAGGAGATAAGCTGCAAACTAGCCGAAACATGGAGGATCCTTGACAAGCAAGGTCTCCAATTTGACCATAAACTGCTCGATCTAAGGTTTTAGCCAATGACCATTCACAGTGAACTTGTTGCTGGTCTGGCACTTCTCAATCTCTATTAACCCATGAACAGAAATTGACTTTACTATATAAGGTCTAGACCACTTACTTCGCAACTTACCCTGAAAAAGATGTAACCGAGTGTTGGTCGTGTAGTACCATTTGACCAACTTCGAAAGATTTATGAGATATATGTTAGTCGTGTAGTATTTTCATCTTTGCCTTTGAAATGCGCATATTCTCATATGCCTTGTTCCGTAGTTCCTCCAACTTAGACAGTTGAAGTTTCCGGTGTTGGCCAGACTCGTCAAGTTTCTTATGAACTTGATGTATGGTCCAATGGGTCGTATGTTGAACCTCAACTAGGAGATGGCGAGCTTTGCCATAAACTAACTGATAGGGATATATTCTTAGGTTGGTTTTGTAGGCAGTCTTGTAAGCCCATAATGCATCCACTAGACGTAGAGACCAATCCATGTGGCTGGGATTCACTGTACTTTTCATGGCCTATTCCTCCTTTCTCCTCACCATCTCCATTTAGGTCTTTTTTAGTCTGGCTTAGTTAAAAAACCTACAAAAGCAACCAAAATAATATTACCGCTAATAAAGCATTAAATAATCAAACAAACAACTTAATTATGGCTAATCAAACACAACTTAGGGCCCTATGATTATACTTTTACAGTGCAATCAGGCAGTTGTAAGCACCCCAATTTTGCTCGCTTGGCAATCTTCAGTCCAAACCAATCTTCTAGTGAAATTTTACAACACTATGAAACCCAAATTGGCTTTTCAAAACTCCAATCAAGTTAAAGCAGTCGCTTCTAAGACCCGAGGGCCCCGCTGAGGCGAAAACGACTAACATTCCCTTAGGTACTCTAGATAGCTTTCCAAAACTAGGCGATCTCCAAAACCAAAGCTTTAGAGAGGCAGCTTTCCAAGACTGGGTGATTTTTGAAACCAACGCCAAACCTTAAGCGATTAATTTCTAGCGCTTGCTAGCCCACTAATGTAGAATGTTTGTTATTTCCCTTGGAGTGACAGAAACTCTTACAAACTTTCCAACTAAAAAGATATTCATCTAGATAGTTATGTTCCCAAATGATAATTTTAACAACCCATTCCTACAATGTATTATGGTATTACACGTTGCTAGGAATGGTCATCCTAAAATAATAAGAATTTGGGAACGAGTGCTAATGCTCTCAATTGGTTGTGTATCTATGACAATGAAATCTATTTGATAATAGAACTTATCTATCAGAATGAGAACATCCTCCATAATACCCCTAGGAACCTTAATAGATCTGTCAACTAGTTGCAAGGTTACACGTGAGGGTGCAACTCACCTAGTCCGAGTTGTTGATAAACCAAATAAGGGAGTGGATTGACACTTGCTCCTAGATCAATAAGGGCTCGATCTATCTTGTTTCCCCATATGGTACATAAAATAGTAGGACATCCAGGGTTCTTATACTTTGGTGGGGACTTACATTGCAAAATTGCATTGTGGCTCTCATTCATAAAAGTTGTTTCGTTCACATGCAACTTGCTTTTCACAGTACACAAGTCCTTCAAGAACTTGGCATAGGAAGGTATCTGCATAATGACATCTAAGATTGAAATGTTAACCTTGACTTGCTTAAACACTTCATAAATTTTAGAATTCAGAAGCTTGTGTTTTGGCTTGGTCAATCTATGAGGAAACGAGGCATACTTCAGAACATCAATGCCATCGTCTTTAGATGCACTATTTGGCTATTGGACTGGCTCAACTTTCTTTTTCTCTTTCTCACTTTCATATTTTTTTCCTTTCTTGTTCTCTCATGACTCCCTTCCCCTCATCACTAACCTTAAAAATTTCCTTTCTAAGTGGAATACTTTTATCAATGATTTTCCTTTTCCTCGTGGTTGTGATGGATTGGACCTGTTCATGACTGGATTAAGGATCAGTCCTCGTTTCAGTCAAGTCCACTTGCTTAGTTGGATTTGGATGGGGTTCGGATCGAAATCTTCCTGGCATTTATTGAGTCAAAGCATTTGTCAAGTTAGACATTTGCTTTGCTATGTCCTCCAACATCCTAGTGTGTTAGTGTAACACCTTGTCCTACCTTATTGTTGACTCTTCTCATATCATTTGTCAAATGATAAACATTATCTTCTAATGGTCTCCTAAAAAGGGGTTGTTATGTATTAGGTTGGGGTTAGAAAAGCATGGGCTGTTGGGCTTGGACAGTTTGGGATTAGAAAGGTTGACGGTTTTGAGGCCCTCCTTAGAATGCTTGAGGGTTCGAAGGACCCTCATTTCTCTACCCAAAGTTTACGTGATTTCACCATCCAAGATTATATATGTTCGAGAAAGGGTTTCCCCCAGCTCGTTGGTCATTGTATGTACCCCAATCTTAGCCAACTGCATTGGCTTGGCCACGCAAAACCTTCTTCGAACCTAGTGCAATTAGACCTGTAGTAGTTTCATGTTCCATTGTACCACATATTAAACTACTCTCTTCCCAAGGAGACTCATTATTCACAACATTGTCCTTACTTCTCTCTATAGCTTCTAGCTTTCGGGTAAGTGCATCAATTCTAGCATTTAGATCATCCACTTCATTAAGTTAAAATATTACCCTAGGCTTAGATTCAATATTTTGGGTCCTAGTTGTGGCCCAATCTCTAGCCAAATTCGCTAAGTAATCAAAGAAGTCATGCACTTCAGATGGGTCTTTATCATATAAAGTCCTTGCGCACATAGACTCAACAAATTAGTTCAGTTGTTGAGTTAATGATTAATAGAAAGTATTTATGATATGCCAATTGGGGAAACCATGATGTGGATAAGCACTCAACAAATCTTTGAATCTCTCCCAATATTGGAAGAACGAATAACTAGACACATGGGCAAATTGAGAGATTTGGAGACAAATCGCCTCAGTTTTATGCTCAGGGAAGAACTTTTTCAAGAATTCCGTTTGAAGATCTTGCCATAAATAAATAGACCTAGGCCTCAATGAGTTGAACCATGTCTTAGCCTTGTCTTTGAGAGAAAATGAGGCTAGCTTCAAAAGTACAACTTTTCTTGGATAAGAGTTATCGAAGAACATAAAACATACGTCTTCAAAATCTTTTATGTGTTGATATGGTTTTTCATAATCCAAACCATGGAATGGATTCAACAATTGAATCATTCTTGGCTTTAGATTCATTGCGGTGTGATGTGCACGAAGAATAATACAAAAGGTAGGCACTTGCCTAGCAGGATTCAAGTAATCCCTGAGAGATCTACTGTGAGGAATAGTTCTATCACCATAGATCCATCGGTCTCATTGTTTGCATTTATCGGATTGGTAATCTCAGGAGGAGGAATCGTCGCTTCCATTGGAATAGAATTTCGATTACCTAACTGAATGTTCGGAATAGGAGTCCTGGATGGGGAAAGAGTATGGTAGGTGGGAGGAAGATCAAGGAATGGGTTAACTCTCACCATTTGGTCATCCACATCGCTAATGTAGTGTGACATAAAAGTGTACGTACCCTATAGAGAATGAAGACATACACTAACCTTTCTCAAAACAACAACATAACAAAACACTAAAAAGAAAATAAAAGGGAAAAAAATGAAAGATTACAACAGTAAACAAAAATACCTGCACACAAAAATAACAAAATAAATAAAAGCTAGTCCGTTAGTAGAACGTTAGTCATCAGTTAGAGAGTTAGTAAGTTAGATGAGTTAGATGGTTTAGATGAAAAATAAAAATGCAGAAAGTAAAAATGTTAACCTAAGGGTTAACTACTCAAAGTAAAATGCTACAAAGTAAAGAAATGGTAACCAAAGTATGGTTAACCACTTAAATAAAATAAAAATTAAATATTCACAAATATACAAGGTAAGGATGTAACAAAGTAACAGGTTAGCATAAACTGTTGATTAGTTGGTAAACACTTTCCAATTCCTTTGTCAAGGTAGGGAAGTAATCAATTGTCCTTGAATCCGCAAAGGTATATTTATTTTATTTTTTATTATTATTTGTATATTTTTATTAAAGCCGTTTCCCGAAAACGGTGCCAAAAAACTTACTTCGATCTAGGATATGTCAATCTATTAACACCCAAGTGCAAGTGTGGTGAAGCAGTAATAAAAATTCGGTAAGACCTTAGTCAAGAATCTAAGTTTTCTCAAAGATATAGAATTTAATTACCAATAATTGAAATATTAGAAAGATAAACAATGAAAACCCAATTATCTCGGTTGATATCCCAAGATCATCGGATGATCTTCATAATTAGTTTCAAGAATAAAACTAGCTACTCATGGTATTAAAAATACTTGGCTTGAAAAATAACTTCATTACCAGTAATATAAATTACAATAGTATACAAGACTAAACATGAAGACAAACTAATCACTAAGTGAATTGAAAATTGTGTTGAACTTTCTTGTGATGAACCCCCCTTGTGATGAACTCTCTTCTAATGAGCTCCTATTTACACAAGAAGATGATGATTTATTTAATATTTAACTAACACCATCATGGTGGAGTTGGTTGGAAAAGAGCTCACCTATGTGAGGTGAACTCAAGCAATGGTGGAGTTGGTTGGAAAAAAGCTCACCCATGTACGGTGAACTCAAGCAATAGTGACTCCAACTCCATATCAGGTGAACTCCAACTATGAAGACTCCAACTCTCTGTGAGGATGATTCCAACTCCATGTCTTGCTTTATTTTGTTTGATTTTACCTTTCAATCTCTACAAAACATAAAAATGTAAAAGAATACCAAAATTACATTAAAATAATTAATTATATATGTACTTACTAAAAATAGCTTATAACTAGGGACTCTGGTTATATTTTTTTGAGTACTGTCAAATACTTACGGTGCCTCAAGGCACCATACTTTGAGACTAATTACTACTTGACTGATCATAATTGTTGCTCAATATAATAATAGTTGCACAAAATGTGAGCACAATGTGAGCCTAAACTAGGGGTTGGGTGCTTGAGGAACCCCCAACCCAAATCCTAACGAAGTAGTTCCTTCGAAATCCAACAATGAACATTTGTGGTACCCGTAGTAGAATCCTTACTAATGGTACGCTGTGCGGGTTCCACTTTGGTTGGACGGTAGTTTCGGTAGCCAATAGCAATAACTGGTCGAGGGATAGTAACCAAAGGTCACAGTTGTGGTAATTGTGACTTATATTTATAATAACTACTAGTCACATTTGTGATAACTTATTTTTTGCAAAAATATCCCAGTTTTTTCAAATATTCTCATCCAAGAAAACCCTCCAAGGAAATCCTCCAATGGTCAAACATGTTTCATTTTTTGATCTAAGAGCTGAGATTTCAATGTATCATACCTTAGGAAACCTTCCAAGATACTAGAGAAAAATATTTTTGAGAATTATTTTTATGATAATTACGTCTTTGTCACTGCATGAACTAATTTCTACAGACTTTTTCCAAGTCTACCACTGAGTGGAAGTCTTTTGAAATTGTCAATATATTGAGTTTCCTGGAAGATGTTGGAGATATTTTAAAGTTTCAAAAAAGAAAGTCACTTCTAGGTGTGACTTTTAGGAATAGTCGCTTTGTCATATAGACCCATGAATATTACGTTTTATATAATGTTTGAGACTTTAATGTTTTACAAATTTCTATTTTCTTTTCTTTTTCTTTATTTTCATATTATATGTGGACAACTATGATCGTAGACGAGCTCATTAAAATCTTCTGTGTATGCGAACATAAAAAGAGTAATTGTGATCAGAGTTGAATCTTAGAGTTATTGTGTTTAACACCTTTGCGTAGAGAAACAATAATAGCTTTAGGAAGTGATCCTGCCCCTCTCTAAATCATAGACCAATTCATTCTTTGTTTTACTGTATACAAATTAGTTTTAATTCTTTGTTTGCTTGTTCTGAGTATTTTATGCAGATTTTCCACGACAGAAGATACATCCAAAATCTTCTCTAGAGTTGATATACAACACATTCATCAAACTGGAACTTAGAAATGCTGCTTTAAGTCATGCAGTTTAATAAAGGCGTGGAACAAACTACTCAGCTTGGACCAGTTCAGTGGTACTCAAATTTGCTCTAGACCACGTTAACTTGGAGAGAAAATGACTAAGGCTGTTTAGATTAAGGATTTGGTAATGGAAAAGAAAAGAAATAGAAAAATATGAGGAAAAAGATAACAAAAATACTCTTTTATTTTTTCTTTTTTCTCTTACCAGATTTTTTTCCTTTACTTTTCCATCATCAAATCCGGATTTCTTTTTTTTTTTTTTGAACAACAAAAGTATAATTTATTGATAATACTAGAACAAGGACAGCTCTAGCTTCTTGCTAGGCTGGCTTACAGAGTAGACAACCAACAATAGAAGGTTGAGAAGCTTTCAACCCACTGACAGATACAGAATCCCTATGAAATATAACTAGGATCAAGATCCTTGACACCTTCTATAGAATGAAAAAAAGGAAGAAGAAGCAAGGAAGCCTATTATGCATTTGATTTGAATCCAGCCTAATACCTGCAATTTGATGTTTTCAATAATGTCTTCCCATTCTGTCAGCTTGCTATTAAAAACAGCATCATTCTGGATTTCTAAATGGTCCATATGATAGCCAAAAACAGGGCATCCCAAATGATCTTACCCAACTTTCTGTACTTTTGATCAATCCACCAAACACAGTGTAGCTTTATGGATTCTAGACTTACCCAATATTGCCCCCACCATTTCAAGATGTTTGCCCATACATGCCATGCCAATCTACAATGTAACAGGAGATGCTCTAAGTATTCCAAGCTATTTTCACAAAAAACACATAAAAGACTTGAGTTAGGTGGCAAAATCTTCCTCTTTAGCAGGAACATTTTGGATTTTATCCGTTTTTGCAAGGCCAGCCATCCAAAGATGTGAAACTTTAAAGGGGTCTCTAAATTCCAAAGCCAAGTCCAGATTGGATCAGGAGTGTTAGGAGCATCAGAAAACCAAAGGCAAATTAGCACAACGAATGCCAGGCCATGTATTGCGGTGCACAAGAAATTGACAAGGACCTTTTTAAGATAGATGACAATGGACACCACAAGAAAATGCTTATTTGTGACGGCTGAGCGACGGCATTTTAGGCGACACAAAAACTGGGGTTGCAAATACTTTTAGCGACGTCTATGCAATTGCATGGGGCACTATTTGTGACGGCATGTAAGCCGTCGCAAATAATACTCGACGGGAGCAATTTTATTTGCGACGGTTTAGATTGCCGTCGAGAATAAGCTTTTGCAACGGTTTAGGTTGCCGTTGGTAATAAAATTTTAAAAATGACACCACTTTTTGTGACAGTTCTTACAGTCGCAAATTCTATTTGTAAATACTTATTAAAAACGTCCAAAGTATTTGGACGGTTCCTGCCATTGCAAATACTATTTTGAAATAATTAAAATGGCCGAAGTATTTGCGACGGTCCTTGCCATCACAAATGCTTTTTAAAATGGAAAACATTTTTTGGTCCATATTGGAAATGATTTTTGTAATTTTTTATTTACCTTGATAAAATGAACATTTAATATGATCAAAACTACCAAATTCAAACATTCACTAAAACCAAATTGCTTAAATAAATACTTAACAAAATTAATATTTCATTTATATATATATATCCAAACAAACAAACAAACAAACAAACAAACAATATTGTCTTCCACCAAAATAAAAAAACAAAACCAAAGTAAATGAAAAATTCATACAACAAAAGAGAGTTTTTCGTCTATTACAACATAAGCCAATACAAAAATATCATCCACCTATTCTTTATGAATAACCTGAAAAGAAAAAAACATAAAAATATTATATATGATAATGAAACAATAAATAAAATTACTAGATATGCATGTAATATATGGGCTTATTGAAATAAAAATGTAATTTACATCACGAGAAAGCCAAGCCACATGTCGGCTGACAAATTCTTCAACAGTTGTAATATCTTTGCGAGATCGTTCTAATAAAGTGTTAGGTTTTCTAGCATTTTGAACAAAAAATTTATAGTAATTTGGACCCAATGGTTCTCCATCAATTTCTGTCAATGGATTCATGCTAAAAAGAACTCCTTCTGCTAATTCAAGTTTCGGAAGACCAAAACAAAGTAAAGAAACCTTTACTCCATCCTACAATAATAAATACAATATTTTTAAATCAAAAATTTTAAAAACTTATACATAATTAATACAATTATGCAAAACGGTTATTCTAAAAAAAGCTAAGGAAAAGAGAAAAAAAAGTGTTATATTACTCAAACCGGGACTTCAGCGACCGTGCCGTTTGTTCCCACACGTCACTCTTGCTAAACCTTCCTACGTGTCGAGTTTGATGAAGTCCCAAGCTGGTTTGGAGGTTTTAGTACCTAAATAGCTAGAAAAACAAGTTATTCCAAAAAAAAGCTAAGGAAAAAATAGGAAAAAAGTATCACATCTCTCAAAACGGGACTCCGGTAACTGTACTGTTTGTTCTCACATGTCACTCATGCCTAAATCTTATTACGTGTCAAGTTTGATGGCATTCTGAGCTGATTTAGGAGTTTTACTACACAAACAGCTCGAAAAACACGTTATTCTAAAAAAAGATAAGGAAAAAAGAAAAAAAAAGTGTTACATCTCTCAAACTGAGACTCTAGCAACCATGCCGTTCATTCCCACACGTCACTCGTGCCTAAATCTTACTATGCATCGAGTTCGATGGCGTTCCGAGCTCATTTGGGGGTTTTAGAACCCAAACGGTATGAAAAACACGTTATTCTAAAAAAAGATAAGAAAAAAGTGTTACATCTCTCAAACCGGGACTCTAGCAACCATGCTGTTTATTACTACATGCCATTCGTGACTAAATCTTACTACACGTCGAGTTTGACAGAGTTCTGAGCTAATTTGGAGCTTTTAGTAACCAAACGGCTCGAAAAAGTCAATATTCTAAAAAAGCTAAGAAAAAGAGAAGAAAAAAGTAATACATATCTCAAACCGGGACTTCGACGACTGTGCCGTTCATTCCCACACGTCACTCGTGCCAAAATCTTACTACGTGTTGAGTTTGACGGAGTTTCGAGCTAGTTTGGAGGTTTTAGTACCCAAACGGCTAGTAAAACACATTATTCTAAAAAAAGCCAAGAAAAATAGAGGAAATAAGTGTTACATCTTTCAAACCGAGACTCCGACAACTGTGTCGTTCATTCCCACACATCACTCATGCCTAAATCTTACTACGTGTTGAGTTTGATGGAGTTTTGAGCTGGTTTGGGGGTTTCAGTACCCAAACGGCTCGAAAAACACGTTATTCTAAAAAATGCTAAAAAAAGAGAAGGAAAAAAATGTTACATCCCTTAAACCACAACTCCAACGACCATGTCGTTTGTTCCCACACGTCACTCATGTCTAAATCTTACTACGTGTCAAATTTGATAGAGTTTCGAGCTCGTTTGGGGGTTTTAGTACCAAAACAGCTCAAAAAATACATTCTCAAAAAAGCTAAAGAAAAAAGAGGAAAAAATTGTTACATCTCTTAAATCGGGATTTCGGTAACTGTGACGTTCATTCTCGCACGACACTCATGCCTAAATCTTACTAAATGTTGAGTTTGATGGAGTTTCGAGCTAATTTGTGGGTTTTAGTACCTAAACAACTCAAAAAATTCAATATTCTAAAAAAAAGCATAGAAAAAGAGAAGAAAAAAGTATTACATCTCTCAAACCGGGACTCCAGCAACTGTGCCGTTTATTTTCACATGTCACTCGTGTCTAAATCTTACTACGTGTGTAGTTTGACAAAGTTTTGAGCTGGTTTGGACGTTTTAGTACCCAAACGGCTCGAAAAACACATTACGCTAAAAAAAACCTAAGAAAAAGAGAAAAAAAAAAGTGTTACATCTCCCAAACCGAGACTCTGATGACCGTGCCATTCATTCCCACATGTCATTCATGCCAAAATCTTACTATGTGTTGAGTTTGACGGAGTTCTGAGCTGGTTTGGGGGTTTTAGTAGCCAAACAACTCGAAAAACATGTTATTCTAAAAAAAGCTAAGGGAAAGAGAGGGAAAAAATGTTACATCGCTCAAACCGGAGCTACAGCGACCATGTCATTCATGCCCACATGTCACTCGTGCCTAAATCTTACTATGTGTTGAGTTTGACAGAGTTCCGAGGTCGTTTGGGGGTTTTAGCACCAAAACGGCTCGAAAAACACAATATTCTTAAAAAAGCTAAGGAAAAGAGAGGAAAAAATTGTAACATCTCTCAAACCAAGACTCTAGCAACTGTGCCATTTATTCTCACATGTCATTTATGCATAAATCTTACTACATGTCGAGTTTAACGGAGTTCCGAGCTGATTTGAGGGTTTTAGTACCCAAACAGCTCGAAAAATTCAATATTATAAAAAAAAGTTAAGAAAAGAGAAGAAAAAAGTGTTACATCTCTTAAACCGAGACTTCAGTGACTGTGCCATTCATTTTCACATGTTACTCATGCATAAATCTTACTACATGTCGAGTTTAACGGAGTTCTGAGCTAATTTGAGGGTTTTAGTACCCAAACAGCTTGAAAAATTCAATATTCTAAAAAAAAAGCTAAGAAAAGAGAAAAAAAAAAGTGTTACATCTCTTAAACCGGAACTCTAGCGATCGTGCCGTTTATTCCTACACGTCACTCATGCCTAAATCTTACTATGTGTTGAGCTTGATAAAGTTCCAAGCTGGTTTGGAGATTTTAGTACCCAAACGGCTTGAAAAAACACGTTATTCTAAAAAAAGCTAAGAAAAAGAGAGGAAAAAGTGTTATATCTCTCAAATTGGGACTATAGTGACTGTGACATTCATTCCCACACGTCACTCATGCCTAAATCTTACTCCGTGTCAAGTTTGATGGAGTTCCAAGCTCGTTTAGGGGTTTTAGTACCAAAACAGCTCAAAAAACACATTATTCTAAAAAAAGCTAAGGAAATAAGAGGAAAAAATTGTTACGTCTCTCAAACTGTGACTTCGGCGACCATGCTGTTCATTCCCACACGTCACCCGTGCCTAAATCTTACTACGTGTCAAGTTTGATGGAGTTTCAAGCTTCTTTGTTGGTTTTAGTACCAAAACAGTTTGAAAAACACGTTATTTTCTAAAAGAAAGCTAAGGAAAATAGAGGAAAAATTTGTTACATCTCTTAAATCGGGACTCCGACGACCGTGTCGTTCCTTCCCACACATCACCTATGCCTAAATCTTACTACGTGTTGAGTTTGACTGAGTTTCGAGCTCGTTTGTGGGTTTTTGTACTCAATCGACTCAGAAAACATGTTATTTTCTTTTAAAAAAAAAAAAGCTAAGGAAAGAGGGAAAAAAGTGTTACATCTCTCAAACCTGGACACTGACAACCATACCATTTGTTCCCACACTTCACTCGTGCCTAAATCTTATTATGGGTTGATTTTAATTGACTCCCGAGCTCATTTGTGGGTTTTAGTACCCAATTGACTCTAAAACACGTTATTTTCTATAAATAAAAAAAAAAGGCTAAGGAAAAGACAGGAAAAAATTATTACGTCTCTCAAACCGGGACTCTGGCGACTGTGTTGTTTATTCCCACACGTCACCAGTGCCTAAATCTTACTGCGTGTCGAATTTGACGGAGTTCCTAGCTCGTTCGTGGGTTTTAGTACCCAAACGATTCAAAAAATACATTTTCTAAAAAAAAGCTAAGGAAAAGAGAGGGAAAAAATGTTACATCTCTCAAACCGGTACTCCGGTGACCATGCCATTTGTTCTCACACGTCACTCTTACTACGTGTCAATTTTGATGGAGTGTCGAGCTCATTTGTGGGTTTTAGTACCCAAATGACTCAAAAACACGTTATTTTCTATATAAAAAAAGAAAATCTAAGGAAAAGGTAGGAAAAAAGTGTTACATCTCTCAAAGCAGGACTCCAGCGACTGTGCCGTTTGTTCTCACACGTCACTTGTGCCTAAATCTTACTATGTGTCGATTTTGATGAACTTCCGAGCTTGTTTGTGGGTTTTAGTACCCAAACGACTCAAAAAACACATTAATTTCTAAAAAAAAGCTAGGGAAAAGAGAGAAAAAAATTGTTACATCTCCCACACATCACTCGTGCCTAAATCTTAAGCCTAATATGACAACCATGCTTGAACTTTCAATAAGCCTAATATGACAACCATGCTTGAACTTTCAAGTATCATAGTCAGGTAACAAAAGTGACGAAACAAGTGAGAATACATGCTCCAATGGTGGAGGCAATGAAGCTGAATGAGGTAATGACGGTGAACGAGATGGTATATGATCATCACCCACAGACTCAACTCGTACCTGGTGTCTGCTAGATGCATCCAAAACCTAACCATGGTGAAATACTGTTAATTGTAATATGAAAAAAATAACATGTACAGAAATTGTTAATTTAAGGAATTCATCAATTGCATGGTGACCTGTCGGGTTGCATCTCCAGATAGGACACCAGCTTTCATCAATTGCAAGGTGACCTATCAGGTGATCTTTTCTTTCAGCTCCTCTCGCAATTCCTCTTTTAAATCCTCTAGCAGTTCTTCTCTCAGCTCCTCTCATAGGCCCGTTTAACACTGTGATAGACCAATATCCTCCCCATAAACAGCAGCCTGAGATATGCTAGTGACATATGTGTGGCAGTAGCCATGTCTATCGTCCCTGAAAACTTTGTGAAATATCTTGTTACGAGCATCATCCATCCTTTAGTCCTCAGGTACTTTCTCTAGAAGTCGATTATATTCATCCCACACTTCCAAAACATAAATTAATTGATAATATGAAACAAATTTGAATACTAAGATTGCAATAAGTACTACTTACAATGTAGGGAACCATATTTGGGTCATTTACCCGGTGAGTCCTCAAGTAAACAATCATCTTGTCTGTCCGGTCCCCAGCCACCTCCATCTAATTTACCAAATATATAATATGACAAGTGAATGCTTAAAACCTAAAACATAATAATAAATGTTAAATTTCTTACATATGTACCTCATGGCGTATTGCGGAGAACTGTGCCTTTCCAGTTGTATAAGGTGAGCATGAAGCTCCCTATTCATTGAATTATTTTTTGCGATTTCCTACAACAAATTGGCATAATTAATTACATAAATATTCAATAAGGATGTTATTGCAAATGAATGTAATGACACAAATACTCAAACCTTTGCTACCTCGCTCCTTCAACAATCCACGAGCTCTCTCCACTGATTTGGAAGGACACCATCAAGACAATCGGGATAGCGATCTAGAATGTCTCAATATGGCGTAAAATGCTTTTTCTTGACATAGTACTTATGATCCTTTCATAACTTTGCACATTTATCTATGCAAACTAGTTTGTACTCATCCAAACAAGGTTCCAAATTAAGCTATAAAAAACATTAGTTATTAAAATGATAGATAAATATTAGAGTTTTACTAATTGAAGAAACAATAACGTTTTTACCTTAACATCCTACCAAATCTGATCTATCAAATCAAAGGGTACTTGTGGCCAATCTATATATATCAAGGGTGCAATGTGATGCACTATGATGCCCAATTGCCCTGAGAGTTTGTTAACTTTGGTGTTCTCAATTGGGCACCACATATTATCAAATACCACGTGATACTTGAAATCCTTGCTACCCCAGTCACGAATGCCCAATGCCAAGCCTCATCCTTTCTTTGAACATGATGAGGATGTCTCAGTACTTGATAACCCTGAAACAAGTGAATCTAAAATAATAATATGAATCAAAACATGTGATATTAGTTATTAGCTAAATGTGTGAACATTTATTAACCTACTTTATACCTGATACAACCAGCCGTGAGGATACAGCTGATGGTGCTAACCCTGCTGCCTCAGTTGAAATAGTCGGTAGAAGAGGAGACGGTTGTAGCATAGGTTGTTGGGATGGAACTGGTGGAGTAGTCTCCTCAGACTGAGATGCATATGACTGTAATACATCAGACACCGTCCAACCGATAAACCTCTTCCTCTTCGGCATAATAACCTGGTAAGAAAAATACAAGCTACGCACAAAATAAAGAACCAACAAATAGAGGGAAAAGTATGAAACCTTTTAAGTTTCTAAGCACACAATATGGGGGAATTAAGGTCATAACTTATCAAACTATAAAGAAAGATTCACAAGTTGCAAATTAACAATTACATGTTACATGTCAAAAGATGGTTACTACTATGTAGATATTAAATAACCAACTCTACAAAGCTAATAGAGGAAGACAAAAGGTTAGTCCATCATTGACAAATGGGAATATGACTGTTAGATAGGAGCATCAATCGTTCGTTAGTCCTTCTATTCCTTCCCTAACCCAGTGAACATCTTTATCATGAATGGCAATATTTTCTTCTAGTTGTTGACTTGCATAGGGCTCAACTTGAGTGTCTAAGGAATGCATATCAAACAAACTTCTCTGTGACATCTTCACAACAATATGCCAGTCTATTTGTAAGGGGTCTGACGTATACCAAACCTGCTCAGCTTAGGATGCAAAGATGAAAGGTTCATTAGTCTCTCGATCATCTCAGTATAACAAATGGTTAAAGTTGACCAATGTAAACTTGAAAGCATCTTCCTTCTTCTCATGGATGTTATCAACCCAATCACACGTAAACATATCAAATGCCATGTTATTAGTGTATCGGATTTCAATAATATCAGTCAGCTATCCATAGTAGTACACACATGAGAATTATTATCCTTTCAACTAGCATAACTCAAGGTCTTAGCCTTTAAACTTACACCACTATTTTGAGTAACTTGACTATCACCCATGTGCTTCACATGAAAATGGAACCCATTGACGTTGTAGGCATTATACCTGTATGTTATGTCATTAGGACCATTTGCTAAATTTATTTTTTCATCAGAGAAGCTGATATTTGTTGTCCTTTGTAAAGTTTGAACCTATTATGCAATCGAGAGTGTATATTTATATTCATGAAGTGTACATAAATTTGGGTGAATTGGAAAACAAAAATTATACATGATTGCTGAAGCAAGTGTGGAATGTTTCAAAATGTTTGTGCTAAATTTGATGATTGTCTGCTTGAGGAAACTTTTCCTTAACAAATTCAAGGTGATTGTTGTGCAATAAAATTACATATATGAATATGATGTATATATAACTGCAACATACTTTAACATGAAGTGGTGATTAAAATACAAACTTACTTTATGAATGAGGCCACTGATTTAGAGTTAAATAAGATATAGCGATGAGCCTGTGTCAGTACTCTTATGAGGACAAAAAGATTTGCCTAACCTTTCTGGACCATCGTTGTTCTGCACTAGTCGATTAGTTTTGGTTTCTATGTTATGAAGTTAGGCACAGAAATTCATGTACTCTTCCATCAAGTACCCTTTAGCTATTGACCTTCTAGAAAAGCTTAATTTCAAACATATTCTTTCAATGTTAGAAGATACCTCTTAATTGAGTACATCCATCGATGTTGAACTGGTCCACACAATAATGCTTCATCTGTTAAATGAATGGGCAAGTGTTCCATTACATCAAAAAAGGCCGGGGGAAATAATTTCTCAAGATGACACAGAGTTACTTCTATATGATCCTGAATATACTGCAAGTCAGTTACATGATTCAACTTCGAGCACAGTTGCCTGAAGAAGTTGCTCAATTTAATCAACGGTTCAATGACTTTCTTAGGAAAAGAATGTAGTATAGCCAAAGGAATAAGTTGTTGTATCATGACATGATTGTTATGGCTCTTTAAACCTTAAATAGTTCTCTCATCTAAACGAACATGTCGTGATATATTAGATGCATACCCATTCGACACTCTAACTTCCTTTAGCACTTTCAAGAACAAATATTTTTCCTCCTTGGTCATTGTGAACTGAGCAGGAGGCAAGTATAATTTGTTACCCCCCTTCTCCACTGGGTGCAATGCTTCTCTAATTCCCATTTCTTTTAAATCACGTCAGGCATTTACATTATCTTTCGAATTTTCTACAACTCCTTGTATTGTCCATAATACATTGTCACAGACATTCTTCTCTATATGCATTACATCAAGATTGTGTCTTACTAAATTGTGTTTCCAGTACGCCAATTCATAGAATATGCTCTTCTTTTCCAATTATGGGTTTTACGTTCATCATTCTTTTGGTTCTCTTTTGATCTCTGGTGCCTTACTGTAAGGTCATCCAATCTGTAATTGCTAAGAATACATTTTGCTCCCAACTGTAACAACATCTCTGATCCAGATAACATTTTAAATTTTGTTCCAATTTCTTGGGTCTAATCAAATGATACTCTATCCCTTCGGAATTTATGTCGAGCATGCAAAAAGCAACGGTGGCCCATATAGACAAACTTTTTTCCGTGCTTCAACCTTCTAGATTTAGTTTGCGTACTATAACACGGGTAAGCATATTCACCTTTGATGCTCCATCTCGACAACATGGCGTATCCAGGGAAGTCACCAATTGTCCACAATAAACATGCAAACAATTGGAATATCTGCTTGGTCGATGCATAAAAAATGGGGACACTTTCATTCCAAAGCTCATTCAAGTCCTCAACTAACGGCTACAAATAGACATCAATCTAGTCATCTGGTCCTTTCAGCCTATCTATAAGCACAGACAATATAAAAAATGGTTACTTTATATACATCTAAGGTGGTAGATTATATGGAATCAATACTACAGGCCAAGTGCTATGAACTACATTCATCGATCTAAATGGGTTGAATCCATCCAACACAAGCCTAAGCCTCACATTATGGCTATCACTAACAAAGACGCGGTTTCGCCGATCGACATCTTTCCACGCCTTAGAGTCTGCAGGATGCCTTAAAGTCCCATCATTTGTTCGGTCCTCTACATGCCATCTCATTGACCTAGATGTATTGGATGGCATAAACAATCTTTGTAGCATTGGCTTTAAACGAAAGTACCTCATCTATTTTGCAGGCTCCAGTTTACCACCATTTTCTGAAGTATTGGCACTCTCTTTCCGTCTAGAAACATGGCATATGAGACATTGATTAAGATCAGCGTGCTCATTGCTAAACAACATATAAATGTTGGGTCATGCATCCCAAGTCATATATGTAAAGCTTAGATCTTTAGTTATCTTTGGAGCCTTATAGTAATTCTTAGGAAGTTGTACACCCTCAAGGAAAGCCTCACTTAACAACTCAAGTAACATATCCATAGACTTGTCTGTCCAACGATTGAGCACCTTTAGATGCAAGAGTTGAACAATGAAAGATAATTTATTAAATTTCTTACATCCCGAATACAATTCACACTGCTCATCCTCTAGAAGTTTGAAATACTTAACAGTTTTTTCATTCCCTCCTATCTGGACATCATCATTCTCAAAACTTGCACCTACATGTGGAATAGCATCATTTATCATACTGATCATATCATCTGCAAAGTCTAAATCCCCAACATTCCACTGTCTCTATTAGGGTATCTAGAACTAGAAGGATATGATTCCTCCTGACTACTCTAAATATTATATTTTCTTAGCATCCCCTTGTTAAGAAGATGCTCGTGCACAACGTCTCATGAAAAATAGTAGTGATTTGCACACTGCCTACAAGGATAGTAGATTAATGAACCTTCACCCTTGCCGATGTACGCAAACACAAGAAATTGGTCTATTCCATCCACATATTTCCTGGAAAGCCTATCACCAGAATCAATCCAACTCTTGTCCATTTTTCTGTATATGTCCATATAAACATTACTAATTAAGCCACCATACCTAAAATATAGATCATAAATGTTCATGCAACGTGAAACTTATCCATACAACTCCTCTCTAACAAGTAAGTGGTCCTATCCCATTCAGGAATGCATAATCTATGTAATAGGAAGTGGCTCAAACTGCTTTGTCCCTCTTCAAGGAAAATCCGATAGCATCTCCCTGCAGTTCTCCAAGTATGTGACATAGACGAAGTGTATTATTGTACACCACATCCCGTATGCACCCAGAGAACACAGAGTTTGACACACAGAATCTCCATCAAAGAAGAACAATTTAAACCGGTGAGCCACTAACTACTACATAGATTTATGCATTCCCGAATCATCCGAAATTAGATAATTCAAGAACCGCCTCATCGCAGTTGAATCCACAAACTCCATAGATGATTCTTGAACGGGTCTAAGGTTATATGCTTATATTTTAATTAACTCATGGCTGCAAGAGTTAATTAAAATATATAAGTATGAATTGTTACTCTAAAGTAAGAAAGTGAATTTGCAAATGTTTGAGTTTATGGTGTTTTAGATTTGAGATTGATTTGTAAAGCATGGTTGGTTGTCCATGAGTTATTGTGTTTTGGATTTTTTGAAGTTTGTGATTGCTTGTTATTTTATTTTGCAGGTAATTTTTTGTGGTGGTGTGAATGTGCAATCAGTTTACTTATGCTAAAGGATAAAACAATATGAGGGTGCAGTAATCAACATGCATGCTTGTTGTTTGGTGAAATGCCTCAATAGGCGGTTTTGAAATATAGTGATATTTCAAAATCTTCACCTTCAGAGTATTTACTTTCCAGGGAATGCTATTTCATCTTCTTTACACATCCTCTGATTAGTTATGTCTTACATTCTTTTTATCGAGTTAATAGTGTTATTATTATTGTACTTCTTTTTTTAGGAATAATGGATGAGAATGCAAAGTGAAACAATAGCAAGCCTGCACAAAGCTTGATATTGGCAACTGAGATGCACATGAAAAACCATCTTGATGATATCAAGTACTACAAGGGTAACTGGAATATTAGTGTAACGCTTATCTCAAATTGATTTTTTTACTTCTCGAATTCATTTTCCTGATTTTTGTGTTGTTAGCGGCTTGTAACGCTTGTTTCGTTGCAATATCAGTTCTTTTTCTCGGTATAATTTCCCTGATTTGGTGTTGGTCAATTGTTAGTTAAGTTCTAGGTCACTTATCTCATACTGATTTCAAAATGATCGATTAAGAAATTAATGCATGTATCACACACAAACACAGGACATAGATTTCCTATTTCTAAACCATCTCTGTTGGGAGAATTTTGTTTTTCTTCTGTTGAGGTTTTGGCCTTTCATTATTTTCCTTTCAATTTCCATAGCCATCAGGTAATTGTTTGAACATGTTGGTTCTATGATTGCAAATATCTCACAATAAGTAGCAAGAAGAAAACTTCTATTGGACCTAAGCGAGGACTTCTGAAGCAAGTCATTAGGCGATTCGATTCAATAAGTTCATTGCCCAAGAAGGGGGCATAAAAAAAATTCTTTTTATAACTGTGTTATTTCCGATACTTTCCCAACACTGCATCTCTGTCTTAATTTTTCTGCATTGAGTTTTCATTTTATTGTAAACCTTGGAGCAAGGCTTTGTTGGAAGAAGACTTGAGAAACAATGAAAGTGAAGCCTTTTAGTTTCTATTTGTTTTTTCTTTCTTTCTTTCCTTGATATGTGTCTATGGGAATATTATAAGCCCACGAATGGGATTAGCTACTAGGATTGTGATGTTCTGCTTATGGTGGTGGCAATGTAAAGCCACCAATAGTTTTGGGGAAAAAAAATAGATTTCAATTTACAACGAATGGGAGTAAAGAATTTTTTTTTTTTTTTTTTGCGTCTCTATTCTGTGTAAACATGAAATGTTGTTTGTTGCGGCTCAATTGTTTGTATTTTGTAGGCCAAAACTGATAGTCCAACTTCAATGGCATCTAAAAGTGGTGCACTAGGTTATTCTATGTAACTTTAACTTTTGATCAGTTCTTATGGTTTTGGGGAAAAAAATCAATTTCAACTTGCATGGGCCCCTTCAGCTAGTGTATATATATATAGACACAGAGAGAGAGAGAGAGAAGCTTACCAGTCGGTGGGAACTTCCGGCGACAAGGGCACCCAAGGCAAAGGATTCGTCGACGAGAGGTACCAGTCGGTCAGGACTTCCGGCAGCTAGGACTTCGAGTCATGGCTGCCGGCAACGAGGGAAGAACGAAGAGCGAAGAAGGATGGTTGATTAGTCCACGAGGCTTCGAGCGGTGCAGGGCTTCTAGGCAAAGCTTCCGGCAACAACGACTCCAGGCAACGTCTCCTGCTCTTAGCCAACGTGAGGGAAGAAGGATCAAAGAGGGAAAAAGAAAGGGGGCGCGCATGTAACACTTTCCTAAAGCAATCCTAGCCATGGAAAGGCTAGAATCACCCTAGGATTGTGATTTTGAAAACAAGTTTTGAAAAAAAATATTTTGATGCAATTTTGAAAATAAGTTTAATGCAAGCTTTGAAAACAAGTTTGAAAACGATTTTTGGAATAATGTAAGATAATGATATGCACAATGCAAATTGGGGTCATCAACATACAAGGTTAAGGCTTCACCTCATAATCAAGGGGGCCGAACCCACGTGGTCTCCGGTTAAACTAAAAGAAAGCCCCCGACATGGTGATCCTCCAATAGTCTAATCCTACACATGGACCGGGAATCCCCTTATTTCAAGCATGCAAAGAAAGGGGGGAAGAAGATGAGAAATTAAAATAGAGAAAACCCAAGTGGGTTAGGAGGGAGAAGAGAGAGGGGGGAAGTGCAGGAACTTAAAGAGAAAACCTACCGTATGTATTGTTTATTTCGCTTGGCTTTGCGCGCCTCGCTTTTCTTCGGTCTTCGCTTCACTTCAGTCTTTGAGGGCTTGTCTTTGATCTTCAAAGCTTGTAGTTGCAGCAATCCAAGTCTTCGATGGAGGGTTGGAGGCTAGTGTATAAGTGTATAAGAGTGTGTATGAGTGTATAGGAGGCTAGGGTTTGTGTATGGTCAGCAAGTAACGTATCTTGGGAAGATTTGGGCACCTTACTAGTGACTACCATGCAATTTTTAGCTTGGCTTCACTAGGAGTGACTCCGGAAAGTCCGGGAATGATTTAAGGGACCAGGTGTTGGGAATTTATACTAAAAGACATTCTTTGTGTAATGGCTTTAGTATTTATTAATAAATTGGTTATTCCATTTTAATGAAAATCTGTGTGAGAAATGTTTGCATTGTGTTATTTATTTAATGATTATGTATGTGTATCTTTTATTCTATATAGTAGATGATTTGGTGTGTAGCGTACAACTTACACACGAAAGATCAAATCATCAGTTCTTATGGAATATAAGTTTATCGTTCACAGTCTTAGATGGAAATTGACACACCATCAGTAGGACTGTAGTACAAGGTTTTAATAGGTCTGTCTTGACTATGGGAAACGGTATAGTTCCAACTCCTTGCACTAGTACACCTTGTGTGTATTAAACAGGACCGTGTTGAGATAATTATTTTTATACTGACTATATAAAATAATTAATACCTCATGATTATTATGAGTACTTATACTCTTAATCCTAATATAATAAATAGACACGTGCATGTAGTATTTATTGTTTCGATTCGCAGAAGAGTGAGATTCTTTGTGGGTCAATAAACTCTGTGAGTTGGACAATAACATTACGTGTATGGTGAATATTTATTATTGAGGAAATCCACGTCTCCGTATAGGGATTGATGATACCCCCTTGAGAAAGCTTATAAGTTTTGATTATGTCAAACCCTGCAGGTGAATTATGAATCCGACATATCAAATAAGTTAAGTGGAAGGTCTCAAGGAATTAAATAAGTCTATTAAATTTAATTGTCAGTAATTTAATTTAATAGACGGGTATCTGTAATCTTAACGTAGGGAGATAAATAAGCATTTCATAATATGGAGCTCAAAATATAATTTCTAGTATAACAGGCGGTGCAATTACAATTCGTTAATGGTATAAATAATAATTTACGTAAATAAGGATTAATCCTGTTTGGATTAGAAGTCTTTATTTGCGTAGGAAGCCCTAGTTATACTAATCCTATGGTCCCTATTGTAGCCTATATATATGCGCTCTAAGAGCTACTAGGGTTACACTCTGCACATAATTGAGAGATACACGTTTTTGTGAGGAAGAGAAACCCTAGCAGCGGCGAGCCTACTCTCTGTAGAGCAAGGCGTGTACGAGGAATACAGCAGAAGTCCGAAGGTTGAGTTCAAGCGATTGCTTCATGCTTAGTGTTGATTCTTGTTATTTGGGATTAAACCAGAGAGATATTGAAGGTATGATTCTAATCACGTAGATTAGGCTATGCTAATCAGATCAGAATTTTTGGTAGTATGCATATACACAATAGCCAAGTCGTGGGAAATTCCGCAGTCCCCAACACCGGGAATGGCCCAAAAGGCTAGGAAAGGGCAGGAACACTTAGAACAGTGTTTCGAAGGTATTTGACTTGAAAAATGAGGATAAGATGTGTCGAAAGGGTTGACTAGGCCATTAGGGGCAAAACGGTCAACCGGGCCAGAAAGCTACCAAGATGGACTTGGAACGTCTTGGAAGAAAATTCGAGATTTGGAAACATTATTCAGAATGTTCTCAATGGTTGCCGGTTTGATACTCAGAGCCGGTGTGGTCGGAAAAGGCGACCGGCCTACTAGGGGCAAAACGGTCATTTTGCACCGGGTTTGCTGGAACTGACTTGGAATGCTTCGGAAAGCTAAAGAAAGGTTGAGAATACTATAGGAGGCATTCTCGGAAAGTTATCGGTTTGATACCCAGGGCCGGTGTGGTTCCCGAGGCGTTCGGATGCTTAGGGGCAAAATAGTCATCTTAACCAAAAAGTTTTGAAATTGACCCGAAACGGAGTGGAGGGCACCTAATCATGCCGGATCATCTCTGGGACGATCTAGAAGAGTGGACTTATCATTCTGAGGACTTAGGTGTGCTCTCGAGAAATGTGCCGAAAAATGGTCCTAGGGGCAGTTTGATCATTTTTCACCGGAGTGGGCTAGTAGGCACTGGTGTTGACCTGCGTTTTGAGTGTTTCCACCACTCTGACGGCAGTCTCGTGATACAAGGGTTTGTTGGCAATTCTCTATATCGACCTGTTTACGAGTATTTTCGCTACTCTAACGGTTGTGATGTTTGCGAGTATTTCCGCTACCCTGACGGTTCGCGATCATTCCCAAGACTACCTGATCTCGGGAAGCTACTAAAGGGACTTAGCACCTGAGAATCAACTTTCTCGGAAGGCGTGCCTAAACGGACATTTTCGCATTGGCGAGCTAGCAGGCGCCAAAGGTGGACCGTTATACCATCTAGGGGACTTGGGGTCTCGTCCTGATCGACAGGTTTAAAGGGACTTACCGGTCCAAAGAGATTTTCTTTGAAAAATGTGCCGGATTGGATGGAATTACCATCTTGAGAAATCAACTGTCTCGAGAAAGGGATTGGAATTGGAATTGGAATTAGAAAGGGGACTTACCGTCTTCGAAAAGACGTGCCTGATTTGGAATTGAAAAGGGGACTTACCGTCTCCGGAAAGACGTGCCTAATTTGGAATTGAAAATGGGACTTACCATATTCGAAAAGACGCGCCAGATTTGGAATTGGAAAAGGGACTTACCGTTTTCGAAAAGACGTGCCTAATTTGGAATTAGACTGAATGATGCCCCCAGAGGCATTTTGGTCATTTTGCCTCTATTTGGGCCTAACAGGGCCCGCGAAGCGATGAATAGACAGGATTGGACTTGGAAAATTGATTTGACTCAAAATACGCCCATATTGACTTAAACACAAGTTTGGACGGACTGGAGACCGCCGAGCGGTCAAAAATGGGGTGCTTATAGCTACCCCTCTTTTTCTGTCTTTGCTTGTCAAAGATAGAAAACGATAAAGTAAGAGTTCCATGTTGACCGTGAAGCGGTCGGAGGGACGAACTTTGAAATTTTTTTGACATTCGAGGTTCGAAAATGGATATTGGGCCTAAAGGCCTTTGAAAATGAGTTTTGGCGGGAAAAAGGACAAAACTGCTTGGAAGTTGGAAACTGGCGCCACTAGGACTGGCGCCTTTGGCAGAAAAGGCTTGGTGCCTCTGCTAGTGGCGCCAGGCTTGGGAACAAAACTAGAAAATTTTCTAGTTCGAACACTTACGGTATTTTGGAAGATTTTTGCAAATCCGAGAGACATTGTGAGAAAACTGACTTGGACATTGAAGGGGCAACTCTTGGAGACCACAGGTGATTGCCAGAAGGAGACCACGTCGCCGGAAAAATCGCCGGAAGAGAAGATTTTTCTGAAGAACTCCAAAAAGTAAGTTTTCTAATTTTTGTTGATTTTGATGTGTAGAATTTGGTTTGAATTGTGTGAATAGTGAAAATTAATATTTTGATATGTTTTGAACACTATGGTGGTGTTGTTTTTATATTTTGGTGCTTGTTTGATTGGATTTGAGTGATTTTACGTGATTATGTGAAGAGAGTTTGCTGCAGAAATTAGGGATTTGTTCCTACAGGCTTGGGCGTTGGGTTTTCTGGCTAGATTTTTATAGCATGTGCCTTAGAAAAATGTGTTTAATAACCGTGCAAAGTTTCGTGATTTTTTGAAAACTTGGTGAATTTTTGATTTTTTGAACAATAAAAAAATATTTAGAAAATTAGGAAAATTAAGAAAACTTGAGAGATTGATAAAATTTTTGGACTTTGAAATTTGAAAACATATTGAAATATTTTAGAAAACATTTGAGGTGATTTTGAGAAATTTTAGGACAACTTGGAAAACCATTGATTTATTGGAAAAATAAAACATATGTTTTGAAAAGTTTGAAAAATTGAAGAGTGTGCGCGAGTGCTGATGTTATATGATTGTAACGTTGTGAAGTGTACGTTTTGTGTTTTACGTTGATTTCATGGGTTTTGTGGGGACCATTGTTTAAACGAGACTCTGCCAAAATTTTTAGAAATTAGGAAAAAAGTTAGAAAAGGTTTTAGAAACAAAATCTTTTTGAAGGAAAAAGACAGAAAATCCTTGAGATTTGATTTGAAGTTAGAAAATCAAAAGGTGTGTGTAAGAAATTTGTTTTGACTTATCATTCAAAATCTTTTTATTATTATATTTTTTTTGTTAGCTGTTTATTTTATTTTACTTTATTACGTTATTATTTATCTGCATGTGCAGTACATTAACATTTCTTACCTTGGCTTACCTTTTCAGGATGACAGATGCGAATTTAAGTCGACTGAGAGCTTGGCACGACAGTTACCCTCTAGATGAGCAGGATATCTTTCACCGGTCCTTTGGTTGGATGGCATCACTTCTATCAATGCAGCTTATTCCCGGGCTCATGGAGGCAGTGATTCCCTTCTGGCAGCCTGACTTATCTCTTTTTCACTTTGGAGAGTGCGAGCTTACCCCTACCCCTCACGAGTATGGGTTCCTTCTTGGTTTTCGAGATGTTTTCGCCGACATTATGGGACCCCTATTTCCAGATGGCTGTATTAAAGTGGTCTCGTCTCAGCTCGGACTCAGACGGGCAGTTCTTTCATCTTCTTTTTTGCCCCAGTTTCCTTATGTCCCAGCAGAGTTCCTCTTTACTCGCATTGAGTTTTCCACGAGTATGCGAGTCCATTCAGGTGATTGGCACACTTCCCAAGATTGGGTTGTTTCTCATATGGTTGTTTTGGCCCTGTTTTTGCTGAACTACTTGGTGTTCCCACGAGGAGATGATTTAGTTGATTGTCGACTACGTGCACTGGTAGCCCTGTTTCGTAAGGGGCATTCCTATGCTCCCATGATTGTAGGGAAGACCTTTGTGAGTCTTACGAGATTCCAACAGGCCGTTGATGCTCGTTTTCGGGGATGCGTTATTCTCTTCCAGCTCTGGGCGATTGGGCACTTGTTTGTTACTCCTTTATTCCAGCATACATGGTATCCCGAGCTTGACCATATACATTTCCTGGTGAGATCTCAGAGCGTCATGGCAGATGAGGGGAGATTTTCGCAGACCGTTACATCCTGGGCTGACTACCTCCAGAGCATGAGGTCAGGCACGGTCAGGTGGTATTCAGGACTGGTTGGTAAGTATTGCTTGCGAGTTCGGCCTTCTGGGAGGGCCTTCATGCCCCATGCGGGCCTGCGGAGTATTGCCCTTTTCTTCGAGATTCAGGTTCTGCGACAGCTCGGTAGGAGTCAGGATATCCCTTATTCGGCATCTGCAACTGAGTTTACTCTTGTCTTTGAGGTGTCAATCTCCGGAGCATTGGTGGAGAGAGTTATGGATACATGGAGATCTTTGCTTCCTCACGTTGACGATGACGGTCCATTCTCTGTCCTTGCCCTTACGACTGAGGCCTATCACTATTGGCTTCGACGCTACGTGTTGGGTTCTAGTAGACTTGGGGATCTTCTCATCGAGACTCATTTACTTTCCGCAGGGTATACCGACTTCTTGACATCTATGATTGTTTAGGGGCGTCGTCACAAGCCAGAGAACCGCCGATCGATATGGATATTGCATGACCGGTTGAAGGTGAGAGACGCTGAGGTAGCTTTGCTGGAGATGCAGCTAGCAGTAGCCAGATCGACACATGATGACCCACCTTTAAGTGCTGCGAGGGGACGTAGGCAGCCACGAGGCATTCTAGGCAGTTCCACTTCCCTAGAGGGTGATGTGATGGATAGTCAGTCCTTGCGGGAGACTGTGGAGTCCCTTACCCAACAGAAGGACATGCTTCGGGCCAGATGGGCTGACGCAAAAGCCAGTTTTTTTGGTTAGGGGAGGTTGCCATCGCAATTAATAGGGTTTTTCCAACTGCATAAGTAGCCGTCACAAATAGTCCGTCGCAAAAGACCTCTTTTGTTGTAGTGAGAGTCGACAACCACTTCAATTACTGAAAACTACCGCATCATGCCACTGATTATTGAAACTAAGTGCACAAATGAAAACAAAAGCACTCCTATAATTAAATTGTAAACTTACAGGTGATAGAATTCCAAAACATATAAAACTAACACACACTTGGAACGTTGTAGTCACGCCCGATAACCCGCTCAGAGGAGTCTAAGCCCTGGAGCAATCTCCTCTTCTCCGTTCATCCCAATGTCGCTAGCCCTGTAGGTAGGCCTCTTTTCTTAATGCAAATTGGTCACGTTCGAATATAAAATTTCGTGTAAATTGGCGGTCTAATTAGTAACATATTGGAAATCAAAATTCATAATGAATAATGATCCCTATTAAAAACATTGTGAATTTAATATTTTGCTTGGAAATTTGCATTTTTGACGTTTTAGAAGACTCTTGTTTTAGCAATAATTTGGTGTAGAAATTTCTATTTTTTTTTTTATAGTTTTTATCAATATATTTGTTTAGATATCTAGTATTTAAATTTGAGTTCAACTCAAATTTTTTATTTTTTGGTAATTTTTTTTGTATTTTCTTAATTTTTGCCTAATTTAAGTCCTATAGGATTTATATCTTTTAAAAATATAGCATAAGAGCTCTGCCCAAATATAGTTTTATGAGCTTTTGAATAATCAATAGTAGAGATTATTCAAAAAAATTAATTTCTTTCTTCTATTCTTGTGTTTTATATGAAGTAACAATTCACTTGTTTACGCTATCCTCTATGTTATGTTCCAACTCCTAGTGTTTTTCTTATCTCTATCTTACATCCCTTTGCTTGGTTATGGTTCCATTTCTGTTTTCTTTTTCATTTTTTTTTCTTGTTCTCAAAAACAAAAACAAAAAAATTGGGAAGTCTTGAGCCGAAATAGCAACCCAAGAGGGGGAGAGGGGGTGAATAATAGATCAGTAACACAATGCAATTTATATATGCAATCAAATCACTGAGATGCTAAGTAGAAAAACAAAACATAAAGAAAGAGAGACACAATAATTTATAAGGGTTAGGTCACAATGCATGGCCTACATTCTCTCTTTCAAGATCCTTTTGAAAACTTCCTACACTATGTAAAAGTCCTTTTACAAAGTTTGTGCTAGTTCTTGAAGTGCTAACTCACTTCTTTTAAAATTTCTTCCTAAACTTTTAATCTAAGTGATTTTGTTCAAGTTCACTCAAACTTGCATGTTTTTTTAAAGAATAGACAAACTCACAGGTTTATAGGACAACTTAAGTAAAATGAATGAGTTTAAAATAATTGGTAAAGCTCACAATAGTGGATAAGCAAGTGTAAGCAGAAAAAATAACCTTTTAGGTGAAGAACAATATGACTGTAGCAAAAAAGCCGAGAGAATGACTTTCTTATGTGTATAAATGACGTGAAAATCTTGTATTTTTAGCCTTGAATGAATTCCAGCAGTAGTAGCTGTTGGGAGTGCATTTAGTACGAATTTGGCTACTCAGAACATTAAAAAAATCCGAACATTACAGTTCATGTTGACACTTGCTGTTTTAGTGTGAAGACTATCTAAACTCTTTGAATCTAGGTGGCGACCCTTGCACCTTTCCAGAGTACTTCACTAAGGCAATTTGTTCAACGCATCTGAATAGGTGTTCACACTTTGTGACATTTTCTAGACTTGCTCTCTCGATAAATATGTCGATACTTATGAATGGGTGGTAACCTACGTCATACAGTTCGCCTACCCAATGTGGCGAATCCGGTTCTAGCTCGTGGATTGGCGATGTAGGTACAAAAACTGGTCAAATCTGCGAACTGTATATGAATTGCCTTTTTAACCACTTATTTATCGCCATATGGGCTCCATCTGGTGAGTTATGCCACAACATAGCAAATAACCAAGCACCTTCCCAAGGTAGGAAGTGAGAATGCATACGTTGGGCAAGATTTGAACCATCCACCTATTGGAAATTGGGAATAACAATAAAAAAAAACTTTTTTTATACATATTTTTAGAGTTTTTAGAGGGTTGTAAGAGTAGTTTTAGAAAGAGATACTCTAAATTTCTTTGTAGTTTTAGAGTTCATGATAATTGAATCTAGATGTCTAACAAAACTGTATACACAAACCCTAGTTTGCTATCGAGATTATACAAATAGATGGTATGAATCTATACCTTTAAATTAATTATAATTTTAGAGTTATTTATCATGGAATTGAATCTATAGTAATCTTTTCTTAAATCCTGTTGAAACCTTATGTTTTTTACTAAGTCTTTGAGTGTCCATGCATAAACCTTGATTTTGGTATGAAGGTTGCTTAGATCGATAGTATGAATACAAGAATCTCATCGTTTACAAATCTAAATTGATTATCATAGATTTTGTGATTTTTAATCGCTAAATCTTTCAAATCAAATACTCTTGATTGACGTCTTTGATTTGAGTTATAGAGCTTTATTGAGATCTTAGGTGATTTGAATGATTGGATCAATTGAATATAAGATCATCTCCTGCATTAGTTTAATTGTCTCATTATTACCTTAGTTTAGGTAACTCAACCTTGCTCAAAATAAATCAATTTTTTATTTTACATTTTTTAGAAGTAGTTTCTTGTGTAGTTGCACATTCAAGGGAAATTGGAGTTTGCCGAATCTTATAATTCATATTGAATTTGATCTTCATAGAATTCAACTGCAAACTCACCGAATTTATACTACTCTGCCATCGTATACTTGAGATTAAAAGGATAAACTTCTTAGGCGAAGTCAACCTTGCTTTCTTTTGTTGGGTTGGGGAGGGAAGTGTTGGTTTGAGGGATGAAAATGCTGAAAATTTGCTGATTTTGAAACCGACAATCTGTTTTATTGATTAGTAGCATGCATGACATCGTTAGGCTTCTTCTCTTTGTCTATCTTTTAATACTGTATTTGGATCCTGAATTTATAGTCAAAAAAGAAAAATAGATGACAAATGAAATTACTCTTGTTGCTTAGTTGTAAAGAAAAAATGATGGGTAAAAGAAACTAAAAGAGATATAAGTGAAGAAACCATATTCTCTCATTTATCTTTACATTGTTATTGATAAATGTCTATTCATTTCTTTCTCATTTTCTCATTGTAACCAAATAAAAGTATACAATTTTGAATCTCACATAATTTTTTTTTTCATTCTCTTTTTCTTTTCTTGTTCCTTTCCTTGAATAAATTTGAGTTTCAAGCAAACGTAAAACAAATTGATTCAATTCTAGAAAATTTTACAGGAAATAAAAATCGGAGTCATTCACTCAAGTTATTCTCTGCTATGCTTGATGATCACGAGAATGGTAGATTGGGGGTTGGTGAATATGCATGACACATCATTACTTATCACCAAGGCATAAACTTTTTTGATGAACAGGACGGAACTGTTTTAATCGGAGCAATTGTTTCCAAAGTGAAATCCATTGTTTCCAAACACACCTTCATATCTGGATTCTGGGTTTCAACACGCCGATGGAGAGAACTTGGTTCCGCATGTTGGTTGCTATGTTGTTGGTGCACTTTCCGGTGACTCGTTTTGCTTTGACAGTGTCCAATATCGCTTCCGATCAGTCTGCACTTCTTGCCTTCAAAGCCCATATGATCAGTTTCTACCCTGACGACATATTGGCGAACAATTGGACTACATCTTCCTCCTCCACCTCATCGGTTTGTAATTGGATTGGAGTTACATGTAGTACTCGCCACCACAGAGTTGCAGCCTTGGATCTTCCAGACATGGGCCTCACTGGCACCATCCCTCCACATCTGGGAAACCTCTCCTTCCTTGTCCGCCTAAACTTTAAAAACAATAGTTTCTACGGCGATATCCCCAAAGAGTTGGCTAATCTTCGTCGACTAAAATTTCTGAGTGTGGAATTGAACAACTTTGGTGGACAGATTCCATCATGGTTGGGTGCCTTACATCAACTTCAATACTTGTATCTTGGGAATAACAGTTTTAGAGGTCCTATCCCACCTTCTCTCTCTAACTGCTCAAAGCTAGAGACCTTGAACTTCTTCAGCAATCTCATAGAAGGAAAAATTCCACAAGAGATTGGTAATCTTTATAACCTCAAGAAATTAGGCATGGCATTTAACCAGCTTACAGGCCCTATACCACATACCATCTTCAACGTCTCATCACTGGAATACATTTCTTTGACGTTTAATGGCCTATCTGGTAATCTTCCAGCTGATATGTGCTATCATCTCCCAAATCTCGAATTGCTTCTTTTATCTGGGAATGGGTTGGAAGGGAAAATTCCATCCAGTTTACCAGAATGCTCAAAACTTCAGATTTTGTCCCTGTCAAGAAACAAATTCACTGGACCCATACCGAGTGAGATTGGGAAAGTAATTACGCTTAAGAGGATACTTCTTGGTGATAACAATTTGAAAGGTACGATTATTACCAATTTTTATTTATTTATTTTATTTATCTTTTTACTTTGTGCATCCATGCTTTGCCTGTAAGAATTTTATCTTTATCCATGGTTTTAAGCAACAAAATTACAAACTAGCAAAGTTACAGAGAATTCTGCTTTTTGAAGTTAATGAATTACAAACAAGATTGTTGAAGGATTTGTTTAATAAATACCCATAACAGATGTACCCTCTCATCCCTATATTTACGCATTTTCAGTACTGTGGGCACTAAATTTCTACCATTACTCCAAGGTTCCTTTACGCTCTGTTGGAACTTGAATTTTCGGTGAAAAAAAAAAGTGAAAGAAAATAGGACAAAATAAAATAATTTTTTTATTTTATTTTTTCTCATGTTTTATTTTTTCTTTATATTTCTGATCGAAAATTTAAATTCCAAACAAAGCGTTAGAATATTTTGTTTGTCTTCTTAAGTTTATTTTCTAAAACTATTTAAATTCTAGGCTAAATAATTATTTTCTCTCTTCAACATTACCCAAAAATTTAATGTCATATTACTTGACTTTAATTTATTCTATTTAAGCCAACAAACTTTTAAAAGGAAAACAAAGTAGTTTAACATATGTGAGAAAGTTAAGGGATTTTTACGCTTTGATCACCTCAACATAACTGTAGTTTTATATTATTTTCTCTCATTAAATTAAAAATTGTTATATTTCACCCTCTACACAATTAAAATTTCAAAGTTGGGAGCTTATTTGATCAAAGTCATATATTACTCAGTTAAGCAAAGAGTAAAAGAGGATTTATGAGTATGAAAGGATATAAGTCGCTTCAAAAGCCTATAGAAATGGCGTAATATCCAAAAAAATAATAATAAATAAACATTACTTTTGTTGATCACTGGTTATTGGCCCTTGCCGTTATCAATATAATGACATTTTTACATTTACGTTAACAGAAGATAAAATGAAACATTTTATATTGTATCTAGTTAGAACGGTTAAAAGAGCTAATTTATTTGGGTAAAATACATTTTGCACTGAATTTTACTTGAGTATTTACACTTTCAATTATAATAATTAAATTCTTGTACTTTTAATCTGTTAGAATGTCATTCTCCTATAAATTTCTATTAGTGTAATTGACCGTCAAAAGTTATGTGCGTCTCACGTGACTCTTTTTCAAGGATAAAAATGTATTTTCATATCATTTTAGCACAAAACACCCTCAACTCTCCCTCACTTCAGATGATTTGAAGGTATTTTTCAATCCTAATTTCGTTTTATACATATAATAATTGTAAAAAGCTTTAGAAATTGGTAAGAAATTACTGTAAAGAAGTTTAGGAACTAAATGATTGGAGTAATATAACATCACTTAGTGTGACAATACATTTTTGTCATTCTAAAAGGATCATGTGAGACGCACATAGTTTTTGCTCATCAATTGCACAAATAAAAACTTACAAAATGGTGACATTATAATAAATTAAAAGTACAAGAGTTTAATTATTACAATTAAAAGTACAGACCCTCAAATAAAATTCAGTATAAAGTGTAAGGGTGTGAAATATATTTTATCCAATTTATTTTTAATAGTTTAAAGGGTGAATTTAAGCCAAATCCTCCATTGGTTTGAAAAACATACAGCAACACTCCCTACCGTGATCCTCCGTTTGTGGATTTTGTTAGTTGACTCTGCTGACCATCTAAGAGACGTTTATGTCCTTGTATGCCTTAAAAAAATAGAGCAATTGTAACATTGAAACCGTTGCAGCTCTCTCTTCCAAAACTATTTGACCGTTGCTACTAACAATTACTATTCTGACTATATATACCCAGCAACAAGGAGAGTTGCTCTCTCTCCCTGTCTCTCTCCCTCTCTCTCTCTCAGTGAAAACAACGCGCCCACAAATTTAAACAAAAAAATCATACTTTATGAAAACAACACAAATTTTAAACAAAAATTATACACAAAACACTCCACAATGGACCCAACAAACCCAAGTCGGAAAATCCCCAACAATTTCTAAAACAATGATGAAGGTAGATAATCCCCATTCATGAAGAAACAACAAAAATAGATTAATCATAAAGGAAACAAATCTATAAAAACTTGCAAAAACACTTCAAATAGAATTTACTCTCTAAAATACAAATACAGATTAATCATACAAGCAGAAAATTCCAAAAAATTTCACAAACAATCCAAACAGATTTAGCAAACCTTACAATATAGACCAATGCAAAAATCCCCAAACATTTCATAAGCAATATATATAGATCGAATAAATCCTAAGATACAGATTACTGCCAAGCCATAAAATCCCAAAAAATGTAGAAACAAAAATCATTATTGTTAATGCTTGGATGGTACTTCACAAAATCTTATTAATGTAAATACTCAACGATCCCCAAAAAATTAGGCCTTTTTAACAAACAAAGAGTGAACCCTAAAATGCATCCATCGAAAAAAATTATCGAAGAATGTTTCTGTTGCTCTATTTTCAATGTTACTAGTGCTCTATTTTTTGAAGGCATACAATGGCATAAATGTCTTTTAGATGGCCAACAGAGTCCACTAACCGAATCAACAAATAGAGGATCACAGTAGGTGTTATTGTTGTCGATATGAGAAACTACAGGAGGTTTGACTAAACTTTACCCATAGTTTAAAGTATGTAACGATTTTTAGTTCAAGAAAGTACAATAATATTAAATTATAATTGAGAAGATCAAAATGTAATTATTTTTACTTGTCAAGATGTGGTGCTACATTATTTTTTTTTTTTTTAAAGTTGAAGAATTTAAATATAAAAAATTAAAGTTAAATGATGACATTAAAATTTTAAACAAAGCAATAGAGATAACATTATTATTTATCCCAAATTATAATATACTAATCCTCTCCTCACGTGCTTCTCGTTAAGTACACGGTACTAGAATAAGCAGTGTTTGGTCCTTTATGATTCGTTGTCTTTTAACTATTGTAACAAATAGTTGCTTGTGCGGAAGAGACTGGAACACATCTTCTTAGTACATCTAGAAAACTTATTTTAATTTGTTCAGCTGTATGTCTAAAAATAAATAAACGCAATTTCCATCTAAGTAACCTTCCATTAGCTACTTGTCTCTATAGCGTAGTTTGTATAAAAATAAATTATTTATTATCTAATCTAATAAAAATCGTTATGGATTAATTGTTGGGTGTATGTCTTGTATTCCGTAAGTTCATATAATTATTGGGTTGTATATGTATTTGGGCCGGATTAGAGGATCTAATATGTGTAGGGTTTTCCTAATTATACGAGAATTAGGGTTTCTAAAGTTTGCCTATAAATAGGGAACTTATGAATTTTCGTCAGATGATGAGACAGAGAGGCTTGCAGAGAGTTGGAGTAGTGATTGTAGTCTTCCTTTGACGTAGTGAAATTTTGTTCTCTTTCCCGTAGACGTAAGTAAATTCGTTGTTCTACCGATAGTTTTGCTTTCGTATGCATGTGGGTTGAATCCTAACAAATGGTATCAGAGCTTGAATTGAAGAATTTTTTGATTTTGTCAAGATAAGTCAAAATTTTCTAACACGCTTGAGAAGAGAAGAATGAAATAAACAAAATTTTAATTGATTAAGGCGGCAGCGGAGTTTTGTACTAATAGCAGCAGGAAGTTGGGTTTGCGTCTGTGTGCATCTTCAACTGGTGTTTCCCCTTCATCCTTACATGTGGTTCAAGGCTTGAAGTTAGATTTAATTAGGTTTGATTGGTGAAGACGTTGGCATTTGTAGAATTTTTTACATCTGAGTTATAGTGCACACGCGTAATATAAAAAATACTGATTTGATTAGCAAAGACTAATCTACGTGATTAGAATCATATCTTTAATATTTCTCTAGTTTGATCCTGAATAGCAGCAGGTATGAACTTCAAAAACTTTTTGCTTTGATCTTGAATAGCAAGCAATAGCAACAAACACAAATCAACTGCTTGAGCTTAACCTTCGGACTTCTGTTGTATCCCTCGTACATGCCTTACTCTAGAGAGAGTGAGCTTGCAGCTATTAAGGTTTCTTTCTCTAAAAAAAAAACGTATATTTCTCAATTATGAGTAAGTATAACCGAAGTTGTTCTTAGAGTGCGGATATATAGAGGTTACAACAGTGACTATAGAATTAGTATGACTATAGCTTTCTACGTAAATAAGGATTTCTAATCCAACTGGGATTAATTCTTATTTACGTAAATTATAATTTATACCACTAATAAATTATAATTGCACTCCCTATCATATTAGAAATTATATTTTGAGCTCCATATTATTAAATGATTGTTTATCTCCCCACGTTAAAATCACAGATATCCGTCTATTAAATTAAATTACTGACAATTAAATTTTATAAACTTATTTAATTCCTTAAGACTTTCTACTTAACTTATTTGATAGGTTGGATTCATAATCCACTTGTATGATTTGACATAATCAAAACTCATAAGCTTAGTCAAAAGGGGTATCATCAATCCCTATACCGAGACGTGAATTTCATTAATAATTAATATTTACCACACACGTACTATTATTATTTAACTCACAGAGTTTATATTTGATCCACAAAGAATATCATTTTTTTGTGAATCAAAATAATGAACACTATATGCATGTGTCTATTTATTATATTAAGATTAACATCATAAGCACTTCTAATAATCATGAGATATTAATTGTTTTATATAGTCTGTCTAAAAACAATTATCTCAATACGGTCATATTCAATACATGTTAGCCCAAAGGCAACCCAAGAGGGGGGATGGGTGAATTAGGTTTTTAAAAACTAATTGCAATCAAGATAAATTAAAACTAATTTAAGGAATGTAACAGTAACTCAAGTGTATACAATGCAATATAATCAAGCAAGAAATGAAAGCAAAGCACAAAAAGAGACACTAAGAATTACTGAGGTTCAACTACAACTTGTGCTCTACGTCCTCATCCCAAGATTCTCTTGAAGTCTTTTTCCACTATGCAATATCCAATTACAAAATAGAAGCTAGTTGAAGTGCCTAGCTCACTCTCCTTGAAGCTTACACCCAAGCTTCAATACTACAAGAATTTTGTCTAAGTTTTCTTAAACTTACAAGTGCTTTTCTTTCACTAAAGAATACTCAAACTTTAACTCATAAGTGTATATGAGATATACAAATGAAATACACACTCTCTTAGAAAAGTAGGTAAAAATGGAATAGCTCACTAAATGCCAACTCTTGAAGACAGAGAATTTTCAGTAAATGTAAGAAATTGTCAACTGTTGATGATCAAAGGGTGGAATAATATTGTATTTCTAGTCCATAAATGCATTTGGATGCTTGTATATAAAGCCCTAAATTGAATTCATCCATTAGTGGTAGTTGGAGCTTCATTTAATATGCGCTCAGATCAATATAACGTTTAAAAATATAACCGCTAGTCCCTAAATGTCGACACTTAACTTCATATGTCGACATATTAAGCCTGCATCCTCCAGTACTTGTTCTCTGTCTCTATGTGTCGACATATCAAACCCATGTGTTGACACTTGATCATCCATTCTTCAAGCATTGGCCTCTGTCCTCATGTGTCGACACTTCAAATCCATGTGTTAACACATCACCCAGAAATTTCTTTCTTGCTTTCTTTGATCAAACTTAGCTTCAAAAATATTTAAGATCTTCTAGGAATCTTCTCTTTAGGGTATAGTGATTTTTCAAAACCTTCAATCCAATATGGTTATTCAAGAAAGTCTTCAATTCAATTTGGATTGAATTCATTTTGATTTTTTCAAAAACTTTTTTTGAATTATTCAAAAAGTCTTTGCAAACATGATGAATTCTGCTTTTGAACACTTTCAATATCTTTAAATTCATATTAATTTCATTGAGTCTTTACAAGCTTAATGAAATCTTCTTTTGAGCACCTTCAATCTCTTCGAGTTCACATCATTGGTGTGATATTTGAATAGATGTCATTACTCTATTTTGGTGCATTGCTCAATCTTTGAGTTATTGTGCATCCATTTTGACATTCATTAAACTTTAGATGTAAAATATATTTTCTCATTAATCTACACACTAATTAAATTCATTAGTAAACTAATACTAGGTTTAGTTATCATCAAAATCAAAGCGTGTAGTCAACAATATTCACAAAGTGCATTAGTACAAGGAGTTGGAGCTATACCATTCTCCATAGTCAAGAAAGACCTATTAAAATCTTGTGCTCCAATCCTACTGATGGTGTATCCAATTCCATTTAAGACTGTGAACAATAAGCTTATATTCTGTAAGAACTGATAATCTGATTTTCCATGTGTAAGCCGTACTCTACACACCAAATTATTTACTATATAGAATAAGAGACACATATACATAATCATCAAATAAATAACACAAGACAAACATTGCTCACACAAATTCTCATTAAAATGGAATAATTAATTTATTTATAAATACTAAATTCATTACATAAAGCATGTCTTTTAGTATAAATCCCTAACAATGTCCCACTTAGGCTCAAAGCCATGCAGTAATGCATCTAAGTCCAATGTCCTCTAAATGACTATCAAAAGTCTTAGCTGGTAAGCTCTTCGTAAAAGGGTCTGTCAGGTTGTCTGCTAATGTAATCTTGATAACCACCACATCACCCCTATGCACTATGTCTCGTATCAGGTGATACTTACGCTCGATGTGTTTTACTCTCTTATGGGTCCTAGATTCCTTCGAGTTAGCATCTGCCCTGCTATTATTACAATAAAGTGTAATAGGCGATTGTACTGAAAGTACCTCTCCTAAATCCAATAGAAATTTCCTAAATCCAATAGAAATTTCCTGAGCCAAATGGCCTCCTTGGTTGCCTTAGAGGCTTCCACATACTTGGCCTCTATAGTGGAATCAGCCATACATGATTGCTTGATACTCTCTCAACTAATGGCTCTAGACCTCTTAAGGTAAACCCATTTCCCGAGGTTGATTTTCTGGAATCCTTATTCGACTGGAAATCTGAGTCTGTGTACCCAATGGGTACTAGACCATCTGCCTCATAAACTAACATATAATCCCTAGTCCTTTTCAGGTACTTAATTATATTCTCTACTGCAGTCTAGTGTTCCCACCCTAGGTTTGACTGATATCTGTTGACTATGCCTATAACAAAGCAGATGTCAGGTTTAGTGTAAAGCATAATATAATGAGGCTTTCCACTACTGATGCATAGGGAACTGCCTTCATGTCCTCTATCTCAATCGGTATTTTAGGACACTAATCCTTGGTTAGAGAGATTCCATGTCTAAAAGGGAAGAACCCTTTCTTGAAATTCTGTATGCTAAAACAGGAAAGAATTGTATCGATATAAATAGCTTACGATAAGCTTAGTATCATATGCTTATGATCTCGCAAAAGCTTGATTCCAAAGATGTGACTGGCTTTTCCCAAGTCTTTTATATCGAACTGTCCGGATAACCATACCTTAACTGAAGATAATACCCCCACATTATTTTCGATAAACAAGATATCATCCACGTACAGTACCAAGAACACCACCACATTTCCACTATGTTTCTTGTACACACATGACTCTATAATACATTGATCAAAACCGTAAGACTTAATGGCTTGATCAAAACGAGTGTTCCAAGACCTAGACGCTTGCTTAAATCCATAAATAGACTTCTTAAGCTTACACACTATGTGCTCTTGGTCTACTGTGATGAAACCATCTGATTATATCATATAGATGCACTCATTAAGACTTCCATTAAAGAAAGTTGTCTTGACATCCATTTATCAAATTTCGTAATCAAAATGAGTCGGAATGGATAAGAGAATCTAGATAGATTTTAGCACGGTTATCAATGAAAAAGTTTTCTCATAATCGATCTTCTTTTTCTAACTGAACCCTTTCGCAATAAGCCTAACCTTGAAGGTTTTCACCTTCTTGTCTGCTCCTATTTTCTTCTTATAGATCCACTTGCATCCGATTGGTTTTATCCCTTCTGGTGGTTCTACAAAATTCTAGACTTAATTAGAGTATATAGACTCTATCTCTGATTTTATAGCCTTTGTCTAAAGTTCTATATCTTTCATCTTGAAGTGCTTCATTGTGGTTAACAGGTTCGGTATCAAGTTCATCAGGGATCCTGTCATAAAACACTCCCAAGAACGTATACCGATCAGGTTGGCGTATAATCCTTCTACTACAATGAGGCAGGACCTGTGTCTATGTATTACGAGTGAATTGCCCTACTGATTCTGATTCTTGTGCACCATTATCATGCCTTGATTGTGGAACTAACATGTTGATGGTATCCACACGCTAGGTTTTAGTATCAGCCTGACTCACAACATTCTTCCCACTACGACGAGGCAACAGGATGTTAATGACTTAGTCTTATGGTGCTTTTTCTTATACTGTAGGTATTGAAAAAGTTTGTGCTGGTGTATCTCTTATCAACTCATCTGGAACAATTTTACTTTTGGGTTCGTGGTTCATTACATAATGCTCTTCTAAGAATTGGGCATTGCTGTTAACAATGACCTTCTAATCCTTAGCACAATAAAATAAACCACATTTCATTCCTCTAGGATACTTTACAAAGAAATAGACATTTGTTCTCGATTCCAACTTATATGCTTGCCCTTTCAGCACATGTGCTGGACTACCCCATATCCAAACTTGTCGTAGACTAGGTTTGCGCCCATTCCACAATTCTATGAGAGTAGTAGCTACTGACTTAGATGGTACTAGGTTCAGAATATATGCTGCTATTTCAAGTGCATGGCCCCAAAATGAATTAGGCAAATCTAAATAACTCATCATATATCTGACCATATCCATAAGAGTTCTATTCCTTATTTTTGCTACACCATTCTATTGTAACATACATGGTGCAGACAATTAGGACTCAATTTCCTCATCTGATAAGTAATCTATAAATTCTCTCTGGTTTGATCCTGAATAGCTGTAAGTATGAACTTCAAAAAACCTTTTGTTTTGATCTCGAATAGCAAGCAACAAGAACAAGCACGAATCAACTGCTCGAACTCAACCTTCGGACTTCTACAGTATCTCTCATACACGCCTTACTCTAGAAACGTGTATCCCTCGTACACGACTTCTGCTGCGCTCGTAGCTGCTAGGGTTTCTTTCTCTCACAAAAAACGTGTATTTCTCAATTATGAATAAGTGTAACCCTACCTACTCTTAGACTACAGGATTAGTCTAACTAGGACTTCCTACACAAATAAGGATTTCTAATCCAACTAGGATTAATCCCTATTTACGTAAATTACAATTTATATCATTAATTAATTATAATTGCACTCTCTATTATACTAGGAATTATATTTTGAGTTCCATATTATTAAACACTTATTTATCTCCCCACGTTAAGATCATAGATACCCGTTTATTAAATTAAATTATTGACAATTAAATTTAATAGACTTATTTAATTCTTTGAGACCTTCCACTTAACTTATTTGATATGTCGGATTCATAATCTACCTGCAGGGTTTGATATCGTTAAAACTTATAAGCTTACTCAAATGGGGTATCATCAATCCTTACACCCGTACGTGGATTCCATTAATAATTAATATTCACCGTACAAGTATTGTTATTGTCTAACTCACTGAGTTTATTGACTCACAAAAAATCTCACTCTTCTATGAATCAAAATAATAAACACTACATGCATGTGTCTATTTATTATATTAGGATTAAGAGTATAAGCCCTCATAATAATCATAATGTACTGATTATTTTATATAGTCAATATAAATAACAACTACTTCAACATAGTCCTATTCAATACTCACAAAGTGTACTAGTGCAAGAAGTTGGAACTATACTATTTCTCATAGTCAAGACAGACATATTAAAATCTTGTACTGTAGTCCTACTGATGGTGTGTCCAGTTTCATCTGCTGTAAACGATAAGCTTATATTCTATAAGAACCGATAATCTAATCTTCCATGTATAAGTTGTACTCTACACACCAAATCATTTACTATATAGAATAAGAGACACAAATGCAGAATCATTAAATAAATAATGTAAGACAAACATTGCTTATATAGATTTTCATTAAAATAGAATAACTAATTAATTAATAAATACTAAAGTTGTTATACAAAGTATGTCTTTTAGTATAAATCCATAACAGAAGAATCATTGCCTTTTTTTCCTTTTGTTTCTAAAGCAAGTTGACTGAAGCAAAAGAAAGAAAAAGCAATAGTTCTCAAAACCTGAGCATCAAGGTACGGTTATATTTTTGGGTGTTTTTTCAGTGATAGATTACAGGTTCGTTGAATCTAAAGGATTTCTATAAAGAGATTTATTTATTAGATCAGTAAGTAGCAGAGTAGGAGGTTCAAGACAGGGTGTCCGCAAAGTCTTTTAGGCGCTGCAAATTCCTTGTGGGTACAAATTTTGTAAATTCTATATGGCTTGACGGGTTGTACGTGACAAGGGTTGTTATATGTCTGATATTGAGAGTGTGATCAGTTCAATTTGTGCAGAATTGTCATATAACAACTGAATGGCAAGGAAGAGCTTAGGTTTTGTGATAGAGCTCTTCAACGGAAACAATGACTTCACTTTATGGCAAGAACGGGTGAAGAACATTTTGGCCTGTGAAGGATTGATTAAGACTCTTAGGAAGAAGTTTGAAAAATTGAAGAAGATGAAGAAAGAGGAATGGGAAGAGATAAGAGAACTGACAAATAGTATGATTCAATTGTATATCAGGAATAGCACTCTTCGGGAAGTCATCAATGAGAGTGATTCGGCAGAACTTTGGGCTAAGTTGGAGAGCAGGTATAAATCCAAGTCCTTGACAAACAAGCTGTCATTGAAGAAACAGTTGTATGCACTTCATACAACCGAAAGGGAAAGCTTCACAGACCATTTGGATGAGTACAACAGGATATTGCTAGAATTAGAAGCTATCGGTGCGAAGATCAAACATGAAGACAATAATTCCCTTGTTAGTTTCTTTACCTCCATCGTATAGGCATCTGAGAACCACATTGATGTACAGGAAAGATACCATTGGATTAGATGAGGTGGTTACTGCTATTGTATCTCATAAGACGTTGAGAAAGAGAGCGAGTGATAGATCATTAGGGGAGGGGATTATGATAACATCGGGCAGTGGTCAGGCTAGAGGTAGGATAACATAGAGGCTCGATGGGTATAGGAAAAAGAATCGTTCCAAGTCGAGGGTTCGTAAGGTGAGTTGCTATTATTGTGATCAGGAAGGTTAGAGGTAGCAGCTACGAAGGAGTTCCACAGTGAATAAGAAGTTATGCTCACAGTTTCTTTAGGTACGGAGAATTTAGATTAGGTGTTAGATTCTTGATGTTCCTTTCATGTGTGTTCAGTTAGAGAATACTTTGCGACATATCAAGCTTGTGATGGGTGTACTGTCAAGATGGCTAACAACACAAGGAGCAGAGTTGTTAGTGTTGGGACAGTGCGGTTCTGTATGCTTGGTGGAAAAGTTGACTTTGATTGAGGTTAGGCATATGCCAGATTTTAAGAATAATCTGATTTTTCTAGGGATGTTGGTTTCAAAAGGTTCTAGATTTTTAGTTGAAGGTGGAGCACTGGGGGTTTCCAAGGGGAACAAGGTCGTGTTGTATGAACAAAAGATTGGCAATCTATACAGATTTGTGGACAGTGTTGTGACAGGTGGAGCTACTGTCAGACATAGAAGGAGTAGTACAAATAGACGATGTACGCATGCAAAGCATAGAGGTTGACATGGTGATGAGCAGCAGTTGCAGACACATATAATAGGTGTAGAGGTACGCAGAAGTGGTGTAGAGGTATGTGGGTGAGCAAGTTAAAAGTGTGCAAGATTCTGGCCAGAAGGAGAAGCAACAACTATTGGATGTTCACAAGGAGGCTTCGAATGGAAAGAATAACATAGTTGACGAAGTGAAAAGGGGTGCGCTAGGAACTAAGCGAGTCTATTTTGCTATTGATTTTATTAGTGGTGGTAATCTCTTTAGTTGTACTCGAGCAAGGGGAGAGGTGGAGCCATTTCAGTTGGCAAAGTAGTGAGTTTTGCAGGGCACCCTTACAAGAAGGTGCCACATCTCGGTATGGAGGTGCAAGCCATGTTGGTTTGAGTGTGGAAAATACAATGGCGGCAAAATTGACATCGATGCTAGTTATTTTTAGGGTGGTTTGCAGAATTGAAGCCAAGGTGGAGATTGTTGAATTTGTGTCTTGTATTCTATAGGCCCACATAATTATTGGGTTATACATGTATTTGGGCCGAGTTAGGGAATCCAATATGTGTAGGGTTTTCCTAATTATATAGGGACTAGGGTTTCTAAAGTTTGCCTATAATTAGGGAACTTATGGATTCTAGGTTACATGATGAGACGGAAAGGCTTGTAGATAGTTGGAGTAGTGATTGTACCCTTCCTTTAACGTAGTGAAGTTTTGCTCTCTCACCCCTGGATGTAGGTAGATTCGTTGTTCTACCGCGCCACCTTAATTCTCCGTGGTTTTCTCTTTAGATTGTGCGTGTGATTGTTTTGCTCCCAACATTAATAATATTTAAAATTTTTTTTTTTATAGTTTTTATACCTGCTTGAATTCTTACTTTTTTAAAGGATAAATTCCATTGACCTCCCTTGAGATTTTGGTCAAATACAGTCAACCCCTGTGGTTCTAAAAATTACACTGACCTCCCTGTTAGAGTTTGTCTAGTAACGGTGTTAATAGAAGGGTGTTAAATGACATTTTTACCCTTCTTAACTTCTCATTTTTATGCCCGTTGTCAAATTCCTTATATATATATATATATATTTTATAATATACCTTTGATATACGTGTTATACATTCCATATATATATATATTCATATATATGTCTCAAACATATCGTCGGCCACCACTAAAAAATCACGCCCACCATCCAAGCATCACCAAACCCACGTACCACCGCTGCCCCATCACCTCATAAACCACTCTAGGCCCCTCACCTCACAATCCATCACCAATTTAGCACCACCAAAAACCAGCCCCCTTCCCCAACGAACCAGTCTTGCCCCTACCCTCACTACCTTACTAACCCATCACCCCACCTTCAAATCGCTACTGTCTAGAATGCACATACCGAGAAATCATATAATTCCAAGAAATTGTACTTGGTTGAGGAATTTCAACGAACACTTTGGGAGCAACACAATATTGGCAATTAAAGTTATGGTTCTGAGATTCCACCATCACCACCTCCAACTCCTCCTTCTCTCTCTCTCTCTACCAAGCCACCCAACTCTAATACCAACCACGCAAAATGGGATGTGCTGAGAGAGAGAGAGAGAGAGAGAGAGAGAGAGAGAGAGAGAGAGAGGGACCACCATACCTAATACAAAGGGTATTCTCTAATGAGTGAGTCTGTGGGTTCGTCCTATGTTATGATGATGTCGTCATAGGTCGCGATGGTGCTATATAATTGGTGAATCAACCCGATAATGGATTTGGAGGTAGGCTTTGATTAGGGTAATGGTGGTTTGATGTGTTGTGATGGTTGATGGTGTATGGTCCTGAAGGGAGTTCGGTGATGGATCTGGTGGCCAATTGTAGATTTGATGGTGGCTTTAGTGATCGGGAGAAGTGGGATTTGGTGGTGGTATGTTGGGCTTTGCGTGACTTTGTGGCAGGGAGAGGAGGGGTGGTTATAGTGAGGATGGTGGCAATGGAGGTCAGCCAAGAGAAATGGGGGGAGTAGAGAGAGTTGGAGGGGTGGTGATGTGAGGTGGTGCTCTGGTGACCTTGCAAATAGCTTGGAGAAGATAAGGAAGAAGGTTTCTTGTGTTATATAATGTGCCACTGACAAATATTTGTCATTATTGTATTAATTATTATATGTGTTTTATTTTATTAATTTTTTTAAAATTTATTTACTAAGGCTAAAATGGGGAAAGGATAAAATATATAGTCAAAGTCTGTTAGTTGACTCATGGCTACTTAACGGGGAGGGGGAATCTGTTACAAAGCTTTAAAAGCAAGGGTGGTCCTTGTAATTTCTGATATATGAAGAGTAGTTTGTGTATTTAACCCAAACCTCAGGGGTGGTCATTATAATTTACCCTTTTTTAAAAATGATACTTTAGCTCTCCCTATTAAATATTCTTGGTCTGAATTTACGTTTGTTGTCCGTCATTTTTCTTTTACTTATTTTACCACCCTAGTATCTTCTTCTTCTTCTTCTTCAGATTTTCACTCATTATTTTCCAAGCATTTTCTGCAAAGGTAATTCCACATTTATTAAATCTACTATAAAGATTGAAGAATAATTTAGTATGTCGGAGCATTCAATGGCATGTTTCTCTGTTGACAAGCAACAATAAATTGAAAGTCTTCTAAAGAAACTATCAATCCTTATTCGAAATAGGTATCACACATTCCTCTATTTGAATGGCATTAGTAGCCACTCATACTATTCTTGAAGTGTGTTTAATGTGAAAATTTTACTCTCTATAGAGAATCTTTTATTTAGTAATACCTACTTCGTACATTAAATTTACTAAAGACATTGTAGTTTATTCGTTCGTTCCTCTTTACCACACATAGAATAGTCACCAGCTATCTAATTATTTTAGTAAATTCATTACTAATAGGCCATTGAAATTGAATTTTTATTTATTTTTTATTGTTGTTGCTTCAATTGGAGGTTATTTTACAAATTTTGTTCCAATGTTTATGGATTCGCTCCTTATACAACTTAAATTACTAGGGTCAAACTAAACAATGATTGAGTGGAGAATAAATACCATATACAGAAAAGTAGTTTTCATTTAAATATGTAAAACCTATTGTTGAATAAAATGGGGAAGGATTCACTTACAGCTAGTATAAGAATTTTTATTCTCTTATTCCTTTCATGCTTGCCAGATTTCTGATTAATCGGAGCTTCAAAGCTACGTTATCCTTATAGGTCTGAAAATTAAAGTATAAAAAGGAAAGTGTGTTGATAACATAACTATTAATCTCTAATTAATTCGAAATTTGACAAGCATGAATGGTATAAGAAAAGGATGTAATCCAATAGTGGACTTTGAAAAAAGTAAGACGTACAAAAATTTTGGAGGGTATATTCTCCTAATGAAATATTTAAGCATTATCATGTAAGCCTTAATAGGCTTCGTAGGCCATAATCACATAATTGTAAACAATTTCATATTTCTGAACTTGTCTTTGCTAGTTGCTCCCTCCTTTTTAGCTATGTAAGGTAACGGAAATTTCTATGGGGAACTTGTAAATTTTTTGTTCTTTCACAGAAGTTAGATTGTTTTCTTAGTTACATTACATAATTATTTAGTTAGGATTTTTTATATTAATTCCTAAGGAATGTTGAACCATGAGTAAAAAAAGAGAAATTCTAAAACTTCATGCTGACCAAATAATTGACTGATTTTGTTTTTGTTATCTGCCTATTCGTATGCTCCATAAAGCAAGTTTTTTTTTTTTTTTTTTTGTGGCCAAATTAACGTTTTGTTTGAAAAATATTCCCAATCTAAGACTTTCTTGAGATAAATTCTCAATTTGATGCTTCTTATGCCACATGGATTGCCACGGTGGAAGGCTGCCACGTCATCTTTTGTAAAAAGCAAGTAAAATCTTATTCCGTTCTTCCCGTAAGGCATTAGCCACAAGAATCTTGCAGAGAATGCACTAAACTCCACTTTCACCAAATTAATTTAGAACTATAATAATCAAATTACCATAATTAGAGCTTTAAGTGTAACCCAAAAATAAGAACACAGAACACTCAAGATTTCAGAATATCGCCCAAGCCAAGCTAGCCTCCATCTCCAGCCGAAGGCTTCACGTCATCTATCACTGCAGCACTACGACGAACACTATAAGATACTATTTTTGCATGCATGTTTTCCAAACTTGGAGCATCAAGAAGCCTGAAGGGGTCATTAACAGAAATGTAGGCGGAGTGCCAGAGTCCTCCAGCCTGGCCACACCCTTTCCCCAGATATATTTATTTATATAAATCTGTTATGTTAATTATTTTTTTCTCTGCAATTTTTTACTGTGTTTTTTTTAATTTTATTTATTTCTTATGACAGAGAAAAATGATATTTTTTTCTGTAACATTAATGGTGAACCTTATCATATTTTGTATCATATATGGTTATGGAGGTGAGTTCAACGAGTGAAACTTGGGAGTGTCAAGAAATAAGGTGATCACACCATAATACGATGGACCATCTTGTATCTAATAATATCTCTTATTAGTCAGTGAGAATTCTCACGTAGGAAGTCTGACAGTTAAACTTAATTGTTGCTGGATTCACGCATTTGTATTTGAATTGAACAGTCATAACCTTTTGTAAAAGGTTGTGTCTGTAACCAATGAGTATGAAGTTCTTTATAAATAGGATACCTGGTTTACTTTGTATCTTATGTTGTTTTCTTTATCTTCATTGGTTAGACTTTCAGCGTGTGATAAATACCCTAATGAGATTCATCTACTTTGTATATATTTCTGGGACTTTTAGTGGTATTAGAGCATAGTTTCAGAGAGTTCTACCGAGAAGAGAAAAGAAGGCAACAAGCCTAACAGGTTTCTGTCAGGAATTCGAAAACCAATAAATAGACAAATATTGGGTTTGGCAACATCTATCACATTGTTTAATCTTCATCAGAAGGTTGAACAACCCCGATGAAGAACTATTGGAGATTACTGTTGGTGGTATTGGATATTCTGGCGATCTTAAAAAATTACAACAAAAATATACATTCAAACAGCATTGCTGGGAACAATTTAGCAACTCTGTGCCGTTTGAAGCATCTGAATCAGATTTCAACGTTCTACACATTGAAAATTTAGAATAATCCATCCCTAGTGAATTTAAACAATTCATGATGGACTTGGAGGCATTACTGGAGTCTTCTGCAACATCAATCCATAAGTATCTTTATACTGCGAAAAAATTCTAGTGATTTTTCGAACCAAGAATTGATTACAGATTCTCCATTGTTGGGTTTTGATTGTGTTGCTCAGTCCTTTACTATTGATACAGGGAAGGAAAAGTGTGTTGGGATTTTAAAACCTATTGAAAACAATGTTTTGGAATTTTTCGACGTCAAAAAGGAATTTTTTGGCAACAACAAAGGATTTGCCAGCATCAAAAGTGAATTTTTCGGCATCAACAACGGACTTAGCATTAACAAGGAACATTCTGACAAACCAGACTTGGAGAAACACAATCAGTTGTCTAAAAAACCTTGTTGGGCTAACCCAAATATAAGGGATCCAAGGTTTAAAACAACATCCTACAAGTCAACCTTGGCCTAGACTCAATTCAAGCCCAAAGTCGCGGTCCAAGCCAAGTCCAATAGTGGTTCAACCCAGCTGGCCTAGGCCCAACCCAGCCTGACCCAACTTAACCCGGTCCAAGCTTGACTCGTATTTGGTTTGGTCCGATTAGCCCTGGTTTGACTGGTTCGGCCTACAGGAGACTGCGGAATTTTTCACGAACTAGCTATAGTACATATGCATACTAGCAAAAATTTTGATATGATTAGCGTAGCTTAATTTACGTTATTAGAATCATACCTTCGAGATCTCTCTGTATCAGCAACAAGCACGAGTCAAGTAATAGCAACAAGCACGAATCAACTACTCGAACTCAACTTTCGGACTTCTCTTGTATCCCTCGTATACGTCTTGCTCTAGAGAGAGTGGGCTCGCAGCTGTTAGGGTTTCTCTTCCTCACAAAAACGCATATCTCTCAATTATGAGTAAAGTGTAACCCTAGCTTCTCTTAGAGCGCGTATATATAGATGCTACAATAGAGACTATAGGATTAGTATAATTAAGGCTTTCTACGCAAATAAGGATTTCTAATCAACTAGGATTAATCCTTATTTACGTAAATTACAATTGATACCACTAATGAATTATAATCGCACTCCCTGTCATACTAGGAATTATATTTCGAGCTTCATATTATTAAATGCTTATTTATCTCCACACGTTTATATTATAGATGCCTATCTATTAAATTAAATTACTGACAATTAAATTTAATAGACTTATTTAATTCTTTGAGACCTTCCACTTAACTTATTTGATATGTCGGATTCATAATCTACCTGCAGGGTTTGATATAGTTAAAACTTATAAGCTTACTCAAATGGGTTATCATCAATCCCAACACCGGTACGTGGATTCCATTATAATTAATATTCACCGTACAAGTATTGTTATTGTCCAACTCACTGAGTTTATTGACTCACAAAGAATCTCACTCTTCTATAAATCAAAATAATAAACACTACATGCACGTGTCTATTGATTATATTAGAATTAAGAGCATAAGCACTCATAATAATCATGAAGTATTAATTGTTTTATATAGTCAATATAAATACAATTACCTCAACACGGTCTTATTCAATACACACAAAGCGTACTAGTACAATGAGTTGAAACTATACCGTTCCCCATAGTCAAAACAGACCTATTAAAACCTTGTGCTACAGTCCTACTGATGATGTGTCCAGTTCCATATAAGACTGTAAACGATAGGCTTATATTCCATAAGAATTGATGATTTGATCTTCAGTGTGTAAGCCATACTCTACACACCAAATCATCTATTATACAAAATAAGAGACACACATACATAATCATTAAATAAATAATGCAATGTAACCATTGCTCACACAGATTCTCATTAAAATGGAATAACTAATTTATTAATAAATACTAAAGCCATTACACAAAACATGTCTTTTAGTATAAATCTCTAACACGGCCAACCTTGGTTCAACCGATCTGGTCTACCTGAACCAGATTCTTGGTAAATTCGACCTTGTGGTGGTTTTTCGCCCCGTTTAACTTCGTTTCAAGGCCGATTTGGGTCATTCAAAAGCCGATTTGAAGGTAATTCACAGGGTCATCACTTAGCAACATTTTCAGCCCCTAATTCTAAAATTTTAAAGTGTCCAAGAGGTTGGGAAAAGGGGGAATCTTCTCAAAGGGTTCTTGAAAGACATCGTTCTAATCATTTTGCACCCTTTTCACTATATCCGAAGGTCCGAAAAGAGGTTTCGTTTAGTATACCAGCACTTGTTCAATCTGAAATCTATACCAATTGACACTTGAAAGGTCCATATCCCCAAAGAATTGTCTGATCAATTGAGCAACGCCCTGGTGATTTGTGGCCATTAGGCATTTATAATCATAATTTTCCTAAGGAAAGTGAACGGGTCAGTCCGCCAAATAATAATTTGGCATACTGTAGGGGTTGTCTCAATAAGTACAAGGTGAGACAAAGGTAATATAATCCTAGTGTACTGTAAGTTGTTATTTTATTTTCACATCTAGTTGTAATTTTTATTTCTTGTAACCACAATTGTTTTAGTAATTAATTATTATTATTGTTATAAGTTGTTCTCTAGTTTTTTATTATGGGTATTAAAGTTACAATTCAATATACAAAAATTAAGATGCTCAATGGAGTTAATTTTAGAGCATGGAAACGTCATATCTCTTATCTTCTTACCCATGAGAAGACGTTGCATACTCTCACTTCTTCCAAAGTATTAGCATCCGTTACTGATAGTGCTGCCATTATTAAAGCAAGGGAAAAGTGGGAGGAAGACAACGCCTTAGCAAGGGCTTCCCTTCTTCATCATATGAATGATAATATCATTCCTCTTTTTGAAGAGTATGAAACAGCAAAAGAACTAATGGAAGCATTAGAAGTCAAATATGGTCCTAGATTTGACACTCATATTCAGTTATTATTGGATAAATATAATAGCACTTGTATAAGAGAAAATGATGATATGGGCAACCATGTTAATCAGATAGAGCTTATTGCGAAGGACTTATCCAACTCAGGTTATGCTCTCTCAGACAAGATGCAAGTTACTACCATATTAAACAGTCTTCCGCTATCTTGGGATCATGTTATGACATCTCTCACTCATAGTGGAAGAGACATTACAATAGTCACATTATCGGTACTTCTAGTTTTAGAAGAAGAAAGAATGAGAAGGAGACAAAAAGATAAGGGTTCAGACAACTTGCTAATGGCTAAAACCATAGAGGCTTTATCTTTCAAAGAAGCTTCATCTTTCAAAGCATATCCAAAACATGGGAAAGCCAAATGGCGGAAGAATTTGTGTAGCAATAAAAAGTTATTTGGTGGATGTTTCAAGTATGGAAAGAAAAGGCATTTTAAAGCAAAATGTCCCAAGAACAAAAAGTCCCATGGGAAACAAATTGTGGTGATAGTTTCAGAAGCCACGGTCGTTGAACCTGAATCATAATCATGGTGGGTAGATTCAGCCGCTACAAGACATATTGCCAGAGATCAAGATTTGTTCGTAGATTTTAAAGCAAAGACGATTGGCGAACATCGAGTCTACATGGGTAATTACACCTATTGTGACGTTTTAGGAGAAAGAAATTGTAAGTTTTCAGTGCAAGGCTCTATAGTGATACTAAAAAATGTATTGTATGTCCTTAGTATTCATAGGAATTTGATCTCGGTTCCAGTTTTGGATCAACAAGGTTACACAGTTAGTTTTAGGTCTGGTTTAATATTTAAAGGGTAATGCATTAGTGAAGGGAGTCAAGTCTGATAATATGTACTTGATCAAAGTTGATAAAAATAAAGTTTCTCTTTCTGATTATTTGCATGTGTCTCATGATCGTAATGATTTACATTTATGGAATTTGCAATTAGGTCACATTAACAAAGATAAAATGATTAGAATATGTTGAACTGGATTAATACCACAAGTAAATTCAGATGATTTTGATATATGTGAACCATGTATCAAAGGCAAAATGACTCGAAAATCTTTTACCAAACATTGGAAATCATCGGAATTACGTGAAATAATCCACTCGGACATATGTGGCCCTTTATGTGTCAAAACCCATAGGGGCATGGAGTATTTTATTATCTTCATTGGTGACTATTCAAGATTTGGATCCATCTACCTTCTTAGACAAAAGTCTGAGGCCATTGAGAAATTTCAAGAGTTCAAGTCAGAAATGAAAAAACAATTAGGTAGATCTATAAAAATTTTGAATGATGACAGAGGTGGTGAGTATGAAGCTTTTGATATTTTTTGCAAGGAACAAGGTATAAGGCATTTATATATAATGCCTTACACTCCACAATAAAATGGCATTGCAGAAAGGCGAAATAGGACTCTAATGGATATGTCAAGATCCATGTTAGCATATGCTGATCTTCCTATTCATTTTTGGAGAGAGGTTCTATCAACTACAACATATATTCTAAATAGAGTCATGATAAAAGGTAAACTGCTAACACCTTATGAATACTGGACTGTAACTAAACCCAATGTATTAAATCTCAAGGTTTGGGGATGTAAGGCACATGTCTTAATTCCTAAAGTTGTAAGAGATAAATTGCAAAGTAATGCTTCGAAATGCAAGTTTATTGAATATGTGGAGAATGGGAGTGGATATAGATTTTATCATCCTGAACGGGGATTGATAGAAAGTAGGGATGTTGTTTTTCTGGAATCAACAAACATAGTTACTCCCATCGAGCAAATCGAATTGCTTGATGCTGATTCTCAATACCAAATTCCCATAGATATTGTAAGCACATAACAACATGATTTGTATGTGCATTCTAATGAGAAAAAGTGAAAAGCTCTAATAGATGCTAATGTTGTGAAAAGTGGGAGTAAAAAGGTTAGACGTCCATTCATCATTCTTAAAGATCATTATGTACTCAACATTGATGATGTTCACATGGAAAATGATCCGATATTTTTTATTGAGGCATTAAAATGCTTTGATTCTGAACAATAGCTTAAAGCAATGAATGAGAAGATTGAGTCCATCAAGACAAATGATATTTGGGAACTTCAAGATCTCCCCCATGGAAGACAAGCCATAGGTTGTAAATGGGTTCTCAAAAAGAAATTTAAAACAGATGAAACTCTAGATAGATATAAAGCTCGTTTGGTGGCAAAAGGTTTTACTCAGCAACCTGGTATAGACTTTGTTGATACTTATTCTCTTGTAGCTAAGTTTGCTTTAGTTAGAATAATTATGTCCGTCATTGCTAAATTAGATTTAGAATTGCACCAAATGGGTGCTAAAACAGTTTTTCTTAATGGAGAGTTAGCATAAGACATCTATACAACGTAACTAGAAGGATTCAAAGTACAAGGACATGAAGATAAAGTTTGTAAGTTAAAACAATCTTTGTATGGACTTAAATAGTCTTCAAGACAGTGGTATTTGAAATTTCACCAAGCCATTTTGGAAATTGGTTTTGAGATTAATTCTTTAGATCACTGTGTTTATATTTATAGTGCCATAATAAGTTAACCATATTGTCATTATATGTAGATGACATATTGTTAGCTGAAAAACTATTCGGATATGATTAACAAAACTAAGACTTTCTTAGAATTTAGATTTGAAATAAAGGACATGGGTCTAGCTAATTATGTTCTCGAAATTAGAATCACTAAAGATAGAGATTCTAAACTTTTATATCTAGATCAAGAAGCATACCTGGAGAAAGTGCTTAAGAAATTTAGCATGGAGACTTGTAAATCGTTGAGCACACCTGCCTGCAAAGGACAAAGTCTAAGTAAATCAATGTGTCTTCAAACTGAGGTAGACATTGAGGAGATGAGCAATGTTCCTTATGCTCAAGTTGTGGCCAACCTTATGTATACAATGACAAGTACAAGGCCTGATATTTGTCATGCAGTAGGATTGGTAAGTAGATACTAGTCCAATCCTGGTAAATTACATTGGCATGCAGTAAAATGTATATTTAGATATCTACAAGGCACTAAAAATATGAAACTATGTTTTGGTTTAAGTGATCTAGATATCATAGGATATACAGATGTAGATTTTGCAGGTGATATAGATGACAGGAAATCCATAAGTGGATGTGTTCCTATTTGGTGGAACGATTGTCTCATGGTTAAGTAAGAAATAGAGTTGTGTTGCGAAGTATACAATGGAAGCTGAGTACATAACATGCAACATAGTGATAAGTACTGAAGTCTGGATTAAACGTTTTGTAGATAGTTTAAAATTAGATATTCCAGACAAACCAGTAAATATATTTTGTGATAACCAATCTGCTATCTCATTAATAAAAAGTGGAGCTAACAATTCCAAAGGCAAACATATTGATGTTAGTTATTACTATATTCAAGATATAGTGGAGAGGGAAGAATTAAAGTCGACTTTATACCCTCAACTGAGATGGTAGCCGATCCTATGACCAAGGGATTGTCTCTAGATAAATTCAAAGAGCATATAGCTGTAATGGGATTAAGGACACCTAAGTGATGCAACCATAAATGATAGATAATCTGAAGGACGCCTAGATAAACAATATTATCTAATTCTACCTGAAAGGACATAATTGGTTAGTTCAAGATAGAAAGGTACTAATGAGGTATGGATGATATAGTTTACATGAAATGTAAAGTCCACAAGTATGCATCATGCTGATATTGAGTAACATCTATGCTCAATTAGTGCCAAAAGACACTAATAAGGTGTATCAAGGAAAGCCTTTAGGAATTAGGCCTTTAAGGAAGTACTTGATTGAAATATTGGTGTAGGTCAACACTAAATGTTGTGTGTGGCCGAAGTTGTCAATGGTGTTATAGGTGGTGGACCAAATTCCTAACCACGGGAGTTTGATGCCTATCACTTCAAAGATAGTGATTTGTGAGTCACCTAGAATGTACTAGAAGAATAGGACATGGCGAAAGGTGCGGTTAGATGCGTAATGACATAGGGTGCACACCTAAGGCCAGTCATATGTCTAACGCCGATCTGTATATAATCACAGATGAGAGTTAGCACGGGGCAAGTATTTTGTACACATTTATCATGTTACACTATTATTATTTTTTTCACCAGTATTATAATGTGCTTTAGTGGGAGATGAAGAAATAAGGTGATCACACCATAATACTGTGGACCATCTTCTATCTAATAATATCTCTTATTAGTCGGTGAGAATTCCCACGCATGATGTCTGATAGTTAAACTTAACCGTTGCTAGATTCAAGCGTTTGTATTTGAATTGAACAGTCACAACCTTTTGTGAAAGGTTGTGTTTGTAACCAATGGGTATGAAGTTCTTTATGAATAGGATACCGAGTTTACTTTGTATCTTACGTTGTTTTATTTATCTTAATTGATTAGACTTTCTGTGTGTGATAAATACCCTAACAGGATTCATCCACTTTGTATATATCTCTGGGACTTTCAAAGTGCACATGGAAGAAAGTAAATCTGCATAGGGGTGCAGGTTGAGGTCAGAGATGATTAGTCACTAGTTAAGAGGTGGTTCTATGAATTAATTAAGTGGTGGTAACATTTAGTTAGAAGAGAAAGAAACCAAGAAGGTGTAGCAGTCGCATATGGTGGTTTGACGATGATGATGTGGTGGTGCAGTGGTGGTATTTTCTACATAGAGAGAGAGAGAGAGAGAGAGAGAGAGAGAGAGAGTCAGAGATGATTAGTCACTATTTAAGAGGTGGTTCCATGAATTAATTAAGTGGTGGTAACATTTAGTTAGAAGAGAAAGAAACCAAGAAGGTGTAGCAGTCACATATGGTGGTTTGACGATGATGATGTGGTGGTGCAGTGGTGGTATTTTCTACATAGAGAGAGAGAGAGAGAGAGAGAGAGAGAGAGAGAGAGAGAGAGAGAGAGAGAAATGAGTAGAAATGGTGATTTATAGAGAGTGGTAGTCAAATTAGCGGTGGTGGGTGGTAGTTAATGGCGATAGTTGCAGTTTTGGCGTTGGCAAGTGAGCAGATCGTGGCCATGTGTGGGTGGTGAAGGAACTTTGAAAAAGAAAGCGAACAGAGTGAGAAAGAAAAACATATTAAACCTTTGTTATTTGAAAAAGATTAAGTGGCAAAGGTTGCATCATGACAATTGACATGGCTTTAAAAGTGTTAGTTTGGGAATTAATCTGCAGGGAATGTTAGATTGGGAATATTTTTCGAAAAAGATATTAATTTGGTCAAAAACTCCCATAAAACTCATAATTCAAAGAAAATACCTTCTTAAAATGACCCAAACCAACATAGTAATATTCTAGGACCGATAGTTGATTAATAAAGATTAAAATATATTGAAAATATATAATGAAATCGTAATCTTCTGAAAAGGGAATGAAAAAGCTTAGGGCATAGATTAGCCTATAATTGGTTAATTAACCTAAGTATCCAACTATGAGAATAGATCAATTTTGTAGATACGTCAATCTTGTATGCCATTTTAAAATAATAAAGTAAAAAGACATGACTCACAGGATTTTAGTATGGAAACCCTAAACCAGAAAAAAACCATGGGGTCACACAACTTCTAACATGCTCATCACTAGAACCAATGAACAGTTGCAATAATAAACTTACAACCTAACCTGTTCATTTCTAACCATGATAGAAGTTTCAGACTTAATCGCTCGAACCACGATTCACTGTTCCCCCATGCTTCCAACGTCAACCTTTAGAATTCACCAAAACCGTTATGTATGAAGTTGTTTGTTGAACAGAAGGAACACTCCAATAAACCTTGGAAGCACAATAGAGTTCTTTAAATAGTTATATGTTCTCACTAAATGTATATGTATATGATTTGAAGCCTTCATAGCCTTTATATAATATATGGAGTGTTTGTAGAGTCTTGGACGAAATCTATCTCACACTATGAAAGGTTTCCTATGAAGACATGGAGTTGAAGCTTGTATTTCCATAACTCAGTTCCATGAGTTTGAACGGTCTGACCCGCCGTTTGAATGCTCATGCCATGCAACGCTAGGCATAGCCGTTCAAATGGTCTAATGACCCGTTCAAATGATCTACAGATTCTTCAATCTCTTTGTTTTCCCTTTGCTACAACACCTTTATTTATTCCCACAGTTTAACACGTTTATCTAAATGATGTAATTAAATATAAAGTGCTTTTGCTCAAAATATAGCAATCTAAATACCTAACAGAAAAACATACTTTAAAATCATCTAAAAATTCTTTTGTTACATTGAACCAAAATTTTTTTTCCTTTTTCATTTTCTTGGGTGACTTGTGGAAGTGCATTCACGTGTTAACGTCAAAAACTGGCCACAAATTGTAATGAAGGCTGAACATTTATATAAACAAAAACGTTATTCTTAAAAAAAATTTATACAAAATTTACATATACAATGATGTGGCAGTGGCATTGGTAATTTTGTTAAAAAAAACCATTATAATAGATGTTTGTATAGTATAGCATTACCCTTATATCAATTCTGTTTGCCTGCCTAAAGTCGTTTGACCAAGGGAACAGTTACCCAAAATATTACTTTGCAGGTGGAATTCCACATGAGTTGGCGAATCTAGTTCATTTGGAGACCCTAAGGTTGGAGAATGTCGGCCTCACTGGTCTGATACCAACTGTTATCTTTAACATCTCTGCTTTAAAAGAACTTTATCTTCACACAAATAAATTGGTTGGAAGCATTCCAAGTGAGATCGGAAACTGCACTTCACTCAAAGCGATAGACCTTACTGGAAACAACTTGGCAGGTACCATTTTGTCTCTCGTTATTTGTGAGTGTTTTGATCCAAACATAGCACTCGTATTTGTGTGTTTCGTTATATATAAATACATATGTACACATATGTTTTATTTTGCAGGTGTAATACCAGAGGAGATAGGTAGTCTTTGGAGCTTGGAGGCTCTAGAACTCAACTTAAACAGTTTACAAGGTCCTGTTCCAACTACAATCTTCAACATCTCGACGTTGAAAATTATTTCGCTTACAAAGAATCACCTTTCAGGAAATTTATCACCAACTATTGGCCATTGGCTACCCAATCTCGAAATGTTTCTTCTTGGAGAAAATGGGCTCACCGGAATTATTCCGGACTCTATCTCTAATGCTTCTAAACTCATTGGCCTAGATCTTTCTACGAACAATTTCACGGGTTCAATTCCCCATTCACTTGGAAATATAGGACTCCTTGAAATTCTGAGCCTGGCGGAAAACAATCTCATCAGTGAGCCAGAATTGAGCTTCCTCACTTCCTTGACAAATTGCAGAAAATTAAGAGTATTGTGGATAAGTGAAAATCCTTTGCATGGCGTCCTTCCAACTTCCATTGGGAATCTCTCCACTTCTTCTGAAAGATTTATAGTAGACAATTGTGGAATCATGGGCAAAATTCCTGATGAAATCGGCAACTTAAGCAATTTGATTGCCTTAAGTATTGAAGAGAATTACTTGGTTGGATCCCTGCCGATGGCAGTCAAGGGATTACAGAAGCTTCAAGCCTTATCTTTGATCCACAACAGCCTACATGGATCCATTCCTGATGATCTCTGTCATTTACAGAAATTGGGCTACTTATTTTTGAGCAGAAATGAGCTTTTTGGTCCATTGCCAGCCTGTTTGGGAAATATTACTTCTTTAAGACACCTTTTCCTAGATTCCAATAAATTTACTTCCAACATACCTCCAACCTTCTGGAACCTTAAAGATCTATTGAAATTTGATTTGTCCTCAAATGCATTTAGTGGCTATCTACCACCAGAAATTGGGAGTTTAAAGGTTGCCATCCACATAGATCTGTCAATGAATCAACTCTCAAGCGAAATACCTAGTACGATTGGAGGTTTGAAAAGCTTAATTAATCTTTCTCTGGCACACAATAGATTTCAGGGTCCTATTCCCGAGTCATTTGGCAACCTAATAAGCTTGAAGTTCTTGGATTTATCCCACAATCAACTTTCTGGTGTGATTCCCAAGTCATTAGAGGCACTCTCACAGCTTAACTATTTCAATGTCTCTTTCAATCGATTAAGTGGAGAAATTCCTAGCGGAGGGCCTTTCAAAAATTTCACAAATCTGTCTTTTATGTCAAACGAAGCATTGTGTGGTGCCTCTCAGTTGCAGGTCCTACCATGCCATGATGGTTCTCTTCAACATTCAAGGACAAAAAAAGTACTTCGGTCTATATATGTTATCGTGGGGATTGCATTATTAATGCTTGTCATGACCTCTACATTTGTGTTGATCAGATGCAAAAGGAAAAATCAAATTCCAAATCCAACTGATATGTTGGTCGCAATGACACATGAAAGAATTACATACCGAGAACTTTTACAAGCCACTAATGGGTTCGATGAAAGCAACTTGATTGGTGTAGGGAGTTTCAGTTCTGTTTACAAAGGGATACTCACAGATGGGACAATCTTAGCCATAAAGGTATTCAATTTGCAGCTTCAAGGTGCATTCAAAAGTTTTGATACAGAATGTGAAATGTTGCGCAACATTCGCCATCGAAACCTCACCAAGGTGATTAGCAGTTGCTCCAATCTTGATTTCAAAGCCTTAGTACTCCAGTACATGCCTAATGGGAGCCTTGACAAGTGGCTGTATGCTCATAACTATTTCTTAGATATCCAACAGAGACTAGGCATAATGATTGATGTGGCGTGTGCATTGGATTATCTCCATAATGGTTATTCAATACCAGTGGTTCACTGTGATTTAAAGCCAAGCAATGTCTTGCTAGATGAAGGTATGGTTGCGCATGTGAGTGACTTCGGCATTGCAAAGTTCTTAAGAGAGGGGGAGAATATTGCTCAAACCAAGACGCTAGCCACGATAGGGTACATTGCACCAGGTTATGTTTTTATCTTTCAATTTTTATTCACATCAATCCTTACTTTTTTTTTTTTTTACTTTTTGAGATCATTCTTGGCAAAAAAGTTAATTCATGTTTCTTATAAATCTCCCTTCCCCTCCCTATTCGCCCTCCAACATGCATATGCGAGGGTAGGCCAACAAGGTAATTTTTTTTTCGTAATGATTTGTATTGTTGGATGCAGAATATGGGTTGGAAGGATTAGTGTCTACAAGGTGTGATGTTTATAGTTTCGGTATTCTGTTGATGGAAATGTTTACAAGAAAAAGGCCCACTGATGAAATGTTTGCTGGGGATTTGAGCTTGAAGCGTTGGGTAAATGAGTCCCTACCAAATGGTATAATTGAGGTTATAGATGCAAGCTTGCTAAGGAAAGCAGAAGAGCAGCTTACTGTGAAAGTGCGTTGCGTCTCATCCATCTTAGAAGTGGCCTTAAATTGCTCTGCAGAATCACCCGAAGAGAGGATCAACATGGAAGATGTTCTAGCATCACTCAAGAAGATCAGAATTCAATTCCTTGCAAGTCTGGTATGATTTGAAAAAGAAAAAAGAAAAAGAAAGCACCTTAGTTCATACTATCTTAATCTTTGTGATCCTTCAAATGATATTGGAACCTATGTATGCTTCCTCAGTCACAGTACTGATAAATGTCTGGCTATCTAATTTGCCATCTTCCTGAATCAAGGATGAAAATAATAATCTTTACTTCATTTTCTAATAGAAATATTAGTTGGTACAATGATTTAGTTTTCTGTAACCATAGGGTGATTCTTTTTAATGTGCAGGATTTTGGAGAGAAGCGGTGATAGGTTCTTTGCTCATGTTACTAGAACAAAGTTTCAGCAAATTTATTCTGCAGGAGGTAATCAAGGTGGATTGCTTGGCTATGGTGGAAGAACATAAAAATGTGCGTTTCTCAAGGAACAAACTATATAAATAAGTGCAGACCATCCCTTTTTTTTTTTTTTTTGTCAGCCAGTTGTGTCCATAGGGTGTAGTGGCTATATAGTGCTTAGACTGTTCGTAAATCGTAATAGATGCAATCTTCCTTTCTGCTTCATATGTATTGTTATGGTATCTGTATATATGAATTTCATTGAGTCAATAATTTCTCATTATCTACTAGGAAAAACTACGAGCTGAAACAAGCGAAACTAAACTTCATATCTATGCATCTTCTTGTTGAAACTTGAAAACTTTGTTATTTGTAATTCTCATTAATTTCCTCATTGTCTTAAGTAGAAAATAAAAAACATGGTATTCAAACTCTTTCAAATTACGAAATGGGCAGAAATCAAATATTCTGCCTTAAATTTCTCCATATTTTTCGTTAATAATTTGAAGAGTAAAAAATCATCGACTTTAAAAAATATATATATCTTTTTTCTCTGTTAGAATATTTGGCTGATTCATTAGGATACTGGAATATAAAGCAATCATTCTCAAAATTTTACGAATTTTAGGTTTAATGCAATTTTAGAGAATAATAGTTTCCAACCAGCATCTTACTGCAACTTAGTTTGGCATCAGTTATGAATCGAAGTTCAGCCGAGTCTGTTAATAACTGCTGACCCTTCAGATTATGCATCTCCTTTTGTTGAACTACAAAAACTCTGCATACTACCCAAGAATCACTATATAGGATTAGAGAATGAAAAGAAAGTATATAGATATGATGCATACAGTAAAATGATGAGAAATCCTTTGAGCTAAATGAACCATGGAAGCAAGTTTGGCTCTATTTTTGTGTTTTTTTTTTTATTGTTTCTAAAGCAGGCGCACAATTTCATTATAAACATTTTCAAGAAAGAAGCCTGTGCATGAGAAGTTTGTTAATATAGGAGAAATGCACTAAACAATAGGATGCAATCTTTTACCTAATAATACAATACAATAACTGACACTCTCAAGATTGAAATTTGGTAAGCAGAGAGGAAGTACAATTTTCCATCAAGGAGTATTTTATTTCAATTTGGTAGTGAAGAATAAAGCAGCTAGGGTGCGCAATGCTACATTCAAATCAAGTTTCTCCATTCACTGATTGGAAAATGAATTTGTGTATAGAATTCTACACCAAAATGATGTGACAGTGATAGTTTTATAATTAAAATGCATCTTGGTTTGTTCTTTATTTTAAATTAATAAGTTCATAACTTAGCCACATTGTTTTGTACATAAATTTTGATAAATTTTTTGATTGTATAACATTATCTTTCCTGAGTTGTAGAGGATGATAAGGGTTTAACTTATTGATTAGAAATTAAATTGGACAACTTTTAACATGTCAAATAGAAAATTAAACACATCAGATTAATGAAAATAAATAAGAAAATGTTACATATAATATCATGTCTCAATCATATTTTTCACTACAAGTGAGTGGGTGTCACTTGCATTTATTACCATTAACCCATTCCCTTATGTCTAGAGTGAGAAATAGGATTGGAAAATAGGTTTATATATTTGAATAGTCCTCCATAAACCCATTTACGGTTCCAAGCAAGGGACGGTTGAAGTCCATATGTAAACAAAACAAAATCAACCCCAATCTCGGAGCTATTCAATGCCAACACACCAATGTTCAAACCCAACAAAATATGGCCCAAACTCTTGTGGTGAATATGACTTGCTTGTGCAATCAAACTCTGAGTCCACCAAGAAGAAAGACCTGAACTTTTCAGTGGTCAGCAAGTCCTTCAAAGCATATATTAATTATGTAAAGTACTTGAAAAACCTCAGTGCTTTAGTAATGTCTTAGTAAGTTAATGACCTAGAGGGGTGTATAGGTCAAAATTCAATTTTAACCCTGTGTTAGTGATATTATACCACATACATGCCATGAACACAAAATAACCAATCACACAATAGTCACACAAGAATTTTTAGCATGAAAATCCTTGTGGAAAAGAAATCACGGAACTTAGTATAGCTCAAACTAAGGACTATATGATGAACCAACAGTGCAAGAGATCTTACAACCCGTTTACAAATGTTGAATCCACAACTCTAAGTTTATATCTTCAGCTTGCACTCTATCTACATCCACAAAATAGTTCACGAGCACTTGGTTCCTCAATGAATCTTCAATGAGTCTTCAATGGTTTCAACTCCTTCAAGTCATCTTCAACTCCTCAAGTGTGTTGAAGAAGATATGTCAGAGAGTCTTCCTATTACTTGTAGTAATTTGATATGAATGGAAGAAAACTCAAAACTCTCTTGCATTTGTCGAACCTTTTCTTAGAAAGGCATAAGTACTTGGGAGTAAGATTGATTGTAGACAATTGCTTGCTTCATGAGTGGGAAAGTGGCTGAAAAGACTTCCATAGAACTCTAAATCAACCTTTGAGACGACTTGGCACATAGTTCAAGGTAGGAAAAAGTCGATTCTTTGATTTAGCTTGTCACCACTTAAGATGCATATGGTACAATACTATTCGTTTTGGGCCATAGCTTTAAAATAAATGGTACTAAGTATATACAAGTGCCTAAGTATATAACATTTTCCTAGGCGATATGGGATCTCAGCATAGAACCCTAGAGCCAGCTTGCTAAGATCTCGTTCTTACTTATATGCAGTCGCACGATGTAGGATCTCAACATATAATCTTGGACTTAGTTTGTTATGATCTCGTCCCTGCCCACGTGCAATCAACCGAGTCTCACAATCCACCCTTCTAATGGGCAATGCATCCTCGCATTGGACTGGATGCACACACTTCTGGCTGTGATTGACTCTAATGTCATTTTGTTATGACCTAAGCTCTACAAGCAAAAGCAGACCCACGAGAGGGTGGGCTGGGCCACAACCCCCCTTAAGTTTTGAAAAATAAGCTTAGACCCTATATATTTTTTAGTATTTATAACAAAAATAAGTATATCAAACACCCCCCCCCCCCCCCCCCAACTAAAAAAAAAAAAAACTTTTGAATATGTATAATAAAATATGTATATTGTCCCTTCAGAACTCAAGTAATTTTACCTTTACCTCTCAAATTTATTTGCCTTGCCCCTCTAGTCTAAAAAAAAATATATAGTAAAAAAGTAACGCCTTTATTCTAAGTACTAGATTTACAATGGTACCACTATTTTTTTTTTCTACTTCGATCCCTTACATGAAGTTTTTGAGTCCGCCACTATCCAAGTGGTACAATATTGTCCGTTTTGAATTTTAGCCCACACGACTTTAAAACGCGCTGTACCTAGTAAATACAAGTGCCTACATATATAACACTTCTCCAGGCAATGTGGAATCTTAGTATATAACCTTAGAGTCAGCCTATCACTACCGTAGCATGTTAGGATCTCGTCCCGCTTACGTGCAGTTGTTCAGATCTCACATAGCTCACTATGGTGCTCTTTGAACCGCACCATGATGGGCTCCATATAAGCTTTTAAGACCTAATTGGGTATGAAATAGGACAAGTTTCCTAGGATATGCATCATCCATAGGCTTTTCTTGCCAATCATTTAGGAAAAGAAATACTTACACTTTATTGGAAGCAGTATTATTCATCAAGATAGGTTCACCAACATGAAGACTACTGAGCTAATCGAGAAATCTGATGGAAAAAAAATCATTAGAAATGGAAATTCTGAATTTGGAAAGATGAAGAAGAGGGTGAAAAAATTGAATTCTTGTTGTTAATTTAAGAGTAGCATAAGACTAAGAAACTATTTTTTGACAAGCCATGATTTTTTTTTTTCTATATTCATGAAAGTGAATCTCATTTGTTATAGGTTAAAAGCAAGATCTTTTTTTTAACCTTTTTTTTTATAGTTTTTTTAGCTAAACTTTAATTTACTTTTTAAAATGGACTATATCCATAAAAACATTGAATTTTGATTGAAAAACGTTAAAAAATACAAGAAAGCTAGTTTAAAATTTGATAATAAACAAAAGCTATACCACACTGAAGAGACATGATTAGCATGAGTATTCTTTGGTCTCTCTCTCTCTCTCTCTCTGATTGATTCTTTCAAAGTTAAATCAATAGCCTTTGTTGAATGCTATATAACTAGAAAATTCATACAAAATTTATTTTCAAAATGACATTGCAGAATAAGAGCCTTTTAAGTTTAAAACAAAATAACATTCAAGAGCATGACTACAACAAATTTGGTTTTTAGGGACAAAAATGTTTGTCCCTAAAAGTTAGAAAGTCGTAACAAAATACATTGGGAGACAAAATTAACTCGTCACAGGGTTTGTTAACAAAAGCTCATCTAGAAAAGTTCTGTACGATGAAATTTTCAAAATCGTCCCTAATAACTTGTCCTTAGCGACAGATCCAATTTCATGCCAAAAGGAGTAGTTTTTTTGACCAAAAATTCCGTCACTAAATGTAATATATTTTCATTGGAAAATATCCAATTCGTCCCTGAAAAAGTAGAACAATGGCCTCTAGTGACCAAAATAGGTGGTCGCCAAATCTCAAACATTTTAGACCTCACATTTTCGTCCCTAAAAGTCAATTTTGGTAATTTTTCTGACCACTAAATTTCATTCCAAAAAGTAGGAGCAGGAAATTGTTGCCAATTTTTTTTGTTGCTAAAACTCCAGGTTCTGCTAGATTAATCCATGTTTTTAGAAATATTGGTTGCAAGAGTTTTTTGCTGCCAAAGCTAATCTTGCTAGTTTTGTGACAACAAACCTTTTATTTGGATCAATGCTTAAAACCTTCCAAAGAACACATAAGTCCATTGCTAAATTTTTTGAATATTAATCTCGGTAGTTTTGTGACAATAAAACTTTTAAATGGATTAATGCTTAAAACCTGCTAAAGAACACCAAAGCATAGTTACCAAAAATGAAAAGCGGAAGCGGGAAGCGTTAGGGAAAACTGTTACGGACCTATTTAGATCGGACTCTCTCAGTATTACTTAAATAAATAAGATTGGATAGTTATTAGGGATAATAGTTGTTTTTAGGATTTATCTTTAGTTATTTGAGATTATAAATCATTGTAGATGCCGTATGGCTGAAGAATGAAAAATATGAATGTTTGGAAAAAAGGACTTTTGCTCTGAGTTCTGGTTCTCCTCTAATGGAACCCTATCTTTTTGAGTCCAAATAAAAAGATTCGTAACATTGGTATCAGAGCCACTATAGATTAATAAAGGATGAAGGTTGTGAAGGTGACGTGGTTATCATTTTATTTAATAGCTTTTACTTTTGTTGTTCTCTAATATGAGGCTTTAAAGATCTTGAATTTTAGGAATAAGGTTATCAAATTTTACTTGTTTGGCATATCTGTGGATCAATGGAGGTTGAAAGTTGTGAACATGAAAGGTTAGGAGGTGCACTTCCCTCAAAGTGGTTGTTAGGAGGTTGATCCCCTCGAAGTGGTCCCTTTCTATTTGACGACTTTTGTTTTTATTGTTCATGCAGACTTCCAATATGGTATTTTTGAAGATCTTGAACCTTGAGGACAAGGTTCTTTGAAGGAGGAAAGAATGTTACAGGCCTATTTAGATAGGACTGCATCAGTATTATTTAAATAAATAAGATTGGATAGTTATTAAGGCAAGCTCATCAAAGGTATCAACTCCTCCTTCATCACTCTAATTCCTAAGGTTGATTGTCCAGAGTTGTTAAATCAGTTTCGACCCATTAGTCTGATTGGCTCAATGTACAAACTGCTAGCCAAAATGCCTAGCAAATAGGCTAAAGTCAGTCATGGGTGAAGTAATTAGTGATTCTCAAAATGCTTTCATAAAGGGAAGAAATATCACATATGGAATTCTAATTCCTAGTGAAGTGCTTCAGGATTGGAAATTAAATAAATTCAAAGGTGCTACCCTTAAATTAGATTTTGAAAAGGCTTTTGATTCCATAAATTGGAATTTTCTTCTTCACATGATGTAAAAAATGGGATTCTGGTCAAATTGGTGTAAATGGATCAAGGAGTGCATCTCCTCAACCAATATCTCCATCTTGATCAATGGTTCCCCCACCAAGGAATTGTAATTTAAAAGAGGCCAAAGGCAGGGTCATCCCCTCTCCCCGTTTCTATTTATCATTGCTGTAGAAGGCCTCAATGTTCTTTTAAAGAGAGTAGGTCAACTAAACTTGGCAAAAGGTATCAAAATTGGTAGAGACCAAGTCCCTCTATTACAGCTGCAATATGCTGATGATACTTTATGCTTCAATGAAGCTAATATAAATGAGCTGAAGAATTTGGAAAGGATTCTTACATGCTATGACCTATTGTCAGGACTTAAAATTAACTTTGATAAAAGTTGTATATATGGCATTGGAACTAGAAGTGCTTTTTTGGAAATGGCGGCCTCATTATTTGGATGCAAAACTAGTAATTTCCCTATGAACTACTTAGGCTTGCCAGTGGGTCCAAATCAACATCTTTCAAAGGAATGGTCAAGTATTATTCTCAAGATCAAGTCCAAACTATCTATATGGAGAAGAAATCACCTCTCAATAGGGGGCATGATCACTCTCCTCAAGTCTACTTCAGCCAACATTCCTATCTACTTTTCTCTCTTTTCAAAATGAATGCAAAAGTCAGAGTTGATATTGAAAAGCTCATGAGAAGCTTCCTTTAGGGGGATGGTGATCTCAAGAGAAAAGTTCACTTAGTAAACTAGAAATCTGTCTCAGTGCCAAAAAGATCTGGAGGCTTAAGAGTAAGACCTCTCCAAACAATGAATGCAACTCTCATTGTTAAATGGTGGTGGAGATTTGGGTTGGAGAAAGAAGCTCTTTGGAGAAAAGTTATATGCAACATTTACCAGCTAGACAACTTTAGATGGCTTCTTTATACAAATGACCTCCCAAAAGCCTTAGGGATATGGAAGGGTGGGGTATAGTTTCCTTTGGTTCCAGCAATGATTGTTTCAACAAGACTCTAAAAGAAAACCTTTTAGTCAAGATTGGATATGGGTGTTGATGTATATATGTGTATATGTACTAAGGGTAGTTTAGTCTTTCCGATATTATGGGTAGTATAGTCTTTTTCCCTTTTTCTAGAGCAATACTCTAGCCTAGCCTATATATAATGTTATTTTTCTATTCATTGTAAAGATACAATCTTCATATATACAAGTGAACCTTTTTTCTTTCACTTTCTCTCTCTTTCTCTTTCTTCACCTTCAACAGTATATATATCTATATATATATATATATATCTTTATTATTCTGACATGGTATCAGAGCCATGGTTTAGTGTCTTTTCCTGCGTCTGATCCACTGATTTCTATCTACTTTCTGTCCAATTTCGATCCGTTTTCTGCTACTGCCGAATACTAAAAGTTATCAAAATTAGATTTTAAAACCATCATCAGATTCCTCTCGGGATTTTATTTATAGATTCTCAAAAATTGAACCCAGAAGCCTTGGCACGCGCTCACATACGCCCAAGGTGCGTCGGTTAACCCCTCACGCACCTCCATGAACGCAAAACCACGCGCAGCTTGTGTCGTCATCTAGCTGCGTCATTCTACTAACGTCAGCTGCTAAGACCCACACTTGCCATGTTATCTACCATGTCACCTGCCATGTCATCCGCCACCTTAGTTTCCACGTCACCACCAGGACCCACGTCTACCACGTCATCTCCACGTTAGCTTCTGGTTTATCCGGTCTCATTTGAACCGATTCAGGTCTGTCTTTTGGGTTATTTTGCACAGTTCATCTATTTTTTGGCCACTTTTGGTCTAGGTTAGATCGGATTCTAGCTAATTTGGGCCTTCTGGATTTATTTTTGGCCTCAGTTTTAACAAATTCTGTACTAAGTTTACTGTTTTTGTCATATTAGTCACTTTTTTGGCCGATTTACTACTCTTCTTGTCAATTTTGGTTCGGTTCACTGTGGCCCTTGGGTAATTTTGGCCTTCTAATTTTGCTTTTGCACTTAGTTTTGGCTATTTCTGCTTCGTTACTACTATAGCGGCTATTTTTTGCACTTTTTTCTATTGTTTGGATTATTTTTGCTTCTGGCTGTTCACTATAGATTGATCTGAGGTTTCCAAACCTATTGTTGTCACTCTGGAGGGTCCCAATTATATACCATGATCTTAGGCGATTTCTAGTTTCCTCAAGAGAAGGAAACTTTGGCGTTTTGTTATTGGAGATATTGAGTCACCGGTTAAGAGTGCTACTGAAACAGCTGCTGAGTACACTGAGCGTCTTGAGGAATGGGATAGCAAGAATCATCAGATTATCACGTGGTTTCACAATACTTCTATTCCCTACATTAGCCTACAGTTTGGGAGATTTGATACTGCTCATGCCATTTAGGATTTTTTGGCTACAATAAGCACCCCATTTTTGACCACTCGGCAGTCCACACTCCGTCCAGACTTGTTTTCAAGTCATTGTGGGCATATTCCTATCGAAACCAATTCTCTAGGTCCAAATTCCGTCTTTCCATCGCTTCGCGGGCCTGTCAGGCCCAAATAGAGGCAAAATAACCAAAATGCCCTTAGGGGCATTGTTCTTTCTTATTCCAATTCCAATCCCTCTCTCGAAACAGTTTATTCCTCGAGATGGTCCGAGTAGCGAAACTACTCACAAAACCGTTAGAGTAGCGGAAATACTCACAAATAGGTCGATATAGGGAATTGGCAACAAACCCCTATGTCACGACGACCGCTGTTAGAGTGGCGGAAACACTCAAAACCCAGGCACGTCTCTTCGGAGACGGTAAGACCCCTTTCCAATCCCACTCTCGAGACAGTTTATTCCTCGAGACGATTCCAATCTAGGCACGTCTCGTCGGAGACGGTAAGACTCCTTTCCAATCCCACTCTTGAGACAGTTTATTCCTCGAGACGGTTCCAATCCAGGCACGTCCCCTCGGAGATGGTAAAACCCCTTTCCAATCCCTCTCTCGAGACAATTTATTCCTCGAGACGGTTCGAGTAGCGAAACTACTCACAAAACCGTTAGAGTAGTGGAAATACTCACAAAACCGTTAGAGTAGTGGAAATACTCACAAAACCGTTAGAGTAGCGGAAATACTCACAAAACCGTTAGAGTAGCGGAAATGCTCACAAAACCGTTAGAGTAGCGGAAATACTCACAAATAGGTCGATATAGGGAATTGGCAACAAATCCCTGTGTCACGACGACCGCCGTTAGAGTGGCGGAAACACTCAAAACCGAGATCAACACCAGTGTCTGTTAGCCCGCTTCGGTGAAAAATGACCAAACTACCCTTTGGACCTTTTTCGGTCAAGATGACCATTTTGCCCCTAGGCATCCGAATGCCCCGGGAACCACACCAGCTCTGGGTATCAAACCGGTAACCTCCTGAGACTACTTTTTATAGTATTCTCAATCCTCTTTTACCTTTCCGGATCATTCCGAGTCAGTTCCGGCCAACCCGGTACAAAATGACCATTTTGCCCCTAGAGGGCCGGTCTCCTTCTTCGACCACACCGGCTCTGGGTATCAAACCGGTAATGTCCCGAGAATACTTTTTATAGTGTTCTCAACCTTCTTTTACCTTTCCAGATCATTCTGAGTCAGTTCCAGCCAACCCGGTACAAAATGACCGTTTTGCCCCTAGAGGGTCGGTCTCCTTCTTCGACCACACTGGCTCTGGGTATCAAACCGGTAATGTCCCGAGAATACGTTTTATAGTGTTCTCAACCTTCCTTTACCTTTTCGGATCATTCCGAGTCAGTTCCGGCCAACCTGGTACAAAATGACCGTTTTGCCCCTACAGGGCCGGTCTCCTTCTTCGACCACACCGGCTCTGGGTATCAAACCGGTAATGTCCTGAGAATACTTTTTATAGTGTTCTCAACCTTCTTTTACCTTTTCGGATCATTCCGAGTCAGTTTCGGCAAACCCGGTACAAAATGACCGTTTTGCCCCTAGTGGGCCGGTCTCCTTTTCCGACCACGCCGGCTCTAGGAATCAAACCGGCAATCTCCGGGAACATTCTAAATAGTGTTCCCAGATCCCAAGTCTTCTTCTGGGACAATCCGAGTCTGTCCTGGCAGTTTTCCGGTTCGAGTGACCGTTTTGCCCCTAAAGGCTCGGTCAACCTTTCCGACACTTCTTATCCTCACTTTTCAAGTCAAATACCTCCAGGACACTATTTTAAGTGTTCCTGCTCCTTTTTGGCCTTCCGGGTCATTCCCGGCTCCTCCAAATCATTCCCGGACTTTCTGGAGTCACTCCTAGTGAAGCCAGACTAAAAGTTGCATGGTAGTCACTAGTACAGGTGCCCAAATCTAATCAAAGATACGTTGCTTGCCAACCTTAAACCTTTTCTAATTGGCTAACGCCACTACTAGTGGGGCCAAGCCAGAAAATGGCCTGGCGCCACTCTTAGTGGCGCCAGTGTAAAGTTTGCCCTAGCGCCATTGCAACAGACGCCAAGTTTGTCCAACTTCTATAAATACAAAGTCTCATTCAACGTGAAAGGGGTCTGCAAACTTAACCTAAAAGTCCTATATTTCGATATACATAGCTCGAGCACCTCCAAAACCCTAGCCTCCCTAGGTTTTCCCAAACCCTAGCCACTATACACAAACCCTAGCCTCCTATACACTTATACACTCCCCTATACACTCATACACTAGCCTTTAACCATTCTTTGAAGACTTGAAGAGCTGCCATCCAAAGCTTGAAGACAACTCTTGAAGACTGAAGGTGAAGATCAAGACAAAGACCGAAGACCGAAGACAGTGCGGCGCGCAAAATAAAGAAGACATACGGTAGGCTTTCTCTTTAATTTTCTGTACTTCCCCCTCTCTCTTCTCTCTCCAACCCACTTGGGTTTTCTCTATTTTAATCCCCCATCTCTTTGCCCCCCTTTCTTTGCATGCTTGAAACAAGGGGACTCCCAGTTCATGTGTAGGATTGGGCTATTGGAGAGTCACTGTGTCGGGGACTTTCTTCTAGTCTAACCAAAGACCATGTGGGTCCGGCCCCCTTAATTATGTGGTGAAGCCTTAACCTTGTATGTTCACGACCCCAAATTGCATTGCGCATATCATAGTCTTGCATCTTCCAAAATTCGGTTTCGAACTCGTTTTCAAAATCGTTTTCAAACTTGTTTTCAAAATTGCATCAAAATCTCTTTTTCAAAAACATGTTTTCAAAACCACAATTCTAGGGTGATTCTAGCATTTCCATGGCTAGGGTTGCTTTAGGAAAGTGTTACATTAAAAGTAACCTTTTTGGTCTATATTTTCAAATCTTATTGTTTTCCAAAACCACTTTCTTAAAGTGGTTTTAGCCTTCTTATGGCTAGAATCGCTTTAGGAAAGTGAGGCGTTTTCATACTTTCTAAAAACTCTCTTTTCAAAAAGTCTCTCTTCCTAAAAATCTCTTTTTCAACATACTTTCCTAAAACTCTCCTCTCCAAAATTGTTTTCAAAAACTCTCCTCCAAAATCTATTTTTCAAAACCCCCTTTTCCAACTCCTTTCCAAAACTCTCTCTCCTAAAAATTCACTTTCTAAAAACGCTTCCTAAAAATCTTTCCAAAAACTCTCTTTTCCAAAATCTCCCTTCTAAAAATTCCCCTCTAGGATTTTCCTTCTAAAATCTACGTTTCTAAAAACACACTTTCCAAAAACTCTTTCCTTAGAGCCCAAGTCAAGCCCTAGAACCCACAATTAGGAAACCCTAAATTTTCTGTCCAAAAACATGGTTTTCAAACTTTGCCCTAAGCCTAGGTTTCCAAAACCTCTCGTTTTCTACATCAAAACTATACATGTTTTCAAAACCTATTTTTTACGTCAAAACTATAATTTTACAAATCTAGGGTTTCTAGAGTCTCCCTTCCCAAATCCTTGCCAAATCCTATCTTCCCTTTAGGATCCCGTCCTCCGTTTTTTGAAACAAAATCCAATCTCTTCCTAATTCAAATCCTTCCTAAACTTCCACTTTCCTAAATCTTAAGTTTCCAAAACTTGAACATAAAAATCTTTCCTAAATTTTAAAACTCAACTTTCAAATCTTTCCTAATTCAACCATTTCCTAATTCTACCCTCTTTTTAAATCTTAACTTCTTAAACCTAAGTTTTCAAACATTTCCTAAACTCAAGCCTTTCCTAATTTCAAGACTTTCTAAAATTCAAACTCTAAAACTTTCTAAATCCTAAACTTTCTAAATTTCAAATCTTTATAAAATTCTAAGCTTCCCAAGTTCAAAACTTTCTTAAGTCAAGACTTTCTAAATTCTAAACTTTCTTAATCTTCAAATCTTTCCAAATTTAAGACTTTTCTAAACTCAAAACTTTCTTAATTCAAACATTTCCTAAACTGAAGACTTTTCTTTTTCAAACTTTTCCCAAAACGAAACTTTCTTATTTTCAAAACTTCCTTGTTTTCAAAACTTTCCAAATTCAAAACTTTCCTTTTTCAAACCTTTTCAATTTTCAAAACTTTCCTTTTTCAAACCTTTCCAATTTTCAAAACTTTCCTTTTTTCAAACCTTTTCAATTTTCATAACTTTCCGGTTTTCAAAACTTTCCTAATTTGGGAACTTTCCTAATCTTAAAACCTTTCCTTTTTCAAAAACTTTTTAAACTCGAAACTTTTCAATTTCAAAACTTTCCTAATTTCAAAACTTTCCTAATTTCAAACTTTCCAAAAATGACACTTTCCTAATTCGAAACTTTTCTAATTTAAATTTTTCCTAAATTCCAAGTTTCCAACTCTTTCAAGATCTTTCCAAATCCAACATTCCAATCTATGTCTCCTATCTTTCCTAAGTCTAGGTTTCCTAAAAACAAGTCCAAATCAATCTTTCCAAATCAAAGTCTAATCTTCTCAATTTCAATTTCCAATCTCCTCTTCTAATCTCAAATCGAATCCAATTTTCAATTCAATCTCTTTCTTCCAATCCAATCTCTCTCTTCAAATCAATCTCTTTTCAATCGGACTCCGGTCCGAACTACGATTGACCTGATTCCCCCAAAGTGATACGTAGGCAACCTTCATAGGTGCGGTCAGAATACTTTTCAAACTTTCAATTCCACCCTCATGGGTGCGGTCTCCACATTTTTCAAATCTCAAATTCCAATCTACTTTCAAAATTCCAATTTTTCTATTTTCAAATTCCTATTTCCAAGTTTTCAAACTTTCCAATTTCAAATTCCGTCTCTTCAAATCTCTTTTCAAATCAAATTCTTTTCAAATTTATTTCCAAATCTATTTTTCAATTCTCTCTTACTTTGCACTTGCATATCATGCATCATGTTAGTTTTCAAACATTGTTTTTCTAAAATGGATAGGATTGAACTATAGTTGGTTAAAGACTCTCATAGGTAAATCTAGGGTAGATTGACATGTAGGTACCGAAAGGGTGGGGTAGGGTGATAGCTTAGTGCGTCTTCCCTACACGTAACCAACCTCCGAACCTAGATCACTGATTTCAAAGACCAAAAAGGAGTTATTTTTCAAAAAGGGTTAAATGTTTTTCAAAGGTTGCCAAACAATCTATTTTTCTTAAAAACCCTCTCTCGAGGAGATATTTTCAAAAATCGTTTTCTAAAACCCTAAGTGTAGTCTTCGAATTATTCTTAGTTTTTAGGTGACCTAATTCACATTAATCAAGTTAGGTGGCGACTCCGAATCTTTTTCAAAAGCCCTTTATTCAAACCCATTTTTCAATTCAAACCTAGTTGCACTCATTCTTCTAGGAGGGTGAGTTCTAACGAGAGTTTTCCCGCTTGTGGGAGTATTCTTCGAGTGCGAAAAATTTGGGCGCGACATGCACCATTTTAGGTTGCCTACATATCTCATTTGGCGAGAATTAGGTTATTCGTAGTTTGGGCAAGAGCCCGATGGAAAATAGGCACGTTAGGGCCTTTGGAAAGTTTAAAGACACTTTGAGATCTTTGAAAAAGTTCAAGACACGTTGAGATCTTTGGAAAAGTTGAAGACGCTTTGTGGTCTTGAAAGCTTTGACATAGAATGGGACAGCGGAGTGTTTTGAAAATGTTTTTGATCAAATCAAGGGATTTTTGGTAAATGCTTTGGAGTAACTCAAGAGAGTTTGAGAGTGTTTTTGAAATCTTGTTTTGAAAACCTTGAAGGTATGACTTTGGAATGTTTTGATGAATTAATTTTTGAAAGTGGTTTTTGGAAATGCTAAGAGTTTGGAATCCTAATATCGACAATCTTAGAGGTTGTTCTTGATTTATCACTTGTCCTTGGAATCCCTAACCATAAGAGAGCTAGTGACACCTTAGGTTTGTGACCTTTTGAAAAAAATTTTGGAAATGCCTTGAAAATGGATTGTAAGAACATTAGAAGAGTTTATGGAGTTGGTTTTTTGAAATCAAGAGAGTAAGAAGTTTTGGAAAAATTGGTTATGAGGATGGTTTAAAATTGAGTGATTATTTGGAAAAGAGTTCAAGAGTTGGAGCCTTGAAGTATACTAACCTAGGTTGGGTTAGCCTAGGGTTAGGGGTGACCTAAGGTTATTTAACTTGGGTTAAGTTAACCTAGGGTTAAGATGACCCATGGTTAACTAACTAAGGTTAGCTTAACCTAAGGTGAGTGAACTAGGGTCAAGTTAACCTAGGGTTGGACAACTAGGGTCAAGTTAGCCTAGGGTTGAATTGAAAGATGATTTTGAAATGTTGTTCGATACACTTTTGGGAAGAGTTTTGAAAAACAAAACATGTTATTCAATGGACTTTGGTGGACAACCCTTTTAAAGACCATACTATGAAAATTTTGACTCTAGCCAAGAGTATGGTTTATATGGTTGGTGTTTAGAGACCATTCTAAGGAAGGTTTCCTCATGGCCATTATAACCATAATTTTGACAAGAGTGTAAAGGGTCCAAAAATCAACATGGTGATGACAATCTTTTAAGGCACCATTTTTAATGCAAAGATAGAGAGAATGCATTTTTGAAAATCATCTTTGGAGAAGGATTTTGAAAACCATTTTTCAAAGGAACCATTCCATCAAGAGAGGGTTCATATGGCCAAACAAAAGGGAGACCACTCAAGAGAGGGTTCCATGGGACCATTCCAACCACTACACTTAAAACAATGGAAATCTTGAAAATTAGAGAATTAGAAAGCAACCCTTATACAAATTAAAATGTCATGATGCCAAAATGAGAGTTAGGGGGTCAGTAGGAGCTCTTCTAAGGCATGATTTCTAAAATCCCATCCTAAACTTCCAGAGGCTAACTCTTAGAAAAAATTTTGAAAGAAATATAGAGCATGGAAATGGCATAAAAATAAGAGCAATGTAAGCATTGTAAAACATGACAATAAGCATAAAATGAAGCCAAGCATACAAAACATGATCAAAATAGTAATATGCAAGGGGTCATGATTACATACAAGGCTTTTAGGCTACACCACATCAACAAGGGGCTCCTAGGCCATACCATCTCAAAGTAGGCTAGTGAGAGGTCCCCCTACACGGTGGCTCTCACTTGCTTTCCTCTAGGCATGATCTAAGAGCCCTCTTGGCTCAAGCATGCAAGAATAGGGGGTTATAGATGGGGATTAAAATAGAGAATAGCCTAAGTAGTCTAGGAAGGAGAAGAGAAGAGTGGGGAAAGACACAAATGTAAAAGGGATACCACCTTTTGCCTTCAACACACTTGTAGTCTTCAATGGATGTCTTGATTGGAGCTTGAATGACTTCAAAAGGGCTTGAAGGGCTGGAATGGAGTGTGTAAGTGTGTGTAAGGCCTTGTAGATGAAGTGTATAGGCTTGAGGGAGGTAAAATCTAACCTAAGTGTTGGAGGGGTGGAATATATGTAAGGATTCGAGGTTTTGGAGCAGTTTCAGCAGAGCTTCGCTTCAATTTCGGAGATGGAATATGCAAAGGGGTGGTCTAGTATTTATAGGCAATCTGGAGCAAGCCTGGCGCATGTGCTACATGCGCCTGGCCAAAATTTGACCTGGCGCATGTAGGACATGCGCATGTACTGTTCCATTACCAAAATGACATGTGGCACCCTGTGTACTGATTAAATCTCGAATGTTGATCGAAAATTGATCGATCTGATCAAAATTTGAGCGCATGTAGTATATGCTCCATCACCGGGAAGGTTCGTCCAAACTTTGTCTCGATAATTGAGTCAACTGGGAAGGTTCCGGGGGAATTGGTTGCACCCATGGTGCTCTCTTAGGGTTTCTCGTAAACTTTCATGTTTTTGGAAAGGTTGAATTGTGTTTGGAAGCATGGGATATTGTCTCAGGAAGCGTGCATAAAAGGACACTTTTGCAGAGCATCTGTGATATGCTCCGAGGGTGTTTGAAAGTGGCTGTTTTCGTGTCGTGTGATCGAGGCTTTCGGGAAGCGACCTCTTCGATCGAACCGTACCGATGGAAGCTACTTTGAAAATACTTTCGAGAATTTCCAGATTTATGCATTTCTTAAGTCATTTGACGGTGCGTTTTAATAAGGGAATTGGGAACAAAGTCAGCCTTGGCGAAGCGTCTACGAGATGCTCCAAGGGTTGTCAAAAGTAACAGGGTTTGAGCCATACGATGAAGGGCTTTGGGAAGTGATCTATCCGATCAAGCCGTATCAATGGAAAGTTCTATGAACGAGTTTTCGAGAATTCCCTGATTTACGCATTTCTCAAGTCAGTTGACGGTGCGTTATAACTAGGGAATCGGAAGAAAGGACAATTTAGGTGGAGCGTCTACGAGACGCTCCAAGGAATTGTTATCGAGTCATGTGAGTTTAATGTCGTAGGGTCCTCCTCGGGTTAAACAAGTGTGTATGGTGAAACCCTTTGCTCGAAATCACAGGACCGGTGCTGTTTCGGGGCATGTTTGGATTGTCAGGGGCAAAATGGTCATTTTGGCCAAGATTGGTTGGAAATGGTTAGGAATAGTTTAGTGTGTTGTGTTAAGTGTGTAGGGTTGTTCAGGGATGGTTTTGGGAGAGTCTTTTACCGCTCAGTGGGATTTGTGCCGTGCTGAGGTGTTTAGAGGCAAAACGGTTGTTTTGATCGGAGTGAGCCAGATAGGACTGCATTTAGACCAAATGGCATGCGGGGGACGCCTAATGGTTTAACAACATTTTGGAAGGATGGACTTATCATTTTGAGGGATTTTAAAGTTTCTCAAAACGTGCCTGGAGGCCCAGGGGTAGGTTTGCTCATTTTCACCGTGTCGGGCTAGCAGGCGCGGTGTTAACCTAGGTGCTGGTTCCCGAGACCGCCCAGTTTTGAAAAACTACTTGTGCGGTGTTGGTCTCTAAGAATGCCCGGTTTTAGAGAACTACCTGCAGGTGTGGTGTTGGTTCCTGAGAACGCCTGGTCCCAAAAAGCTACCTGGAAGGGTAGTGTTGGTCTTTGAGAATGCTCGGTCTCGGAGAACTACTAGGTCGCAGAGAACTACCAAATGACGGACATTCTAGGTTGGTGGGCTAGCGGGCACCAGAAGTGAACCATCTAGAATTCGATGAGGTGTTGGTCCCCAAGATCGCCCAATCCCGGGAAGCTTCTTAGATGGCGTTGGTTTCCAAGACCGCTTGGTCGAGAAAGCTGCCTAGAATGATGGTGCTTATGGCTTCATCGGGTCCTTATGGGCCCGAGAAGCAACCAGTTGGCTAGATTATAGATTGAAAGGCTTATCTTGAACCTGCATGTGTTGTGACATTGGAAAACTTAACCCGGTCGGGCCGAAGATAGCCGAACGGGCAAAAATGGGGTGCTTACAGCTGCCCCTTTTTTTCTGTCTTTGCTTGCCGAAGGCAGAAAAATAACAAAGTAAGAATCACTTTTTGGTCGCGAGGCGATTGAAGGGATAGTGTGCCGATAAGTTTGAAATGCTATGGGACCCCTTGTGGGTCGCCGGTCTGGAAGGTTTTGGAAAAAAGCTTTACACTCCGGTCGAGAATCGGGTTGCCGGTTTGACATGGTTCGATTAAGGACATTCAATTCTTTCAAGTGAATGTTAAAAGCTCGACTTTTGGCTTTCGAAAAGGCCTTGCGAACAAATTTGGACTTTTGGTAGCTTAAAATTGATTTTGGCGGGAAGCTGAAGGGCTGGGCCCATGTATTACGTGCGCCTGGGGTATTTTAACCCTAGCGCATGTACATGCGCATGTTTAGATTATGTGCCGACGCATCTGCTACATGCGCTAGCCCGTGGCCGTTTAAATAGAGCTGGTCACGTTTTTTGGTGCATATTTTCTGAGTTTGAAAGTGGTTTGAGGATTGGCCCAAAGAATTTTTGGGCGGTTTTGATCAAGTATCACTAGAGGGGTGCCGTGGGACGTCGAGTGATTGTCGAAAGTCGTCATTGTTGCCGAATTCTCGCCGGAAAACTTGGTTTTCACCGGAGAATTTGAAAGGTTAGCCTTTGAAAATTTCTTCGATTTTGATGCATATATCTCCATTTCTTGCAAATGATCTGCATAATCCTATGTTTTAGGATGTTTAGAACACAATGATCGAACTATTTTTGTGATTTGGTGGAGTTTTGAATGCGTTTTGAATAATTTTTCATGCTTGTGAAAGTGGGTTTCCTGCAAGACTTGAAAATTTGCCTCTACAGGCTTGGGCATTGACTGTTTGTGTGTGATTTTTATACCGAGAACCTTAGGAAAATATGTAGAACAACCGTATGAAATTTCGTAATTTTCTAAAAATTTTTGAATTTTTAGAAATTATGAAAAATAGTGAAAATTGAAGAAAATTAAAAAACGGATCCTGTTAAAGGTTGAAAAATCATAGCACATTTTTAGAAAATTATGGTGACAAGCTCAAATGTTTTGGGAATTTTTGTGAAATTTTTGGAAATAAAATTGAGACCGAAAAATTTTGGAAGCTGAAGGAATTGTCCTAAATATTGTGTTTGAGGACAGGTCGCGTGCCATTGGGGGCGAGATTGTTTTGATTGATGTGGTGGAAGGTCTGAGATTGTTCTGAGCTGTGTTTGTGACTTGTGAAATTTTGGGGTAGTGACTTTTTAAGGCGAAATTCTGCCAAAATTTTTAAAAAATTTAACACTTAGCTTTAAAACCTTTCAGTAAAGCAAATCATTTTGAGAAAGGGGCTGTTGAGGGAGAAAGCCTGGAGAAACCGTAACTTCAAAGAAATTTTTGGGAGTGGCATTTTTGAAGGAGACAAACACCGGGAAATCGATTTTTAGAAAACTTGTGGAACAGGGCTTTTGAAGGTGAAAGCCTGGGCAACCGTTAAACCCTTGAAATGAGAATTTTTTAGGGAAAAGCTTGAAAAACCATTAAAAATGTTGAACCATGGCTTTTGAAGGAGAAAACCCGAGAAATCGATTTGAAATTTTAAGACGGGATTTTTAAGGGGAAAACCTGGGAAACCGGTTTGAAATTTTGAGATTAGACTTTTGAAACCAAACTTTTTGAGGAAAAAGCTTGAAAACCCTTAGAAAATTTTTGAACCAGGGTTTTTGAAGGAGAAAACCCAAGAAACCGGTCTGGACTTTTGAAACCAAACTTTTTGAGGAAAAAGCTTGAAAACCCTTAGAAAATTTTTGAACCAGGGTTTTTGAAGAAGAAAACCCAAGAAACCGGTCTGGACTTTTGAAACCAAACTTTTTGAGGAAAAAGCTTGAAAACCCTTAGAAAATTTTTGAACCAGGGTTTTTGAAGGAGAAAACCCAAGAAACCGGTCTGGACTTTTGAAACCAAACTTTTTGAGGAAAAAGCTTGAAAACCCTTAGAAAATTTTTGAACCAGGGTTTTTGAAGAAGAAAACCCAAGAAAAAACCGGTCTGGACTTTTGAAACCAAACTTTTTGAGGAAAAAGCTTGAAAACCCTTAGAAAATTTTTGAACCAGGGTTTTTGAAGGAGAAAACCCAAGAAACCGGTCTGGACTTTTGAAACCAAACTTTTTGAGGAAAAAGCTTGAAAACCCTTAGAAAATTTTTGAACCAGGGTTTTTGAAGGAGAAAACCCAAGAAACCGGTCTGAACTTTTGAAACCAAACTTTTTGAGGAAAAAGCTTGAAAATCCTTAGAAAATTTTTGAACCAGGGTTTTTGAAGGAGAAAACCCCAGAAACCGGTCTGGACTTTTGAAACCAAACTTTTTGAGGAAAAAGCTTGAAAACCCTTAGAAAATTTTTGAACTAGGGTTTTTGAAGGAGAAAACCCGAGAAACCGGTCTAGACTTTTAAAACCAAACTTTTTGAGGAAAAAGCTTGAAAACCCTTAGAAAATTTTTGAACCAGGATTTTTTAAGGAGAAAACCCGAGAAACCGGTTTGGACTTTTGAAACCAAACTTTTTGAGGAAAAAGCTTGAAAACCTTTAGAAAATTTTTGAACCAGGGTTTTTGAAGGAGAAAACCCAAGAAACCGGTCTAGACTTTCGAAACCAAACTTTTTGAGGAAAAAGCTTGAAAACCCTTAGAAAATTTTTGAACCAGGGTTTTTGAAGGAAAAAACTCGAGAAATCGGTCTAGACTTTTGAAACCAAACTTTTTGAGGAAAAAGCTTGAAAACCCTTAGAAAATTTTTGAACCGGGGTTTTTGAAGGAGAAAACCCAAGAAACCGGTCTAGACTTTTGAAACCAAACTTTTTGAGGAAACAGCTTAAAAACCCTTAGAAAATTTTTGAACCAGGATTTTTGAAGGAGAAAACCCGAGAAACCGGTTTGGACTTTTGAGACCAAACTTTTTGAGGAAAAAGCTTGAAAACCTTTAGAAAATTTTTGAACCAGGGTTTTTGAAGGAGAAAACCCGAGAAACCTATCTGAAAAACTGAAGTCAAACTTTTTGAGGAAAAAGCTTGAAAACCCTTAGAAAACTTTTTGAGCCAAGGCTTTTGAAGGAGAAAGCTTGAGAAACCGTTGAAATTTTGAAACGAGATTTTTGTGGAAAAAGTTCTGAAAACCATTAGAAAAAATTTTTGAAGCGGTGCTTTTGAAGGGAAAAGCCTGAGAAATCAGTTTGAAGGTTCTGAAATGAGACTTTTTTAGGAAACAGTTTCGAAAACCGTTAGAAAATTTTGAAATAGGGTTTTTGAGGAGAAAGCCCGGGAAACCAAAATCTTAGGAAATTTGTTGAAAATTTTGCAGTGAAACTTTTTGCAGGAAATGCTTTCAAAAACCGTTGACAACCCTGAACAGTGATGGATGGGGCCCTAACTCTTCCACTCTTTCTTTTCTCTTTTTTTTTTTTTCTTCCTCTTCTTTTTTTCTTCCTCTTCTTTTTTTTCTTTTTCCTTTCTCTTTCCTTTTTTGGCTCTCCTCTCTCTTTCTCTTTTTTATTTTTTATTTTATGTTCTCTCTTTTTTCTTTAATTTATATACATTGATGCATTTATCTTTGTGCTTTTCACATATGGTGACTGATTGATTCTTTTGAATGTTGTCGTTCTTTAAGGATGTCGGAGGCCGGGGGTGACAGTCCGGACAGGAGGCGCCATGGAAAGGTGCCGCAGATAGAGCTCGAGGAGGGCAGCAGTAGTCAGGGTAGCTCGGCCAGGGGTGGTAACAGTAGTGGTCCCCTTACTTCAGAAGTGGGCGCGGAGGAGGGCGATGTAGTCATGTCTCGACTCCAGGCTTGGTATGCCAACTACACTGAGGAGGAGCGGCAGATCTTTTGTAGGGCTTTTGGGTATTTGGGATCGTTTCTTTCCATGAGACTAGTACTGGGCTTGGTTGAGGCCTCGGCCACCTTCTGGTGCCCGAAGCTGTGTTTATTCCACTTTAGCAATTTTGAGATGACGCCGACACCTCACTAGTACGAGCATTTGCAGGGCTTGAGGAGCGGCCAGGAGGGTGTTGTAGGCCCAGACTTCCCCCAGGGCTTTATGTCCATCATTTTCGGTCAGTTGGGGCTTAAACGCCAGGCTCTAGATTCAGCCTCTCACCCTGCTTTTTCGGCGCTGGAGGTGGGTTTTTTGTTGGATCACTTTGAGTTTTGTACTGGTCGGACTACTCATCCTGGTGTTTGGCATACTTCCACGGAGTGGCCCATTGCCCGGATGAACGCGCTTGCCCTTATCTTGTTGAGTCTTCTAGTGTTCCCTCGAGGGGATGGTCAGGTGGATGGTAGACTCTGTTCCTTGTTGTTGTCGATCCGTCAGGGGTATTCTTACGCTCCGTTAGCTATGGGTGAGACATATGTGAGTTTTTCCAAGTTTCAAAGTGGGAAGGACACCTTTTTTAGGGGGTCTCGGCCCCTTTTTCAGCAGTGGGCTCTTGAGCATATGTTCATTCATCGCATTACCTGTCACATATGGTATCCGAAGGTTGATCCCATCTGTGCTTTGGTGAGGTCTCAACAGGAGATTACTGACGGTGTTGACTGCCCCGATTGCCAGATGGCATGGATGGCATTCCTTCAAATGATGAGGTCTAATTTGGTTCAGTGGTATGTGGGTTTAAGTAATGTTGATTCGCTACGAGTACAAACTTCAGGTCAAGTTTTTATCCTTTTGATTAGCTTGAGGGGTGTTGCGCCCTTTTTTGGCATTCGGGTCCTCCGCCAGTTGGGTCAGACGCAGGACATCCCGTATACTACCATGGTGGTAGGGTATCCAGCTTATTTTGGTGACGAGGTTCCGGGAGGCATAGTGACTGTGTTGACAGAGTTATGGCTGACTTTTGGGGCCATGATACTTCGGACGGTCCATTCTCTTTCATCTTGACAGCCACTATTGATTACACCAGATGGTTTCGGGAGTATGTTTTGGGAGGTGCCGCAGTCAAGGATCCTCTTCCAGAGTTGCCCTTGCCTCCGGTAGGGTATGCTAATCTTTTGGCTATTGCTACCATTAGGGCGAGGCACCTACGGAGACTTTATCGCACCCGTATAAGCGAGTTGGAGACTTAGCTAGAGACGAGCAGAGGCCGAGTGAGTGATTTAGAGAGACAGCTGGAGGAGGTTTCCAAGGCGAGAGACTCTCCTTTGGTTGATGTTTCCTGGGGACTTAAACACCCTCGGGGATCCCGAGACACTACTTCTTCAGTAGAGGGCGACCCGCGAGAGGCGTTCACAGTCCAGTTGAGGGATATGGTACACACCCTTTTGTAGGAAAGGGATCGCCTCCTTGATCGATGTCAGTGCCATAGGTTGAGCCAGTTGTCGACTTCTTCTTTCGAGGCTTCTACCAATGCCGACCCTTCCGGGGGAGGGTTGGTGGTGCCGCCATTTAGCGAGCTCGGTCCCTTGCCCGCTATCTCTGGTCCTGTGAGTCTTGCCGCTAGGGGCTCGGATGAGGATTCTTCGAATGAAGATGTGGATCGCTACATTGTAGTCCCTCGCCCCTGACGTGACTGTCCCCCTTTTTCTTTTCTCTTCCCTTTATGTTGTGGTTTAGAGTGTTTGGCTTTCTTCCAGGATTCCCTGCATTTGTAGACATGCTTATATTAGCTAAATTATTATGGTTTTAGTTGTAACAGATCCCACCTTTTCTTTGGGACATGTCACCATCTGCTTGTTCCTGCATCAGTTTGTTAGTTTAACATGTATTATAGCAAATGTTGTATCTATTGATGAGAACTACTTCCCTGGAATGTGATTTTCCTCAGGGTGTCTTTGGCGGGAGCCTGCGTGGTTCTTTCTTCTTGGCCTATTGATTTCGAGAGAATGCATTTTTGACGACCACAGTCTCTTCTTGTCTTTTCCTATCATGGCCTAGGAATGATCTACTCGATGGTTGAGGCAAACTTGAGGAGAATGCGGAAAGCCATTTTGTTTTTTTTTTTTTTTTTTTTGTTTTTTTATCTTTCTTGCCATCAGCGCCTTTGTAGGTTGTCGCTGACCCGGCTCTGTCATTTTTGCGTCTCGATGCCCTTGCCGGTTTTCACTGGACCGATAGATTTGTATCTTGCCATGCCTCCATCTTTTTTACTCACAACGCTCTTTCGAGTTTTTGTCGCGCCCTTGGGGTCATGCTTGCTTTTTTTTTTTTTTTTTTAAGGGAAACTTTCTCGAGGCTGAGGGAGGGCCCGCTTGTCAAGATGAAAGCTCAAGGATTTCAGGTATTTATTCCTGTTCAAGAATCATCATTTTTTTTACATCGAACTCAACTTAGATTAGGCAGTTTTCATTGATCAGAGAGGACTTTTTGGGTCAGGCTGTGATGAGGCTAGGTTACTGGTTTTTGAAGGGATTGGTATCGAAGGCTCAAAGCGTTATATGGTTTCTGGCGTTTACCTGTGATCACCTTTCTAGATCTTTGTGGGCTTATCTTCCCTTTTTCTTTCTTTCTTTTTGTATAAACTCGCACCCATATGGGGCTTGTCGTTTTCTTTTAGTTTTTGCCCCAATACTACCGCTTGCATAATCTATTGACTTTCAAGAGGCATCAATTGTCATCTCTTTTTGTTTTGTTTTGTTTTGTTTTTTTTTTTCGATGTACAGAAACTTTCTTTCTTCTCCCGTTCTGCTTTTTCATTTGGCTTAACAAATTTACTTTTACCCGTTTTGGACAGTGATCACCGCGTTAAGTTTGTTGGGGAAATGTAATTGGCTTGGAATAGGGCTATAGCAAAGGGTATAGTGTGTGGAAAAATGAATTAATGGCCTCTCATCATATCAATTTAAACTACCTAATCTTTATGAGTCCCTTTGCAAGAATTTTGATGATTCAGAAAGGGAACGCATTTATTTCCTTTAATTAGAGTTCACGGCCTTCTTTTCGTTGCAAATGGACTTCCCTATTGCTTAAAAGAAAAGGAGAGCTTCTGGTTTACAAAAAGTAGCATTTGACTACGTCTGAATTTAAGGGGTTGGAGAACTCCTGCCCATCCATCTCTGTTAGTATGAGTGCCCCCCCTGTCAGGACCTTCTTGACTATGAAGGGCCCTTCGTAATTGGGGGCAAACTTCCCCCGAGCTTCTTGGTGGGAGATGATCTTTTTTAACACCAGATCCCTAACTTGGAAATTTCGAGGTCTCACCTTCTTAGGAAACGCCTTAGCTACCCTCCTTTTATAGCACTGAGCGTGGTAAACGGCCGCCAATCATTTTTCATCCGGCAGGCACAGTTGAGCGTATCGATTCTTGATCCATTCTGCCTCTTCTAGCTGAGTCTCCATTAGCACCCTCATGGAAGGAACTTCTATCTCGACCGGGAGCACTACTTCACTTCTGTAGACCAACTCATGCGGTGTTGCCTCGGTAGAGACCCTCGTTGTGGTTCGGTAGGCCATGAGTGCGAAAGGAGCTTCTCATGCCAATCTTTGTAATAGTCGATCATCTTCCTGAGGATTCTCTTGATGTTTTTGTTGGCGGCTTCTATTGCCTCGTTCATTTGCGGCCGGTAGCCCACCGAGTTTTGGTGAGTAATTTTGAAGGTTTGACACAACCGGGTCATCAAGTTATTATTCAGGTTGGTAGCATTATCAGTGATGAGCGATTCCAGAATCCCATATCGGCAGATAATGTGGCTTTTGAGGAATTTGCTCACTACTTTCTTGGTGACATGTGCATAAGATGCGGCTTTGGCCCACTTTGTGAAGTAATCGATGGCAACCAGGATGAATCGGTGTCCATTTGAGGCTTTTGGAGAGATTGGGCCGATCATATCCATTCCTCACATGGAAAAAAGCCAAGGGGCTACCATTGAATGAAGCTCAATGGGTGGGGCCTTGATCATGTCCCCATGTATCTGACATCTGTGACATCGGAGGACGTATCGAACACAATCTGTTTCCATGGTGGTCCAATAATACCCTGTTCTGAGGATCTTTTTGGAGAGAGTATGGCCATTCATATAGGGGCCCACAAGTTCCTTCATGGACTTCCCTCATGATTTCTCCTGCCTCCGCTGCATCAACGCATTTTCGGGGCCCTAGGGGGGATCTCTTGAAAAGCTCATTTCCAACTAGAAAGTATTGGGCCGCCATCCTCCAGATCATCTTCTTATCATTTTGTATAGCTTGGGTAAGGAATTCTCCAGTCTGCATATAGCTTTTGATGTCGTGGAACCAGGGTCGTCCATCTAATTCGGTGGAGGTGTTGAGGCAGTGCGACAAGGTATCTTGAACAAAGATTTGGAGTGGAGGGATTTCGAAACCTTCATCCACTTTGATAGTCGTAGCTAAAGTAGCCGAGGCATCAGCAAAACTGTTTTCGGTTCGAGGAATATGGTAGAAACCTATTTTCTGAAACCTTTGACAGAGGCCCTTGATTTGCTTATGGTAAGGAGAAAGTTTGTCATCCCTAGTTTGGTACACCTCCTTGGTTTGTTGAATCCCCAGATCAGAATCCCCGAAGACCATTAACACCTCAATCTTCATCTCTATCGCCAATCGCAATCCCAAAATGTAGGCTTCATATTCGTCCATATTATTGGTGTAAAGGTCGAATTTTGTTTTGGATATAATGGGGTAGTGATTGCCCTTCTCGGATACTATGACTACCCCAATTCCTGTGCCCTTCTTGTTTGAAGCTCCATCGAAGTACATTTTCCACCCCGGGTCTTCTTGTTTTTTTGGCCTCGAACTCGATGTATAAGATATCTTCATCGGGGAAGCTGGGATCCATGGGTTGATACTCTTCGACAGGGTTCTCTGCTAGGTAATTTGCTATGATTTGCCCCTTAACTGCCTTGCGAGTTGTGAAGACTATGTCAAATTCAGCCAGAATCATATGCATCTGGCCACTCTGCCGGAAAGAGTGGGTTTTTCGAATAAGTACTTGGTTGGATCTATCTGGGATATGAGGTTAGTGGTGTGATGAAGCATATAGTGTCTAAGCTGATGGGATGCCTATGCCAAGGCGCAACAAGTTTTTTCGAGCATAGTGTATTTGACCTCATAGGGTAAAAACTTTTTGCTGAGGTAATAGATGGCCTGTTCCCGTCTCCCAGTTTCGTCGTGCTATCCCATAACACATCCTATTGAGGTCTCGCGAACGGTTAAATACATTAAGAGGGGCCTTCTCGAAGTTGGTGGTACTAGTACTGGGAGCCTCTGGAGGTACTCCTTGATCGTCTCAAAAACTTGTTGGCATTCTTCATTCCACTCCTTAGGGGCGTTCTTTTTGAGTAATTTGAAAATTGGCTCACAGAGGTGAGTCATTTAGGAAATGAATCTGCTAATGAAATTCAACTTGCCCAAAAAGGATCTAATTTTGGTCTCTCCCCTCAGGGGCGGCATTTCAATGATTGACTTTTTCTTGGCAGGGTCCACTTCTATCCCTCTCTTGTTGACAATAAACCCCAACAGCTTTCCAGACGAGATGCCAAAAGTACACTTGGTAGGGTTGAGCTTGAGTTGATACTTGCGAAGCTGATCAAATACTTTTCACAAATTGATCAAATGGTCCTCTTGGGCTCTTGATTTGACTATCATGTCATCCACATAAATCTCTACTACTTTGTGCATCATGTCATGAAAGAGAGTGACTATGGCCTTTTGATAGGTTGCCCCAGTGTTCTTCAGCCCAAAGGGCATCACCTTATAATAGTATACTCCTCATGGGGTGATGAAAGTCATCTTCTCCTGATCTTCCTCAGCTATTTTGATCTGGTTGTATCTCAAAAACCCATCCATAAAGGAGAACATCTCATGGCCGGCCGTGTAGTCTACCAGGATATCTATGTGAGGTAATGGGAAATCATCTTTTGGGCTGGCTTTGTTGAGATCTCGAAAATCGATACACATCCAGACTTTCCCATCCTTTTTCGAAAATGGGACGATGTTGGCCAACCATTGGGGATATTTGACCACTTGCAACAATCCAGCATGGAACTGCTTAACTACTTCTTCCTTGACTTTCAAACTCCATTCGGGCTTGAGCCTTCGGAGCTTTTGTTTTACAGGCTTGATTTACAGATCTAGGGGCAGCCAGTGCTCGACAATAGATTCATTTAACCCTGGCATGTCCTGGTAGGACCATGCGAAGACATCAATATAGGCGGCCAGTAGTTCCAGCACTTCCTGGCATTGCCAATGATCTAATCCTGTCCTTAGCTTGACTTCTTTCGGGGATTCCTTGCTTCCCAAATTAATTGTCTCTGTCTCCTCAATATTAGGAGTCTTGTGGTTGTCATGTTCTTCCAACTGCTCTAAAATCTCTTCTGGGACCTCATCAGTGTTGTTGATATCAAGTTCAATTCCCAAGTGTTGATAGTCGAATTCAGTTTCGAAATCGGGATTAGTCAGAACAGGCATTCTTTCGATTAATTGGCCAAGACGTTGGACGAGTGGGTTCCTGATTTAAAACAACAAGGAAGGTCATTCAATAAGAGGGAAGTAATCTTTCTCTTTTTCATATATAGATATTTCCTACTACAGCTCTTGATTTGAAAACGGAAATAACAATAGAAAGATAGACAGATGACAAAGTATTAGGGAGTTAGAAATTCATGGAGTGCCCCGGCAAGCTTGTACCAAAACTTGCGCACTCAAAGGAGATTCTCACTATCCCAGTTATCAAGATTCTCTCCCGGAAGGGCGGGCCTGATTGTACTATGCTCCGGCACTTCCATATCTGAGAGTGAAGGTACGTCGATCATCAAGGCTTCTTGAAAGTGATTGGCTTGGCTGCCTGCCTCCTTCTTTCCTCTCTTAAGGCCGTTGTCGTCTTCTGTCAAGTAAAGCTCTGTGAATTGGAGTGCCACCTCTTCCTCTTCTCCCTTTCCTAGTGCAATCCTCTGTCGCTTCCTCTTCTGGGCTTGCTCCTTGATTTCCTTCTTTGTCGGCCTGTACCCTAGGCCAAAAGTATGTTTTTGGGACAGAATGTTAGGAATTTCAGGAATCCCTCGCAACTTCCTCCCTAGCCCTTTGCCTGGTTGATACCTGTTCTTCTGGAAGTAGCAAGCAATCATCTGTGCATTGCCTGAATACTTTGGCTCGACCATATCTCCCTTATGTATTGCGGTAACATATTCCAAGGACAAGAAACAAGATTAGGCCGCTAAATCGGTGTAAGGAATGGCGTCAGCTTTGTAAATTGCAAACTCCTTTTCAGCGTAGATGGAAATCAACTTAGCCTTGATGATGAATTTGATCTTTTGATAGAGACTAGACGGCACCGCTCCGGCCGAATGAATCCATGGTCGTCCGAGCAATATATTATGGGCTGAGGGTATCTGCAGAACTTGGAACTTAATAGCAAAGGTAACAGGCCCTATCTTGACAGGTATCTCAACTTCCCACATTGTCTTTCTCTTGGATCCGTCGAAGGCCCGTATGACAATACTGCTGTGGTTTAAGTGAGATTGGTCCATCCCAAGTCTCTCTAAAGTCGAGTACGGGAAAACATTCAGAGTCGATCCATTATCAACCAGTACCCTTCATACGATCATCCCTTTGGTTTTGACAGTTATATGTAGGACCTACGTATGTCCCGTCCCGTCTGCGAGGATCCCGTCGTCAGTAAAGGTGATGACATTTGGTGCCATGATAAGTCCCACCATGTTTTGTAGATTTTCAGGGGTAAAGCTATCTGGCACGTGGGCTTCTTTAAGAACCTTAGGCAAGGCATTACGATGAGTTTTGGAGGTGAGAAGCAGGCCCAACATGGAGATGTGGGAAGGGGTTTTCTTAAGTTGCTCCATCACATCATAGTCATTTTTCTTTAAGGCTTTGGCAAATTTAGAGATTTCGTGTTCCGTCAAAGGATTAGAACATTCTCCCTCCTTATCTTTTCCTTTTCTTCTTCTTTCTATTTCTTCTGAAGTATAGCATCGGCTTAACCTAGCCATTCCCCTGATTTCTGTAATAGACTCTTTCGTGGTTTGGGTAGGAGTTGGGGGGTAATTCCAGGGTAACTTATGCAGGTCGGTAATTGGTGGTTGAGACAGTAGAGGTAAAGTTGTTTTTTTCGGTACTGGTAGGAAAACGGGTGTTGGCTTTTCCATCTGGGGGAGAATGGGTAAGGTGACGGGAGACAGAGGGATGCTTTGAGGTGTGGGAGTATATATGGGAGGCAGGGGGCTCATGGCTCTTCGAGGGTCTATGTTGGGTATGAACTCGGCCATTGCGACCATGGGTTTTGGGACTTCTGGCTCTCGGTAGGGGATGAGAATGATACGAAAGTACGTAGGGTGAGGTAAGGCTTCAGTGGTTAGGATTAGACTGGTCTGCATAGGCTGGATGATTAGGAAAGGTTCTGGTGCGGTGGCCTTAGGGAGGTTAGTTGCTTGAACTCTGACTGGGAGAGCGGTACCCTTTGGGATGAGAATTTTCTGAAGGCCCTTAGGTGGCTGCTCCGAGGTCGGCCGAGCTTTATCTGGGTTCCATTCTTTTTCTGTCATCCTGAACAATTTTCAGTGATTTATCGGTTACGGCCTTCAACGTAGCGGAAATGTCGCCCAGTTTTCCCTCTATCTGCCTTGGATTGATGGCTCGATCATTTGGTGGGATGGCCATTATTTTCACGGGATCCATGTCCTCTTGCATTGGTTGTTTTCCTCGTTTTATGGTAAGGATTCGGGCAGCATTTTCTGCACGGCTTTGTTAATCAGGAGTGTTGCTTCTTTTGGACATTTGTGTTATTCTTTGTAGGGTACGGACTGGCGTTCGGAGGACGGGGGTCACTCGTGTTCCTCTTTTTCCTTTTCTTGGAGCAATGGTGACCTACAATGCCAACAGTCTCACCAAAGCTATTGCTAGTCTTTTGATGAGATGAATGAGGGAATAGAAAATATAGAAAAACAAAACAAAAGGATTATATGTTAGGTTCTTGATTTGGAAAGGTTTTATGCGATGCATGGCCTAAGGATGCCCCTGCCTCTTGAGGGGAACTAAACATGATGCTTTGGCTCGTGTCTGGAGATAGGGGATTGCCCCTGCATGCAAATACTATACATGCCCCTGTTCATCCATTCATTCGTACATTCATTTGAAAATAAGAACGATTTTATTAAGATGAATTCTTTTTGGTACATAAAATTTCTCAAAAATACATAGAAATGGGGAGGGGAAACATTTTCCTTGGGACTTCCACCTATTCTACATTTACACCATAGAATCCTAAACTACTCTTGAGCCTCCGGATTCGCCTTGTTGGTAGAAGCCCTTGATTTAAATTGCTCCCTTATCTTCTTGGCAACCTTTTCTCTATGAGCGAAGAGGGATTAGGGCCCCTCTTTATGAGATGACTATGATGCATGCCATGAATCTTTAGGGTCTCGTGGTACCCTTAGGAGTTTTGGATTGGCTTGAATTAGACGAGAAGGTCTTTAAGTCTTTCTCTAGGGGTTGATGAAGATGCAATGACTTGAGTTACTTTAACAACTCTTGTCTTGAAGTGAGTTTCGATGCATGAGCAGTTATGATGCATGTACATGGAAACAACAATAATTAAATAGCATAACAGCATAGATTAAACAAAATATATAAGGGAAAATAAAGCGGTCGTCCTTTCCTCCTTGGTTTTGAAATTGACGCGTGTGTCCTAAATCCGGCAAAGGTTCAGCTATGCATGGGGTGCTACATGAGCATGAGGTTGGGGGTTTACTAATGCTTCCTAAAAAGCTCAGTCCCTGAACCTTCAAACCTCTGGCGTCCACCCTCAAAAAGGTGAACTCCATCTTTGGTTGGTGGTTCGAGCGGGGGAACTATCAAGAGACCGTAGGCTAAGAAACTGACACAGCATCCGCCCACAGTTAATATATTGTTCCCCCTTCTATCTAAAAGGGTAGTAACTAGGTAATATATGCAAGATACAAATGCAAGTGAGCGCACCGTGTGTGGAATTTTTTGAAAATGGAGGAAAGGACCCAACAACACACATCACATCCTGTACATTCATTCACATACATGGCAATAAATAAGACATGAAATAAAAATGTGAATAAAGGTTCACCAACAAAAGACAAATGCAAAGAGTTAGTAACTTTTCAAAAACCTCAATGCAAGGTAAAAATGGATGATTAATGTATGAGCATGCATGTAAGCAAGGGATGCAAGTGATGACACATATATGAAAATCGTTTTGGAGGATAAGGTTTGCTTTGGAAACTTGAAAAATTTTGAAGGGTGGATAAAACTGCACAAGGTAACCGGAGATTCTAGGTGAGTGAAGGGTGAAGAGCCATGCTAATGGCCTAGGCCTCTAAGTGTCCCCAGTTGAGTCACCAGCTGTCGCACCCTGGTTTTTGGGGTGTCCAAGGTCCTTTCGACTCGGAGAACCTAAAGCATGGAACTCTATCACTAGAACTCATCCTCCTAGAAGGACAAGTGCGACTAGGTTTGAAAATTGGTTCGACTAAGGACTTTTCAAAAAAATAGGAGTCGCCACCTAACTTGATTAAGGTGAGTTAGGGCACCTAAAACTAAGTGTTAATCCGAAGATTAAACTTAGGGTTTTTGGAAAAGGTTTTGAAAACTCCCTCAAGAGAGGGTTTTTAAGAAAATAGGTTGTTTGGCAACCTTTGGAAAGATTTAAGCCCTTTTGGAAAATAACTCCATTTTGGTCATTTGAAAACAGAAATCTATGGTTCGGGGGTTGGTTACGTGTAGGGAGGATATCCTAAGATTATTACCCTACCCTGCCTTTTCGGTACCTACATGTCTAATCATCCTTTGTTCACTCACTAGAATAACCGGTTACCATTGTCCACTTAATATCCACTTTAGAATTTTGAAAACGGGGTTTGGCCATCACTTTTCGGATGGATGATGCATGATGCAAGTTTTTGAAAGAAATTTGAAAATAATGGGGGTTTTGAAAGAGTTTGGAATAGAAATTTTGAATTGATTGAAATTTTTGAAAAAAGGATTGGAGTTGAAATAAAAGTTATGACCGCACCATTTTAGGTTGCCTATGTATCTCATTTGGCGAGAATCAAGTCATTTGTAGTTCTGGCAAGAGCCCGATGGAAAATAGGCGCGTTAGGGCCTTTGGAAAGTTTGAAGACACTTTGAGGTCTTTGGAAAAGTTTAAGACACATTGAGGTCTTTGAAAAAGTTTAAGACACTTTGAGGTCTTTGGAAAGGTTGAAGACGCTTTGTGGTCTTGAAAGCTTTGACATAGAATGGGACAACGGAGTGTTTTGAAAATGTTTTTGATCAAATCAAGGGATTTTTGGTAAATGCTTTGGAGTAACTCAAGAGAGTTTGAGAGCGTTTTTGAAATCTTGTTTTGAAAACCTTGAAGGTATGACTTTGGAATGTTTTGATGAATTAATTTTTTAGAGTGGTTTTTGGAAATGCTAAGAGTTTGGAATCCTAATATCGACAACCTTAGAGGTTGTTCTTGATTTATCACTTGTCATTGGAATCCCTAACCATGAGAGGGCTAGTGACACCTTAGGTTTGTGACCTTTTGAAAAAAAATTTGAAAATGCCTTGAACATGGGGTGTAAGAACATTAGAAGAGTTTATGGAGTTGGTTTTTTGAAATCAAGAGAGTAAGAAGTTTTGGAAAAATGGGTTACGAGGATGGTTTAAAATTGAGTGATTATTTAGAAAAGAGTACAAGAGTTGGAGCCTTGAAGTATACTAACCTAGGTTGGGTTAGCCTAGGGTTAGGGGTGACCTAAAGTTATCTAACATCAGTTAGGTTAACCTAGGGTTAAGATGACCCATAGTTAACTAACTAAGTTTAGGTTAACCTAAGGTGAGTGAACTAGGGTCAAGTTAACCTAGGGTTGGTCAACTAGGGCCAAGTTAACCTAGGGTTGAATTAAAAGATGATTTTGAACTGTTGTTTGATGCACTTTTGGGAAGAGTTTTGAAAAACAAAATATGTTATGTAATGGACTTTGGTGGACAACCTTTCTGAAGATCATTTCCATAAAAAATTTGACTCTAGCCAAGAGTATGGTTTATATGATTGGTGTTTGGAGACTATTCCAAAGAAGGTTTCCTCGTGGCCATTATAACCATAATTTTAACAAGAGTGTAAAGGGTCCAAAAATCAACATGGTGATGACAACCTTTTAAGGCACCATTTTTAATGCAAAGATAGAGAGAATGCATTTTTGAAAATCATCTTTGGAGAAGGATTTTGAAAACCATTTTTCAAGGAAACCATTCCAACAAGAGAGGGTTCATATGGCCAAACAAAAGGGAGACCACTCAAGAGAGGGTTCCATGGGACCATTCCAACCACTACACTTAAAACAATGGAAATCTTGAAAATTAGAGAATTAGAAAACCCTTATGCAAATTAAAATGTCATGATGCCAAAGTGAGAGTTAGGGGTTTAGTAGGAGCTCTTCTAAGGCATGATTTCTAAAATCCTATCCTAAACTTCAAGAGACTAACTCTTAGAACAATTTTTGAAAGAAATATAGAGCATGGAAATGGCATAAAAATAAGAACAATGTAAGCATTGTAAAACATGACAATAAGCATAAAATGAAGCCAAGCATACAAAACATGATCAAAATAGTAATATGTAAGGGGTCATGATCACATACAAGGCTTTTAGGCTACACCACATTAACAAGGGGCTCTTAGGCCATACCATCTCAAAGTAGGCTAGTGAGAGGTCCCCCTACATGGTGGCTCTCACTTGCTTTCCTCTAGGCATGATCTAAGAGCTCTCTTGGCTTAAGCATGCAAGAATAGGGGGTTGTAGATGGGGATTAAAATAGAGAATAGCTTAAGTAGGCTAGGAAGGAGAAGAGAAGAGTGGGGAAAGACACAAATGTAAAAGGGATACCACCTTTTGCCTTCAATACACTTGTAGTCTTCAATGGATGTCTTGATTGGAGCTTGAATGACTTCAAAAGGGCTTGAAGGGCTGGAATGGAGTGTGTAAGTGTGTATAAGGCCTTGTAGGTGAAGTGTATAGGCTTGAGGGAGGTAAAATCTAGCCTAAGTGTTGGAGGGTGGAATATATGTAAGGATTCGAGGTTCTGGAGCAGTTTCAGTAGAGTTTCGCATCAATTTTGAAGATGGAATATGCAAAGGGTGGTCTGGTATTTATAGGCAATTTGGAACAGGCTTGGTGTATGTGCTACATGCGTCTGACTAAAATTTGACCTGGCGCGTGTACGACATACGTAGGTACTATTCCATTGCTAGAATGACATGTGGCACCCTGTGTACTGGTTAAATCTCGACTGTTGATCGAAAGTTAGTCGATCTGATCAAAATTTGAGCGCATGTAGTATACACTCCATCACCAAGAAGGTTCGTTCAAACTTCGTCTCGATAATTGAGTCAACCGAAAAGGTTTCGGGGGAATTGGTTGCACCCACGGTGCTCTCTTAGGGTTTCTCGTGAACTTTCATGTTTTTAGAAAGGTTAAATTGTGTTTGGAAGCATGGGATATTGTCTCAAGACGCGTGCATAAAAGGACAATTTTGTAGAGCGTCTGTGATACATTCTGTGGGTGTTCGAAAGTGGCTGTTTTTGTGTCGTGTGATCAAGGCCTTCGGGAAGCGACCTCTTCGATCGGACCGTACCGATGGAAGGTACTTTGGAAATACTTTTAGGAATTCCCAGATTTACGCATTTCTCAAGTCGTTTAACGGTATGTTTTTATAAGGGAATTGACAAAAAAGTCAACCTTGGCAGAGCGTCTGCGAGATGCTCCAGGGGTTGTCAAGAGGAACAGGGTTTGAGCCATACTATGAAGGGTTTCGGGAAGCGATCTATCCGATCAAGCCGTATCGATGGAAAGATCTATGAACGAGCTTCCGAGAATTCCCTGATTTACGCATTTCTCAAGTCAGTTGACGGTGCGTTATAACCAGGGAATTGGAAAAAAAGACAATTTAGGAGGAGCTTCTGCGAGACCCTCTAGGGAACTTTTATCGAGTCGTGTGAGTTTAATGTCGTAGGGTCCTCCTCAGGTTAAACAAGGATGTATGGTGAAACCCTTTGCTCGAAATCCCAGGACCGGTGTTGTTTCGAGGCATGTTTGGATTATCAGGGCCAAAATGGTCATTTTGGCCAGGATTGGCTGGAAATGGTTAGGAATAGTTTAGTGTGCTGTGTTAAGCGTGTAAGGTTGTTCAGGGATGGTTTTGGGAGAGTCTTTTACCGCTTAGCGGGGTTGGTGCCGTGCTGAGGTGTTCAAGGGCAAAATGGTTATTTTGACTAGAGTGAGCTGAACTAGGACCAGATTTAGACCAAATGGCGTGCAGGGGATGCCTAATGGTTTAACAACATTTTGGAAGGATGGACTTATCGTTTTGAGGGATTTTGAACTTTCTCAAAACGTGCCTGGAGGCCTAGGGGCAGGTTTGGTCATTTTTCACCGAGTCAGGCTAGCAGGCGCTGGTGTTGACCTAGGTGCTGGTTCCCGAGACCGCCCGGTCTCGGAAAACTACCTGTGCGGTGTTGGTCTCTAAGAATGCCCAATGTAAGCACCCCATTTTTGACCGCTCGGCAGTCTACACTCCGTCCAGACTTGTTTTCAAGTCATTGTGGGCATATTCCTATCAAAACCAATTCTCTAGGTCCAAATCCCGTCTTTCCATCGCTTCGCGGGCCTGTCAGGCCCAAATAGAGGCAAAATGACCAAAATGCCCTTAGGGGCATTGTCCTTTCCTTTCTAATCCCACTCTCGAGACAGTTTATTCCTCGAGACGGTTCCAACCCAGGCACGTCTTTTCGAAGACGGTAAGACCCCTTTCCAATCCCACTCTCGAGATAGTTTATTCCTCGAGACAGCTCCAATCCAGGCGCGTCTCCTCGGAGATGGTAAGACCCCTTTCCAATCTCACTCTCGAGATAGTTTATTCCTCGAGACGGTTCCAACCCAAGCGCCTCTCCTCGGAGACGGTAAGACCCCTTTCCAATCCCACTCTCGAGACAGTTTATTCCTCGAGATCGTTCCAACCCAGGCGCGTCTTTTCAAAGACAATAAGTCCCCTTTTCAATCCCTCTCTCGAGACAGTTTATTCCTCGAGACGGTTCTAACTCAGGCACGTCTCTTCGGAGACAGTAAGACCCCTTTCCAATCTCTCTCTCGAGATAGTTTATTCCTCGAGACGGTTCCAACTCAGGCACGTCTCTTCGGAGACAGTAAGACCCCTTTCCAATCCCTCTCTCAAGACAGTTTATTCCTTGAGACGGTCCGAGTAGCAAAACTACTCACAAAACCGTTAGAGTAGCGGAAATACTCACAAATAGGTCGATATAGGGAATTGGCAACAAACCCCTGTGTCACGACGACCGCCGTTAGAGTGGCGGAAACACTCAAAACCCAGGTCAACATCACTGTCTGTTAGCCCACTTTGGTGAAAAATGACCAAACTGCCCTTTGGACCTTTTCCGAGACTTTTCGGTCAAGATGACCATTTTGCCCCTAGGCATCCGAATGCCCCAGGAACCACACCGGCTTTGGGTATCAAACCGGTAACCTCCTGAGACTACTTTTTATAGTCTTCTCAACCTCCTTTTACCTTTCCGGATCATTCCGAGTCAGTTCCGGCCAACCCGGTGTGAAATGACCGTTTTGCCCCTGGTGGGTCGGTCTCCTTTTCCGACCACACTGGCTCTGGGTATCAAACTGGTAACCTCCCAAGAATGCTTTTTGTAGTATTCTCAGCCTTTCCTTATCTTTTTGGATCATTCCGAGTCAGTTCTGGCCAACCCGGTGAAAAATGATCGTTTTGCCCCTGGTGGGCCGATTTCCTTTTCCGACCACGCCGGCTTTGGGAATCAAACCAGCAACCTCTGGGAACATTCTGAATAATGTTTCCAGATCCCAAGTCTTCTTCCGGGACAGTCCAAGTCTGTCCCGGCAGTTTCTCGGTCCGATTGACCGTTTTGCCCCTAAAGGCCCGGTCAACCTTTCCGACACATCTTATCCTCACTTTTCAAGTCAAATACCTCCAAGACACTATTTTAAGTGTTCCTGCTCCTTTCCGGCCTTTCGGGTCATTCCCGACTCCTTCAAATCATTCCCAGACTTTTCGGAGTCACTCCTAGTGAAGCCAAGCTAAAAATTGCATGGTAGTCACTGGTACAAGCGCCCAAATCTAGGCAAAGATACGTTGCTTTCCGACCTTAAACATTTCCTAAATGGCTAGCGCCACTAGTAGTGGAGCCAAGCCAAAAATGGCCTGGCGCCACTCCTAGTGGCGCCAGTGTAAACTTTGGCCTGGCGCCACTGCAACAAGCGCTAGTTTTGTCCAACCTCTATAAATACAGAGCCTCATTCAACGTGAAAAGGATCCGCAAATTCAACCTAAAAATCATATAATTCGATATACAGAGCTCGTGCACTCCCTAAACCCTAGCCTCCTTAGGTTTTCCAAACCCTAGCCACTATACACAAACCCTAGCCTCCTATACACTCCTATACACCCCCATACACTCATACACTAGCCTTTAACCCTCCTTTGAAGACTTGAAAGGCTGCCATCTAAAGCTTGAAGACAACTCTTGAAAATTGAAGACGAAGATCAAGACGAAGACCAAAGACCAAAGAAAGCAAGGCACGCAAAATAACAAGACATACGGTAGGCTCCCTATTCAAATTTTCGCACTTCCCCCCTCTCTCTTCTCTCTCCTAACCCACTTGGGTTTTCTCTATTTTAATCCCCCATCTCTTTCCCCCCCTTTCTTTGCATGCTTCAAACAAGGGGATTCCTGGTCCATGTGTAAGATTAGGCTATTGGAGAGTCACCGTGTCGGGAGCTTTCTTCTAGTCTAACCAGAGACCACGTGGGTCCGGCCCCCTTGATAATGTGGTGAAGCCTTAGCCTTGTATGTTCACGACCCCAAAATTGCATTGTGCATATCATGATCTTGCATCTTCCAAAAACCGTTTTCAAAGTTGTCTTCCAAAATTCGTTTTTGAACTCGTTTTCAAAATCGTTTTCAAACTTGTTTTCAAAATTGAATCAAAATCCTCTTTTTCAAAAACTTGTTTTCAAAATCACAATCCTAGGGTGATTCTAGCTTTTCATGGCTAGGGTTGCTTTAGGAAAGTGTTACATTAAAAGTGACTTTTATGGTCCATATTTTCAAATCATATTGTTTTCCAAAACCACTTTCTTAAAATGGTTCTAGCCTTCTCATGGCTAGAATCGCTTTAGGGAAGTGAGACGTTTTAATACCTTCTAAAAACTCTTTTTCCAAATTCCTCTTCCTAAAAATCTCTTTTTCAACATACTTTCCTAAAACTCTCCTCTCCAAAATTGTTTTCAAAAACTCCCTTCTAAAATCTATTTTTCAAAACTCCCTTTTTCAACTCCTTGCCAAAATCCTCTCCCCAAAATTCACTTTCTAAAAACGTTCCCCAAAAATCTTTCCAAAAACTCTCTTTTCAAAAATTCTTCCCTATAGAAACTCCTCTTTAGGATTTCCTTCCAAAATCTTCGTTTCCAAAAATGCACTTTCCAAAAATCCTCTTTCCTTAGAGCCCAAATCAAACCCTAGAACCCACAATTAAGAAACCCTAATTTTCTTCCCAAAAACATGATTTTCAAACTTTGCCCCAAACCTAGGTTTCCAAAACCTCTTGTTTTCACATCCAAACGATACATGTTTCCAAAACCTTTTTTCTACGTTAAAATTCTGCACTTTCAAAACTAGGGTTTCTAGAATCTCCCTTTCCAAATCCTTGCCAAATCCTATCTTCCCTTTAGGAAACCAAATCTAATCCTCCGTTTTTGGAAACAAAATCAAACCTTTGCTTTTAGAAACCAAATTCAATCCATTCATAAATTCAAACCTTTCCTAATCTCAAGATTTTCTAAAACTTTAAGACTTTCTAAACTTCAAATCTTTCCAAATTCAAAACTTTCTAAATTTGAAACTTTCTCAAGTTAAATCTTTCTAAACCTAAATCTCTCCAAATTCTAAACTTTCCAAAACTTCAACATCTTTCCAAATCTAAGACTTTTCTAAACTCGAAACTTTCTTAATTCAAACATTTCCTAAATTGAAAACTTTCCTTTTTCAAACCTTTCTAAATTCAAACTTTCCTAAGTTGAAACTTCCCTATCTCAAAACTTTCTAAATTCAAAACTTTCCAATTTCCAAACCTTCTTAACTTCCAAACTTTCCTATTTTCAAAACTTTTCTAAACTCGAAACTTTCTTAATTCAAGACTTTCTTAAGTTGAAACTTTTTTAATTTAAAACATTTCTAAATTCAACACTTTCCTATTTCAAAACCTCTCTTGAAACAAAACTTTCCGATTTTCAACACTTTCCTAATTTGGGAACTTTCCTAATCTTAAAACCTTTCCTTTTTCGAAAACTTTCTAAACTCGAAACTTTCTAATTTCAAAACTTTCCTGAAATCGAAACTTTCCTAATTTTGAAGCTTTCTAAAAATGACAGTTTCCTAATCCAAATCTTTCTTAAATTCCAAGTTTCCAAATCTTTCCAAATCTTCCAAGTCCAATATTCCAATCCAATCTTTCTTAATCTCAATTCTTTCCTAGGTCTCCTACCTTTCCTAAGTCTAGGTTTCCTAAACCTCCATCTTTCTAAAACCAAGTCTTTCCAAAATCAATCTTTCCAAAGCAAGTCCAATCTTCTCAATTTCAATTTTCAATCTCCTCTTCTAATCTCAAATCAAATCCAATTTTCAATTCAATCTTTTTCTTCCAATCCAATCTCTCTCTTCAAATCAACCTCTTTTCAATCGGACTACGGTCCGAACTACGACTGACCTGATTCCCCCAAAGGGATACGTAGGCAACCTTCATAGGTGCGGTCACAACACTTTTCAAACTTTCAATTCCACCCTCATGGGTGCGGTTTCCAAAATCTTTCCAAATCTCAAATTCCAATCTATTTTCAAATTTTCAATTTTAAATTTCTTTTTTCAAATCTCTACTTGCAATTTCCAAAACTTTTCAAATCTATCCAATTTTAAATCTCTTTCAAATAAAATCAAATCTCTTTTCAAATCTATTTTTTCAATTCTCTTAACTTGCACTTGCATATCATGCATCATGATAATTTATAAACATTGTTTTTCAAAGTGGATAGGATTGGCCAATAGTTAGTTAAAGACTCTCATAGGTGAATCTAGGGTAGATTGACATGTAGGTACCGAAAGGGCAGGGTAGGGTGATAGCTTAGTGTGTTTTCCCTACACGTAACCAACCTCCGAACCTAGGATCACTGATTTCAAAGACCAAAAGGAGTTATTTTTCTAAAAAGAGCTAAATATTTTCCAAAGGTTGCCAAACAACCTGTTTTCCTAAAAAAACCCTTTCTTGAGGAGATATTTTTAAAATCGTTTTTTAAAAACCCTAAGTGTAGTCTTCGGATTATTCTTAGTTTTTAGGTGACTTAACTCACCTTAATCAAGTTAGGTGGCGACTCCGAATCTTTTTTAAAAGCCCTTTATTCAAATCAATTTTCAATTCAAACCTAGCGAACTCATTCTTCTAAGAGGGTGAGTTCTAACGAGAGAGTACAGTGTTTTTCCCGCTTGTGGGAGTATTTCCTTGGGCGCGAAAAATCTGGGCGCGACACCTGATTTTAGAGAACTACCTATAGGGGTGGTGTTGGTTCCTGAGAACGTCTGGTCCCAGAAAGCTACCTGGAAGGGTGGTGTTGGTCTCTGAGAATGCCCGGTCTTAGAGAACTACCAAATGACAGACATTCTACGTTGGCGGGCTAGCGGGTGCCAAAAGTAAACCATCTGAAATTTGATGAGGTGATGGTCCCCAAGATCGCCTGATCCTGAAAAGCTACTTAAATGGCGTTGGTTTTCAAGACTGCTTAGTCCAAAAAGCTGCCTGGAATGATGGTGCTTATGGCTTCAATGGGTCCTTATGGGGCCGAAAAGCTACCAGTTGCCTGGATTATAGATTGAAAGGCTCATCTTGAACATGCATGTGTTGTGACGTTGGAAAAATTAGCCCGGTCGGGCCAGAGATTGCCGAGCGAACAAAAATGGGGTGCTTACACTCATGCTCATATAGCACCCCATGCATAGCTAAACCTTTGCCAGATTTAGGACATGCGCATCGATTTCAAAATCAAGGAGAAAAGGGCGACCGCTTTATTTTCCTTTATATTATGTTCAATTCATGTTGTTATGTTGCTAAATTTTTGTCGTTATGTTATGTATATATCCTTTGGCATCATAACTGCTCATGCATCGGAATACATTTCAAGATAAGAGTTCCCAAGGTAACTCAAGTCACTGCATCTTCATGCATCTAATTAACCCCTAGAGAAAGGCCTAAAGACCTTCTCACTCAAATCAAGCCAACCGAAACTCCTAAGGGTACCCAGAGACTTTAAGGATTCATGGCATGCATCAAAATCATCTCATAAAGAGGGGCCCTAATCCCTCTTTGCTCACAGAGATAGGGCTGCCAAGAAGACAAGGGCAATCCAAAATCAAGGTCTCTCACCAACCTCCATCCAAGAAGGCAAATCCGAAGACTCAAGAGTAGTTTAAAATTTCAAATGTAAAGATAGAATTGGCAAAAGTCCCAAGGAAAATGTTCCCCTTCCCCTTCAAATGTACTTTCAATTCCATGTACAAAAAAAAAAGAATCAAATGCAATGAAACTGTCCTTCCTACTTTCATCGAATGAATGCATGAATGCATGAATGCATGAATATATGAATGAATGAATGAACAAGTTCACACAGGTACTGTATTGCATACAGGGGCAACCCCTTGTCTCCAAAAAGTGAGCCAATGCATCATACTTAGTCCCCCTCAAAAGGCAGGGGCATCCTTAAGTCATGCATTGCATAAAAACTTTTAAAAAATGAGCACTAACTTTTGCCTTGTTTCTCGTCTTTTTACTTTTCCCCTTTCTTTGCTCCCATTCGAAGATTAAATTCTAGACACAAAGAAAGAAGGAAGAAACCGGTCGGAACTTCACTCGATATTTAACGATCAATCCTCACCAAATATCATATATTAATCATGGCAACATAACAGAATGCTTCTACAACCAACAACCCTATCACTCGTGAGGACATCAATGAGATCAAAAGCAAAATAGATGAAATATTCAAGCTAGTACAAGCAATGGTGTTCAAAGGGCCCGCTCCAACTGTGCCCTCAGCTTCAGTACCACCTAGTCGGCCACTTAGGTAGGGGCAAGCCCGGATATTGGGAGAATTGGCAGGACTCAAAGAGAAAATGATAGGGATGGAAACCACCATTTCATCGCTATAGCCCCACACAAACATAGTTAACCTCGAGGGATAAAAGGAGTCATCCTCCCCTCTGGATGATGTTGGCCAGCCACAAATTATGCACCATCTCGCCACTTTACCTAATCCGCATAACTCTGCCAAATTCTTTGCCCAAGAACTCAGTAAAGTCAAACCTCGGCTAAAAATGAGCATACCACTTCCTCAAAGAAAAGAAGAGTAAAAGATCAGGACTCCACTCTGCTAGGATGCACTCCAAGTGTAGCTTACCGCCAACTTTGCGAATCCAGGTGCCAGATTCCAAAGCCTGTCCTCGATGTAGTCCCTGATTTAGGTGCCCCAGACTTGTGTTTTGAAATTCATTTCCAAGGTCATAATATTGATGATAGTCGCAGACTAGAGCACAAAATCCAAAGCCTCAATGACCCCCAAGCCAAGGACCTTGCAAAAATCAGTGCAACGGAATTTGGCCCACTATGCCCGAAACCAGTAACCCGTGCAAGCACTTGTATCACCCACTTTTGAGCTAGTTTGCTCTCGGTTACATGCCAAATCCAAAAAACAAAGGGTGGAGCCGGCCTTTTACCCCATTAGCTTGCACCCAAACAATTGCTTACTATGATCTTCTGAAAGCAGGATACTTGCGCCCATTACCAGCTCGACCATTGCCCAATCCCCTGCCACCCTTCTTTGACCTAACAATCAATTGTAAGTACCATTCGGGCGGGCAGGGGCATAGCACAGAAAACTGTCGCCATCTAAAGTACAAAATCCAAGACCTAATAGACACAAGAGTTTTGAAATTTGAAAATTAGATCCAATCCCTGTTGTCTTCACCAACCCATCGCAAGATCACACCCTTAACCAGAACCTAAAAGGAGGCACAAACTCTGAGAAACTACCGGCCCTAGGGCATAGCCCGAGCATAGTGTCTAAAGTTAACAAGAACGAGGGGAAAGAAGAAACCCATAAGAACATGACAATCACCCACTCCTACAGTGCCGTGGATGAAATTTTGCTCTGCCCTCCACAACCTAGTAAGGCAGCTAGCACACCGAGTGTGCAGGGAGCTACCATGGTCCCTAAACCTGTTTGAAGGGGTTTGTTTTCCGAAAAAAGGGATGTATTCTGGACCCTACCTTTTATTATTTATGTTTTGAATTCATAAATGAGCAGGTAAACGAAAATCATATGGTGAAAAAGGATTAGAACTTTCATGTTTATATCAATTGTTTTATCACCTTCCATGAATGATGTTTTCCTCTAGGAATTCTCCTCGAAATATTTACCCTGACTTGGAGGATGGGATAGCATAAGCACCACCTTCAGCAAGAGATAATCTTTGACTCCAAAAAGAGGGAAGAGAGAAATAGGAAAAGAAAAGGGAAATACAGAGAGGTAAGAGATGAAGATCCATATCATTGAAATCTAAGGAGTGACTCCCAAAGGATGTCTTGGCAAACCAACAAGTAGCTACACCTTCAAAAGGAATATTAGCCCGCATTGGCAAGCCCGAGTTGATTTAATCCTTGAAAAAAAATTAGAAAAACCAAAAAGATTTTTGATAGTGTTTGTCCTACACGTGCACAATCACTGGAGCAAATATTCAATTATGAATAGATTGATGTGCATGCATGTTTGAGGTTGAATCTTGTGTGCATGATCACTTCCATAAATATGAGTCAATGGTTTTGATGATCTTTACTATATTGGTGATTCATGTTTAACTTAATGCACACTTCTCGAGTCTTCTTAGAATATGGAATCCACTTTTATGATCTATTTTAAATAGGTTAAATGCTTGCGGATTGTCTCACACCTAGATTGACCTTTTGTTGATTCCCTCTCTCATCACTTATGGAAAGGACTACCAGTGAGTTTGAGTGTAGCTACCATTGTTATGTGACAAGAGGAGAAGGATACCTGCTCATGTGTGAAAGCCGCCATACTTTACATTTCTGTATTTCCATCATTGGAGAGATAGGGTTGGATTTCTACCAAAAAAAAAAGAGCATGCGATGAAACTGGTTTGACTTCTAGGTGTGATATCCCGTGAGCTATTGTACCGTCCTAGATCACGCCCAGGGTCTATATTCTCATTAGTCTCTGTGAAATTCACACCTACACCGATACATTATCACTGATATGGTCTTAATCATCTCACGACCAATTGTGCTTGTCTCGTGTGGTTTCGTGCATATTTGATATTGATCTTTTCAAGCTAAACTGCATCTTGATATTCATAAATCTATATTTGCCCTACATTGATTGATCATGTCTTTATAAGGATCTCATAATCTGAAAAGTTTGATGGTTCTACAAAAAAAACAATTTTGGGATTTCCTACACTTTTAATAGCTTTCAAAGTCTTTCCGAACTAAGGACAGAAGTTGCCTATTGCTTTGCCAAAAGGGTGATATCGGCCATCACTCAAGAGCCCCACTTGGAGGAGTTTTCCTTTTCATCAAAAGAGAGAGCGAGAATGAGTCCATAAGTTAAATCTCTAAAAATGATGCAAATGCTATCACATCTTGGCAAGAAAAAGGTAGAACCTGAAAGAGAAATCCTAAAAGAAGAACAGAAGTTCAAAAGACTGTCTGATCTTAAGATATAATGCACATAACTAAACATGAAACCTGGGGCAACCTCCAAGACATGCGTCAATTTTCATCTATATATGCATTCATCAAAAAGCATGACATGCATTTAATTTCATTCTTGTATAAATTTGTGCATTCATAAAAAAGTATGACATATATTCATTCCAATTCCCATATAAACCATACATGTTCGTACATTTATCAAAAAGTATAATATGCATTAAATTCCATTCCGTGTATTAAACATGTGCATTCATTTCCATACATGTATTAACTTGCATCACAAGCATTCATTTCAATTCCTGTGCAAACCATACCTATTCATGCATTCATCAAAAAATATAACATACATTCAATTCAATTCATGCATAAGCCTGTACATTCATCAAAAAGTATGGCATGCATTCATTTCCATCCCTATATAAACCTATACATTCATTTATTCATATTCCTGTCTAATCTGTGCATCCATCTATGGGTATAACATATATTGTTCTAACTCCTTATGAAAATTTTAAATAGCTTAATTCGACCTTTTTCAAACAATGATGACTGGGCCAATATCCTACCCTCGACCTCCTAATCAATCCTAAAATAGCCTGATCCAACATCTTGCAAACCACGAAGAATGGGGCAACGTTCCATCCCTCCAATCAACCTTGAAACCTTCTCAAATCATAAAGACTGGGCCAGTGTCCCATCCTTGACCTCTTCACCATTTTTTATCAACCTTTTTCAAACCATGAAAACTGAGACAATACTGCACCCTCTACCTCCCATTTGACTCAAACTGCTTGACCAAATTCAAGACAAACCCACCAAATATGTTCAACCCTCCAAATCTCTCAAACTTTTCAAAAGAGACCTCACCCTCTCCAGAAACAAACTCAAGATACTCAACTTCATAGAAGCACAACCCCTCAGAAGATATGTCAGCAAGAATCCTATTATGCCCAACAAAAGCAAAACTCGACAATCAAGCACACATTGAGTATTCTGATCTTAAGAAATCTCAATCTAAGAGGCCACAAATATCTCCCCTTCAAGCTTTGAGATAGAAGAATTATAAGCACGAAGCAATCTCTGATGATTTCACAAGCTCAACCATCCCTAAAGCTTCATAATGAAGCCCAGGTATAATTCTAACCGAATTGTCTCAAGATCAACTTTAAAAATAAAAGCCCTTGCTTTCTTTCAAATCCAAAATTCAGTTTTTAAAAATTCAAAAACTTTCAAGGCTTCGTCTACAAAAACTTCCAAATTTCAAAGTCAGTTTTAAAAGCTTTCAAAAGTATTTCTACAAAAGTCTCAAACTAAAAAATCAAAGCTCTTGCTTTCCTTCAAAATTCAAAATCAATTTTCATATCCAAAAAAATTCCAAAGCTTTTTCCATTAAAAGTTTAAAATTTCAACTCAATTTCAAAGACGAAGAGTCTTGCTATTTTTCAAAATTACCATCAAGTTTAAAAACTTTCAAAGGTTCAAGCTTCAAGTCAAGATGAATTTTCTAAACATTTTGTCTTTAAAAATTCAGGTTTCAAGTCAAAACGAATTTCCTATGCGTTTTGCTTTCAAAAAATCAAAAGTGTTGAGTCAAAATGAATTTTCTATACATTTTGTCTTCAGAAGTTCAAATTTCTAGTCAAAATGAATTCTCTATACATTTTGTTTTCAAAAGTTCAAGTTTTGAGTCAAAATAAAGTTTCTATACATTTTTTCTTCAAGAAGTTTCCAAGTCCCAAGTCAAAACTACTTTTCTAACCCTCATAAAAAAAAATAAATAGTAGTTTTTGAATTTCGAGTTCAAATGAATCCCTTTCAAATGGTTTCCATCTTTCTAGGTTTTTAAATTTTTTTCTTCAAAAAGTTTGATTTCAAAAGTACTCTCTAGGTTTTCTAACTTATTCCTTTCAAAAAAAAAAAAGTTTGACTTCAAGTCATTTATCAAGTTTTTCAAAAACTTTTTCCTTCAAAAAGTTTAATCCCAAAAACATTTCTCGGGTTTCTCAAGCTTTTTCCTTCAAAAGCTCTATTTTTCAAAAGAATTTAAGGTTTTTAAGCTTTTGCCTCGAAAAGCCTAGCTTTTCAACATTTTTTGGTTTCCCGAGCTTTTTCTTTCAAAAGCTCCGTTTTCAAAATATTTCTCAGGCTTCTCGAGCTTTTTCCTTCAAAAACTCTATTTTCCAAAATAATTCTGGGTTTTCAAGCTTTCACCTGAAAAAGCTTAGCTTTCGAAAAATTTTGGGTTTCCCGAACTTTCTTATTCAAAAGCTCCATTTTCAAAATATTTCTCGGATTTTTTGAGCTTTTTCCTTCAAAAGCTCCGTGTTTTCAAAAGAATTTCGAGTTTTCAAGCTTTCGCCTCAAAAAGCCTAACTTCCTAACATTTTCGGATTTCTCAAGCTTTCTCCTTCAAAAACTCCATTTTCAAAATATTTCTCGGGTTTCTCGAGTTTTTTCCTTCAAAAGCTCTGTTTGCCAAAAAAAAATATCAGGTTTTTACGCTTTCGCCTCAAAAAGCCAAATTTTAAAAGATCCAGATTTTCTAGCTTTCACCTCCAAAAGCTTCACTTTCAAAATTTCAGGTTTTCTATCTTTTGCCTCAAAAAGCTTCACTTTCAAAATTCTAGGTTTTCTAGCTTTTGCCTTAAAAAAGCCTAACTTTCCAAAATTTTTTAGGTTTCTCGAGCTTTCTCCTTCAAAAGCTCTGTTTTTCAAAAAAAATTATGGGATTTCAAGCTTTTGCCTCAAAAAGCTTAGCTTTCTAAAATTTTTCAAATTTCTTGAGCTTTTCCCTTTAAAAGTTTCGCTTTCAAAAATTCAGGTTTTCAAGTTTTCGCCTCAAAAAGCCTAACTTTTCAAAATTTTTGAGTTTCCCGAGCTTTCTCCTTCAAAAGCTCTGTTTTCAAAGTACTACTCAGGTTTCTCGAGATTTTTCCTTCAAAACCTCTGCTTTCAAAAATTTAGATTTTCTAACTTTCATCTCAAAAAGGTTAACTTTTCAAAATTTTCGAGTTTTCTGAGCTTTCTCCATCAAAAGCTTCTTTTTCAAAACAACTTTTCGAGTTTCTCAAGCTTTTTCCTTCAAAGGCTTCATTTTCCAAAAATCTTGGGTTTTCAAGCTTTCTCCTCAAAAAGCCTCTCTTCAAAAATTTCAAGTTTTCTAGCTTTCGCCTCAAAAGCTTAGCTTTCCAAAATTCTTTGGGTTTCCCAAGCTTTCTTTTTCAAAAGCTCCATTTTTAAAATATTTCTCGGGTTTCTCGAGCTTTTTCCTTCAAAAGCTCTGTTTTCCAAAAGAATTTCTAATTTTTAAACTTTCGCGTTAAAAAGCCTAATTTAAAAAAAAAAATTTGCGTTTTTAAGCTTTCGCCTAAAAAAGCTAGCTTTTTAAAATTTTTGGATTTCTCGAGCTTTTCCCTTCAAAAGCTCCATTTTCAAAACATCTTCTCGGGTTTCTCAACCTTTTCGTTCAAAAGCTCTGTTTTTCAAAAATCTCTAGTTTTCAAGCTTTCGCCTCAAAAAGCATACTTTCAAAAAAGTTTTCAAGTTTTCAAGACTTTCTCCACAAAAAAGTTTAATTCCCTAAATCAAATTCTAGGTTTCCAAACCTTTTTCCTCAAAAGTTTCTTTCTAAGTTTTAAAGGTTTTCCAAACCATTCCAATTCAAATCCAAATCCATCCATTACAGAAGGCCATTTCAAATAATCAACTTCAATTTCAAAATTATTTTAAAAAAAAATCCTTTTCAAAATTCAATAACCCTGAATCTCCCTAAAGGAGTGTCATTCCATTGGTTAAAATGCCCCAGTGAAGCCATAAATACCATCATGCCCCTAGGCATTCCAGGTAGCTTTTGGGGACCAGACGGTTTCGGAGACCAACGCCATCCTGGTAGCTTCCCAAGATCGGGCAATCTCAGGGACCAACACCTTATCAAATTTCAGACAATTCACTTATGGCGTCTACTAGCCCACCAATATAAAATGTCTGTCATTCGGTAGTTCTCCGAGACCAGGCGTTCTCGGAGACCAACACCACTCTCATAAGTAGCTTTCTGAGACTAGGCGTTTTCAGGAACCAACACCACCCTACAGGTAGCTCTTTGAGATCGGGCGATCTCAGGGACCGACACTGCATAGGTAGTTTTCTAAGGCCAGGCAGCCTCGGGAACTAACACCTAGGTCAACACTGGCGCCTACTAGCCCGACTAGTTGAAAAATGACCAAACCTGCTCCTTGGGCCTCCAGGCACATTTAAGAAAGTTCAAAATCCCTCAAAACAATAAGTCCACCCTTTCAAAATGGTGCTAAGCCCTTAGGCGTCCTCCGCACGCCATTTGGTCCAATTCTGATCCCATTCCGACTAACTCTGGTCAAAATGACCGTTTTGCTCCTGAACGCCCTAACACTGCACAAATCCCATCGAACAATGAAAGACTCTCCCGGGATCACCCCAGAATGACCCATCAGGCTTAACATAATACTTTGATCCATTCCTGACCATTTTCAACCAAACAGGGTCAAAATGATCGTTTTGCCCCTGACAACCCAAACACGCCCCAAAACAGCACCGGTCTTAGAATTTTGAACGGCATGTCTTGTTATACACCCTTATTTAACCTAAAAAGGACCTTACGATACTAAACACCCCCAGCTCCACCAAAATTACCTTTTCTCCTGATTCTCTAGTTGTAACGCACCGTCAAATAACTTGAGAAATGCATAAACCCAAGAATTCCCGAAAGCTTGTTCATAGGTCTTTTCATTGATATGGCTCGATCGGATAGGCCGCCTCCTAAAGCTCCTCATCGCGTGGCTTAAAAACTACTACTTTCGATAACCCCTGGAGCGTCTCACAGACACTCAGCTAAGGTTGGCTTTTTTTTCCAATTCCCTGATTAAAACGCATCATAAAACAACTTGAGAAATGTATAAATTAGAGATTTTCCGAAAGTATTTCCAAAGTACTTTCCATTGGTACGGTCCAATCGAAAAGGTTGCTTCCCGAAAGCCCCAATCATGCGACACAAAAACAACTACTTTTGAACTCCCACAGAGTGTATCACAGACGCTCTGCAGAGATGCCATTTTATGCACACTTCCTGAGATGATATGTCACACTTTAGAACACCATTTGAACCTTTTGAAAACACAAAAGTTCATGAAAAACCCTAGGAGAACACCATGGGTGCAACCGATTTCTCTGAAACTTTCCCGGTTGGCTCAATTTTCGAGACAAGTTTAAACGAACACTCTCGATGGCGGAACGTATGCTACATGCGCCCATATTTTAATCAAATTGACCAAAGTTCGATCAACCATCAGGATTTAGCTAGTACAATGGGTGCCACATGGCATTCTGTCAATGGAATAGTACCGGCGTATGTAGCACATGCGCCTATGTAAATTTTACACAAGCACATGTGCCAGTGTCCAAAATTTTGCCTATAAATACAGGTCACCCCCTTTGCATATTCTAGAATAAAAAATTGATGCAAAACTTTGCTGAAACTGCTCTAGAACCTCGAATTTCTATATACTTCTCATTCCTCCAACACTTTGGTTAGATTCCACCTCCCCCTAACTCATACACTTCACCTACATAGCCCTATACACCATTAAACTCCTTCTTCCAGCCCCTCAAGCCTACTTGAATTCATCCAAGTTCAAGTCAAGGCATCCATAGAGAATTACAAGTGTATTGAAGACAAAAGGTGGTATTTCTTTTACATTTTTGTATTCCCCCACTCTTTTCATCTCCCTTCTAGCCTACTTAGGCTATTCTCTATTTTAATCTCCATCTTTAACCCCCCTTTCTTGCATGCTTGAAGCCAAGAGGGCTCTTAGTTTATGTCTAGAGGAAAACTAGAGGGAGCCACCATGTAAGAGGATCTTTTACTAGCCTACTTTAAGATGGTATAGCCTATGAGCCCCTTGATTATGTGGTGTAGCCTAAAGTCATGTATATATTCATGACCCCCTCGTATTTTGCTATCTTGATCATGTCTTGTATGCTTGGCTTCATTTTCATGTTTATAACAATGTTCTACAAAGCTTGCATTATTTTTATTTCCATGCTACTTTCAAGCTCCATATTCCTTTCAAAAGGGTTCTAAGAGTTGGTCCCTTGAAGTTAAGGATGAGACTTTAGAAATCATGCCTTAAAAAAATCCTCCATTAACCCCTAACTCTCACTTTTGCATCATTACATTCCAACTTGCATGAAAATGGTTTTCAAACTCTCTAATTCCCAAGGTTTCTATTCTTTCAAGTTTAGTGGTAGAAATGGCCCATGGAACCCTCTCTTGAGTGGTCTCAGGAGCCCTAAATTGTTAGAATGATTCCCTTATCTTTTTATTCTTGCACACAAGTGGTTTTCAAACACTTTGATTTCTAAGGTTTCCATTCTCTCAAGTTTAGTGGTTGGAATGGCCCCATGGAACCCTCTCTTAAGTGGTCTCCCTTTACATTGGTCATAGGAACCCGAATTTGTTGGAATTGTTTCCTTTAAAAATGGTTTTCAAAATCTTTTTCTTAAAAATGGTTTTCAAATATTCATTCTCTCCATATTTGCATTAACAATAGTTTTCCAAAAGTTGTTATCATTATGTTGACTCTTGAAATCCCCACTCTTGCCAAGATATGGCCCTAAGAAAACCTTCTTTGGAATGGTTTTCAAGCACTAACCATATAAACCATATTTTTGGCTAGAGTCAAATTTTCATGAAAATGATCTTCAAAAGGGTTGTCTACCAAAGTCCTTTATATAACATGATTTGTTTTCTAAAACTCTTTTCAAAAATGCATAAAACCACCTTCTAAAACCATCTTCCAATCCAACCCTAGGTTAAATTGGCCCTAGTTATCAAACCCTAGGTTAACTTGACCCTAATTATCCAACCCTAGGTTAGCTTGACCCTAGTTATCCAATCCTAGGTTAGCTTGACCATAGTTATCCAACCCTAAGTTAATTTGACCCTAGTTATCCAACCAAAGGTTAACCTAACCTAAGTTAATTAACCCTAAGTCACCTTAAGCTTAGCCAGTTAACTTTAGACCACCTTGACCCTATGTTAACTTAACCCAAGTTAGTCAACATTAGGTCACCCATGACCTTAGGCCAACCCAACCTAGGTTAGTATATTTCAAGGTTCCAACTCATGAACCCCTTTTTAAAGGTTCTTCCTATTTAAAACTACTCCCATAACTCATTTTTTCAAAACCTCCTACTCTCTTGAGATTTCAAAAACTGATTCCATAACCTTTTCAAACACTCCAACATTCTAACTTTAAAAACGTTTTCAAGAACTCACAATCCTAAGGTGTCATTACCCCTTCTATGGTTAAGGATTCCAAAGGAAGGTGATTGTAAGCACCCCATTTTTGACCGCTCGGCAGTCTACACTTCGTCCAGACTTGTACTTAAGTCAATATGGATGTATTCCAATCGAAACCAACTCTCTAAGTCCAAAACCTGTCTGTCCATCACTTCGCGGGCCCACCAGGCCCAAATAGAGGCAAAATGACTAAAATGCCCTTAGGGGCATTGCCCTTTCCCATTCCAATTCCAATCCCTCTCTCAAGACAGTTGATTCCTCGAGATGGTAAATCTACTCCAATCAGGCACGTCTTTCCGAAGACGATAAGTCCCCTTTCCAATTCCAAATCATGCACATCTTTCCGAAGTTGATAAGACCCCTTTTCAATTCCAATCCCTCTCTCGAGACAGTTTATTCCTCGAGACAGTAAATCTACTCCAATCAGGCACGTCTTTTCAAAAACGATAAGACCTCTTTCCAATTCCAATCCCTCTCTCGAGACAGTTTATTCCTCGAGATGGTTTGGCGCGTTTTTCAAAAAAAATCTCTTGGAAACGGTAAGTCCCTTTAAACCTGTCAACCGGGACGAGACCCCAAGTCCCCTAGATGGTAGAACGATCTACCTTTGGCGCCTGCTAGCCCACCAATGTAGAAATGTCCGTTTAGGCACGCCTTCTGAGAAAGTTGACTTCTCAGGCACTAAGTCCCTTTAGCAGCTTCCCAAGATCAGGCAGTCTCAGGAATGATCGCGAACCGTCAGAGTAGCAGAAATACTCGCAAATATCGCAACCGTCACAGTAGCGGAAATACTCATAAACAAGTCGATATAAGGAATTGCCAACAAACCCCTGTATCACGTGATGGCCGTCAGAGTGGCGGAAACACTCAAAACCCAGGTCAACACCAGTGCATGCTAGCCCATTCCGGTGAAAAATGACCAAACTGCCCCTTGGGCCTTCTTCGGCACATTTCTCGAGAACACACCTAAGTCCTCAGAACGGTTAGTCCAACCTTCTAAGATTGTCTTAAAAGCATTCTAGCATGATTAGGTGCCTTTTAGTCAGTTTCGGGCCAATTCTGAGACTTTTCGGTCAAGATGACCATTTTGCCCCTAGGCATCCGAACGCCCCGGGAACCACACCAGCTCTAGGTATCAAACCGGTAACCTCTTGAGATTGCTTCTTATAGTATTTCTCAACTTTTCATTATCTTTCTGGATCATTCTGAGTCAGTTCCGGCAAACCCGGTGCGAAATGACCATTTTGCCCCTGGTGGGCCGGTTTCCTTTTTCGACCACACCGGCTCTGGGTATCAAAATGGCAACCTTTGGGAATATCCTGAATAATTTTTTCAAATCTCAAGTCTTCTTCCTGGACAGTCCGAGTCTGTCCCGGTAGCTTCTCGATCCAATTGACCATTTTGCCCCTAAAGGCCCGGTCAACCCTTCCGACACATCCTATCCTCACTTTTCAAGTCAAATACCTCCAAGACCCTATTATGAGGGTTCCTGCCCTTTTCCAGCCTCCCGGGCCATTCCCGGTCTCCTAAATCCTTCCTGAGCCTTCCGGAGTCACTCTTAGTGATGCTAGGCTAAAAATTGCATGATAGTCACTAGTACAGGCGCCCAAATCTAGTCAAAGATACATTGCTTGCCGACCTCAATAGTTTTCGAATTGGCTGGCACCACTAGTAGTGGCGCCAAGCCAATATTTGGCCTAGCGCCACTCAGAAGGAATTTTGGCCTAGCGCCACTGCAACAGGCGCCAGGTCTATCTCATATCTATAAATACAGAGCCTCCTCTAGCATGAAAGAAGTCCGCAAACTCAATCTAAAAACCCTAATATTCGATATACAGAGCTCGAACACTCCCTAAACCCTAGCTTCTCTAGGTTTTCCAAACCCTAGCCACTATACACTAAAACCCTAACCTCCTATACACTCATACACACCCCCATACACTTATACACTAGCCTCTAACCCTCCTTTGAAGACTAGAAGGGCTGCAATCTGAAGTTTTGAAGGTTGAAGACAACTCTTGAAGATTGAAGACGAAGATCAAGACGAAGACCGAAGAAAAGCAAGGCACGCAAAATAAAGAAGACATACGGTAGGTTTTCTCTTTAAATTTTCGCACTTCCCCCTCTCTTTTCTCTCTCCTAACCCACTTGGGTTTTCTCTATTTTAATCCCCCATCTCTTCCCCCCCCCCCCTTTCTTTGCATGCTTAAAATAAGGGGATTCCCGGTGCATGTGTAGGATTGGATTATTGGAGAGTCATCGTGTCGAGGGCTTTCCTTTAGGCTAACCGGAGACCCCGTGGGTTCGGCCCCCTTAATTATGTGGTGAAGCCTTAGCCTTGTATGTTCACTACCCCAAATTTGCATTGTGCATATCATTATCTTGCATCTTCCAAAAATCGTTTTCAAACTCGTTTTCAAAATTTGCATTAAACTTGTTTTCAAAATTGCATCAAAATCTCCTTTTCAAAAACATGTTTTCAAAATCACAATCCTAGGGTGATTCTAGCTTTTCCATGGCTAGGATTGCTTTAGAAAAGTGTTATATTTAAAGTGACTTTTATGGTCCATATTTTCAAATCTTATTGTTTTCAAAACCACTTTCTTAAAGTGGTTCTAAACTTCTTAGGGTTAGAATCGCTTTAGGAAAGTGTGACATTTTTATACCTTCCAAAAACTCTCTTTTCAAAAATCTCTTCCTAAAAACCTCCTTTTTCAATACACTTTCTTAAAACTCTCCTTTCCAAAATTGTTTTCTAAAAACTCCTCCCAAAAATCTATTTTTTTTAAAACTCTCCTTTCCAAAATTGTTTTCTAAAAACTCTTCCCAAAAATCTATTTTTTTTAAAACTCCCTTCCAAAATACTTTCCTCAAAATCTACTTTTTAAAAAACGTTTCCTAAATCTCCTTCCTAAAATTCTTTCCAACAATCTCCTTCCAAAAATCTTTCCAAAACGCTCTCTTTAAAGTCTACTTTCCAAAAAAGTTCCCTAGGTTTCCTTCCTAGGAAAACTCTCTCAAACATCTTTCCAAAAACTCTCTTTTCAAAACTCATATTCTAGAAACTTCTCTCTAGGTTTTCTTTCCAAAAATCCTCGTTTCCAAAAACGCACTTTTCAAAAATCTCTTTTCTTAGTGCCCAAGTCAAGCCCTAGAACCCACAATTAGGAAACTCTAATTTTCTTTCCAAAAACATGGTTTTCAAACTTGCCTTAAAACCTAGGTTTTCAAAACTTCTTGTTTTCTACATCAAAACTATACATATTTCCAAAACCTATTTTCTACGTCGAAACTTTAGTCTTCCAAATTTAGGGTTTCTAAAACCTCCCTTTCCAAATCCTTGCCAAATCCAATCTTTCCTTTAGGAAACCAAATCCAATCTCCCGTTTAGGAAATTAGATCCAATCCTCCGTTTTTAGAAACAAAATCCAATCCCTTCCTAATCCAAGTCTTTCCTAATTCAAATCTTTCCTAATCCTCTATTATCTTAAATCCTAAGCTTCCAAAACTTAAACATAAAAATCATTCCTAATTTCTAAAACTCAACTTCCACATCTTTCCTAATTCAATCATTTCCTAATTCTATCCTTTTTCCGAATCTTAACTTTCCAAATCTAAGTTTTCAAATCTTTTTAGAATTCAAACCTTTCCTAATCTCAAGATTTTCTAAAACTCAAATTCTAAAACTTTCTAAATCCTAAACTTTCTAAATTCGAAGCTTTCTATATCTAAAACTTTCTAAAACTTCAAATCTTCCCAAATCTAAAATTTTCTAAACTCAAAATTTTCTTGTTTTCAAAACTTCCTTATTTCAAAACATTCCAAATTTAAAACTTTCTTAATTCAAAGCCTGCCTAAGTTGAAACTTTCTTCATCTCAAAACTTTCCTAATTCAAAACTTTTCTAATTTGAAAACTTTCCTAAAACAAAACTTTCCTAATTCGAACCTTTCCTAATTTCAACTTTCCTAATCGTCCAAACCCTTCCAAGTCGAGTCAAATCTTTCCTAAGTCTAGGTTTCCTAAACCTTCATCTTTCCAAAATAAGTTTAAATCTTTCTTCCAAGTTCTATTTTTCCAAATCAAAATTCAACCTTTTCAATTCTGAAATTCCAAATTCCAATCTTCAATCTTCTATTCTAAATTCAAATCAAATCCTTTTTTTCAATCAAAATCTTTTCTTCCAATCCCACCTTCTATTCTCAATCGGACTCTTGTCTGAACTACGACTGACCTGATTCCTCCAAAAAGATACGTAGGCAACCTTCATAGGTGCGGTCACAACTTCTTTCAAATCTCTAATCTTCTTCAAGTTTCTATTTCCATAAAATCTTTTCAAATTTCCAATCTATTTTCAAACTTCCAATTCCAAATTTCTATTTTCAAATCTCTATTTTCAATTCCAAAAACCTTCTTTCCAAATTCAAACTTCTATCTCTTCCTTTTCAAATCAAATCAATTTTTTTTCAAATCTAATTTTCAATTCTCTTTTCTTACACTTGCATACCATGCATCATGTCAGTTTCTTTTCAAAAATTCTTTTATAAAGTGGATAGGATTGAACAGTTGTTAGTTGAAAACTCTCATAGGTGAATCTAGGGTAGATTGACATGTAGGTACCGAAAGGGCGGGGTAGGGTGATGGCTTAGTGCGTCTTCCCTACACATAACCAACCTCCGAACCTAGATCACTGTTTTCAAAGACCAAAAACGGAGTTATTTTTCAAAAAGGGGTAAATGTTTTCTAAAGGTTGCCAAACAACCTATTTTCTTAAAAACCCTCTCTTGAGGCGGTATTTTCAAAAACCTTTTTCAAAAACCCTAAGTGTAGTTTTCAGATTATTCTTAGTTTTTAGGTGACCTAACTCACCTTAATCAAGTTAGGTGGCGACTCCAAATGTTTTCCAAAAACCCTTTATTCAAATCTATTTTCAATTCAAACCTAGTCGCACTCATTCTTCTAGAAGGATGAGTTCTAACGAGAGAGTACAGTATTTTTCCCGCTTGTGTGTGTATTCCTCGAGTGCGAAAAATCTGGGCGCGACAGTAATATATCAAGAACAACCTCCAAGGTTGTCCATATTAGAGTTCCAAAGTCCTAGGCGTTTTCAAAAATCACTTTCAAAAACTTTTCAAAGACCTATTTACTACAACATTCCAAAACCATACCTCCAAGGTTTTCAAAACAACACTTCAAAACATTTTCAAAACTCTCTTAAATTGTTCCAAAAACATTTTAAAACACTTCAAAACCCTCTTTTGAGAGTTTCAAAGTTCTATTTCAAAACACTCCAATATTCGATTTCAAATCAAAACTCTCAAGTTCTCTTTTTCCAAAGACCACAAAGTGTCTTCAAACTTTCCAAATATCTCAAAGTATCTTCAAAACTTTCCAAAGGCTCTAATGGGCCTATTTTCCATCGGGCTCCTGCTCAAACTACGAATGACCTAATTCTTGCTAAATGAGATACGTAGGCAACTTAAAATGGTGCGGTCATAACTTCCATTTCAACTCCAGTCCCTTTTTCAAAAGTTTCTATCAATTCAAAGTTTTATATCTCAAACCCTTTCAAAACTCCCATGTTTTCAAACTTCTTCCAAGATTTGCATCATGCATCATTCATTCGAGAAGTGACGACTAAACCCTGTTTTTAAAATTCTAAAAGTGAATATTAAGTGGATAATGGTAGCTGGTTATTCTGGTGAGTGAACAAAGGGTGATTAGACATGTAAGTACCGAAAGCGCGGGGTAGGGTGATGATCTTAGGATAGCTTCCCTACACATAACTAACCCTCGGACCATAGATTTCTGTTTTTGAAGGACCAAAATAAAGTTACTTTAAAAAAGGGCTTAAAACTCTAAGTGTCCCCAGTAGAGTCGCCAAGCTGTCACAGCCCCGGTTTTCGCTGCGACATTCCCTGTGGGGGGCCCCCCAAGGGGAAAGGACTCGGTGCTCTCTTTTAGAACTCGCCCTCCTAGAAAGGCAAGTCCAACGGTGTTTGAATTTTGAAATAGAATTGATTAGGGCTTTTTGAAAAGGTTTTTGGAGTTGCCACCTAACATATTTAAAGATATGCTAGGTTATCTCCGCTAAGTAGAACCCAAGGGATAAGCTTAGGTTTTGAAAAGTGTTTTTTAAAAACGTCCTCATGAGAGGGTTTTAAAAGGTAGGGTTGTTTGATAACCCTAAAAATGTTGAAAAGCTCTTTTAAAAATTGACTCCAGTTTTGGTCTTTGAAACAGAAATTCTTAAGTCTGGGGGTTAGTTATATGCAGGAAAGATGTTCTAAGACTATCACCCTATCCTACCCTTGCGGTACATATATGTCTTATTCACCTTTTACTCACCTAATTACGACTCATCGATTACCTATGTTTAATGCGGTCCACTTAGAAAACTTTTAAAAATAAAGTTTGAAAAAGAGTTTGAAAGATGGAATTGAGTTTGAAAATGGTTATGACCGCAAGCACCCCATGAAGGGTTGCCTACGTAGCTCCTTAAAGAGGATTGGGTCAATCGTAGTTCGGACAAGAGTCCGATTGAAAGAGTTGAAATTTTGAAATAGGTTTCTATTTCTAGAAAGTTTCCTTTTTAGAAAGATTGGACTTTGAAAATGTTTCAATTTTAGGAAGATTGGATTTGATTTTGAAATGTTTCTTTTTCAGGAAGATTGGACTTGAAAATGTTTCATTATCAGGAAGATTAGATTTGAAATTTTTCCTTTTGAAGAGATTTGATTTAATTTAAAAAGATTTGATTTGAAGAGATTTGATTTGATTTGATAAGATTCGATTTGAAAAAGATTTGATTTGAGAATTTTGAAAAGATTTTATTTCCTTTTAGGGAGAGATTTGTTTCCTTTTTAAAAAAGATTTGAAAAGATTTGAAAAATTTAAAAGGGTTTGAAAAGATTTTGAAAATCTCTAGAAGATTTGAAGAGGTTTTACTTCCTTTTTGAAAAAGATTTAGTTTGCTTAAAAAATATAAGTTTGGATTGTTTGCAAAATGGGGGAGTTGATTTAGGGTTTAAATTTGAAGAGTATAAAAAATGAGTGATTTGATATATTTGAAATGGAAGGTTTTGACTTGATTGATTCTAAAAAGGAAAGTTTGAAGAGGAAAGGTTTGATTGATTTGGAAATTGAGGGTTTTGAAAAAAGGTATGATTTTGGATTTGAAAAGGAAGGTTTTTGGAGTTGGCAAAAATAGGATTTTCTAAGGATTGGACTTCTAGGGTTTAACAAATGCAAGTTTTTGTTAATGGTTCGAAAATCGAGTATTTTGAAAACAAGTTTTAGGGCCCGAAACCTAACTTGAATTTTAGACATCCAAATGAATATCGTACTTTGCCTAAAGCCATTCTAGCCATTAGAAGGTAAGAATCACTTTAGGCTCGTGACTTGAAAAACAACAAAGGCACAAAGGCCAAAATGTAGATCTCTTCAGATCATTTTGAATGTCACACATTTTTCAAGACAACTCTAGTCATGAAATAACTAGGATAGTTTCGGGATTGTGTTTTTGAAAAGACGCAAATATAGGCTAACGGGAGCCATTTTAATTGTTACACTTTTTTAGAAAAACCCTAACCATGAAAGGGTTAGGATCAACTTAGTATTGTGGTTTTTAGAAATTAATTTTGAAAACGATTTTTAAAGAAAGAAATGACAATAATGCAAATGCAATTTGACAATAGTAATAGTAAGAACCATACAAGGCTAAGTATCACTATATTGTAAAAGAGCCCCAAGGTCATGCCATGAAGCAAGTGAGAGTCAAGAAGAGAGTCCCGATCGGTAGTCTTCTCTCACGCACTCTCGATATGGACTTAATGTCCTCTTATTCCAAATATGCGAGAAAAGAAGTTTAGAGATTGGGGTTTAAAAAAAAATAATAATAATTATGTAAAAAACTTTTGTTGTTTTTTTCTTATTTATTGGGAGCATCCAAAAGAAAGACAAACAAAAAGAAACTAAGGGAAGCCTAGCCTCGCAAAGGCCACTCTGGTCAGATCAGCTATCAGGCTCTGTACACTTGCTGAGCGGATCCTCCAGAATCACCAGTTGGTCTTCTTGATCATTGCCCATTTTGGCTAAAATATCCGTACTTTGGTTACCTTCTTTCTGGATGTGCTTGACCGAACAGTTGCATCTGTGGAGGAGGAATCTTGCATCCTCTACTAAAGACTTGAAAGCATAGGTTTGGGTCAACTCTTGCTGAATTGCTTTAACTGCATGGAGCGAATCGGATTCAATTCTACGTCACGCTTACCTTTTTGGAATGAGATGGTCAGGCCCTATCCCCCATAGTTCGGCTTCCAGACTTAAGCCAATCTCCCATAAAAACCAAAGACCGAATATCCCCTTTCGTCTCTGACCAGCCCTTCGAAGCCAGAAGGTTCAAGGTCCCTCTTGAGCTGCCATCTGTGTTCATTTTCAGTTTTCCTGCAGAAAGAAAATTCCATTTAATTAGTTTAAGAGATGGCAAACCAGTGTTATCAAGAGGAAAGAAGGCCTGATAAATTTCCATTTAGTATGACATTATTCTCTTCATAGTGGCTTGCAAAACAAGGTCCTCATTATCAAAAACTTTTCTGTTCCTATCCTTCCAAATGTGCCAAGTCGTTATGATGAGCAAAATGTAACAAGCTATATCATTGACTTTAGTAGAATTATCTTTAAGGTTTCTTATAAGCCACTTAGAGATAGACCCCCTTTCCTCTAACAAGAGCCACTGGTTTTCTCTAACACTTCCCAAGTTTTGTAAAAATATGCTACCAGTAAGTATAGTTCTTTTTTCGCATGCATTGAAGTGTCTGAATCCAATCCAATTGATTTATTAAGTTATGTTTGGATCCTACATTTTTACTGAGGAGAGAAAGAAAGGGCTGAAAATAAAATTACTCTAATTATCAAGTTGCAAGGTACTGCGAGGGGTAGAATAAAATTAAAAAAAAAAAATAATTGAGAAAAACATGCTATCTCATTTCACTTTATATTGAGTGGGAAAAAATGTAAGAAATATTGTCCATACTTATGTTTTGTTTTTCTTGGACAATGTCAGTACGTATTCGGTCTCATCACGTTGTTGATAAATACTTATACTAGCATTTTATCTCCTTTTCCCAAGGAGCTTTTTTTTTTTCTTTTATCTGCACCAGAATTATTTTCTTCAAAAATATATATATACAAAAACTATGCAGGACTTATACTAGCATGTGAGGTTTTCATAAATTTAGGGTCCTCAAAAATTAGGGGCTTCAGACAAGGGCTTTAGCCTTATGATTCAGCTGATGTAGGTAAACGTAGTATTTTGTAGAGCAGGGGCTCGAACGGTGTGAAAAGATGGTAAATAGAACCGAAGGAAACAACCTTAGCTGATCTACCAGCTGAGCTGAACTTCACTTTCATGCATCCTCGTACACCTAGAGTGGTCGGATAGTTGGCTACAGTTAGCAAGATGTCAGAGCCAGGGAAGTGTCTTTAATTTCCTTGGCAATTAACTATCTTTTTGTTATAAAAGTAAAAAATATAAGTTGGAGAAAATAAATCAAAATAAATTAGATATCGTGAATAGTTCTTCAAGAACTATCAAATATTTATTCTTCAGGAATATTTAGGGTTGATCTTCTAGACTACCCAAAATTTTATTACCAATATAAAATAATAATACAACATGATATTTACAACTCACCTAGACTGTTCTTTCTTCTCTTTCCTCTCTCTGTTCTTCCTCTCTTTGATTTCTCTCTTCTTTTTCTTTTTCTGCTGAGAGGCTCTCTAGACCTCTCTATTTATAGATATAAAGAGGAAAGAGAGAGTAAGGTGGGAGGGGGCAGTGAAAGGGATGGCGGCTATAAGCCGCCGTCATCCCATACGTCACACTCCCCCTGAGATGACCTATTGGGTTTGTTGAAACTACCTCATTAAAACCTTACTAGGAAAAACCCAGTGGAAAAAAAAAACCGTAGCGAAGGAAAAAGAGTACAGTACTTAACTCCCCCTGAAGAATAAGAACATTATTTGCTTTATGAAAGATTTCTGAGACGACGCATACCAATACTATACACAAGCTTTTCAAATGTTGCAGTTGGTAATGCCTTAGTAAATAAGTCGGCCAAATTGTCACTAGACCGTATTTGCTAAACATCAAGATCACCACTTTTCTGGAACTCATCTGTATGGAAGAATTTTGGAGAAATATGTTTCGTTCTGTCACCTTTAATATAGCCTCCCTTAATCTGTGCAATACAAGCTGCATTATCCTCATATAATATCATCGATGTATCTTTGATTGTAGATAATCTGCAACTTTCTTGAATATGTTGAATCATGGATTTTAGCCAGAGAATGTTATATCAAGTCTTGTACAATTGGCAAGATACATAAGGGCACCAATTGCACTAAGATATGGTACTTCAAGACCAAGAAATTTTTCACCGTCATCTTGAGGACGGAAAAGATCTTTATATACATCTAGTGAACGGACAACCATTGAAGAACTCAATGGATGAGTTTTGTCCATGAAAAATTACTTTAAAACCTTTTCAGTATATGCTGATTAATGGACAAGAATTCTATTAGATAAGTGTTCAATCTGTAATCCAAGACAATACTTGGTTTTTTCAAGATCTTTCATTTCAAACTCCTTCTTTAAATAACGAGCAGATGTTGTCAGTTCTTCAAAAGTTCCAATAAGATTCAGATCATCAACATAAACTGCAATAATAGCAAATCCAGATTCTAATTTCTTAATAAAAACACATAGACAAATTGTATTATTCACATATCCATTTTTCAATAGATATTCATTAAGACGATTGTATCACATGCGTCTAGATTGTTTTAACCCATACAGCGATCGTTGAAGCTTGATAGAATATAAGCTTCTAGATGAAATATGTGCTTCAGGCATTTTAAATCCTTCAGGAATTTTCATATATATATCATTATCTAATTCACCATACAAGTAGGCTGTCACGACATCCATCAGACGCACATTCAGTCTTTTTGAGACTGATAAACTAATTAAGAATCTGAACGTAATGGCATCCATTACAGGAGAATAAGTCTCATAGTAGTCAATACCAGGTCTCTGCGAGAAACCTTGTGCTACGAGTCGGGCTTTATATCGTACTATTTCATTTTTCTCATTTCGTTTTTGTACGAATACCCATTTATATCCAACAGGTTTCACTTCTTCAAGTGTGTGGACTACAGGTCCAAATACTTTACGTTGTGCTAATGAGTGTAATTCTACCTCAATAGCTTCTTTCCATTTTGGCCAATCAATTCTACGTCGACATTCGTCGACTGTCTGTGGTTCAATCTCTTCATTACTTCTGGTAATGCCAAGAGCTACTTTAAATGAAAATATGTTGTCGACAACCATCTTATTTCTCATCTAGCTTTCTCCTGTATTCATATAATTTATTGAGATCTCATTATTTTCAGGTACCATATCACTTACAGGAGATATCTCTTCAAGAGGTTTCTCTCTTGGAAATTCTTCTTCAGGATTCTCTTCTTCAGGAAGTTTAGATATTGTGTTCTCTTCAGGAGCACCAACTTGCTTATGCATTTTTTCTTATGTCTTCCTTTTTCTAGGAACTATGTCTTTTACAACGACAGGTTTCTCACGCTTCAAGCGTGTTTTAAATTCATTTGCTGCTGTACTAATAGATTGTCCTACAGGGACATCAATACGTGCTGGAGTATTAGCAGCTGGTATATGTAATTTTGTCACATTCTTTGTGTCAGTGAACGCATCGGGCAATTGATTTGCAATTGTCTATAAATGAATAATTCTGTGAATTTCTGATTCACATTGACTCGTTCGAGAATTAAGATGAGACATTGTTGCAATATTCCAACTGATCTCTCGTTACTTTTCTAATTGCGTCCTTTCTTCCTCTAATGGTGGTAAGACTGACTCATTAAAATGACAATCCACGAAACGTGCCTTGAAGACATCACCTGTTAAGGGTTCCAAATATCTAATAATAGATGGAGAATCAAAACCAACATAAATTCCAAGTCTACGTTGCAGACCCATTTTAGTACGCTGTGGGGGTGAGATAGGTACATACACAGCACAACCAAAAACTCGTAAGTGAGAAATATTTGGTTGCTGACCAATAACAAGTTGTAATGGTAAGTACTAATGATAAGCAGTTGGTCGGACTCTAACAAAAAATACAGCATGCAATATGGCATGTCCCCAAACAGAAACATGTAATTTTGTTTTCATAAGTAAAGGTCGAGCAATCAACCGAAGTCGTTTTATAAAAGCTTCAGCAAGACCATTTTGTGTATGTGTGTAGGCAATTGGGTGTTCAACATCAATCCCTATTGACATACAATAATCATCAAAGATTTGGGATGTAAATTCTCCAGCATTATCTAGTCGTATCGACTTGATTGAGTAATCTGAAAACTGTGCCCGTAAGCAAATAATTTAAGTAAGCAGTCTAGCAAAAGCAATATTACGAGTAGAAAGTAAACAAACATGTGACCACCATGTAGATGCATCTATTAAAATCATAAAATAATAAAATGGTCCACATAGAGGATGTATTGGCCCACAGATATCCCCGTGAATTCTTTGTAAGAAGGATGGGGACTCAAGAATTACCTTGAAAGGAGATGGTCTAACAATTAATTTCCCTTGTGAATAGACAGCACATGTATAATCATGTGACAACAGAATCTTCAGGTTCTTTAACGGATGTCCATGTGAATTGTCAATAATTCGACGCATCATTGTTGACCCTAGATGACCCAAACGATCATGCCATAGTATAAAATTCTTTGGGTCAAGGCACTTCTGGTGCATCACTACAGGTGATTCTTCTGCTTTTATAGAAGTATAATATAATCCAGAAGACAATGCAACAAGTTTTTCTGATATATATTTCTTTCCTGAAATATAGGCAATAATATAGAGCTGTTCTACATTATTTGCATTCGTCGTCTTAATATGATACCCATTACGACGTATATCTTTAAAACTAATCAGATTTCTTGTAGATTTCGTAGAATATAATGCATCCTCAATGCATAACTTTGTCCCTCTTGGCAATTTTATATTGGCCCTTCTAGAGCCTTTAATTAATTTTGTTGTGCCAGAGATTGTCTTCATATTAGCTTCAAGTAATGTCAAGTGTGAGAAATATTTTTTCTCGCGAAAAATTGTGTGTTGTTCCACTGTCTACCAGACATATAACTTCACCATTCATTTTAAATATACTCAACGTGTTAGTACCATCCATGTATCTATATAACATATTAAAAGTGCTTAATTAAAACATGATAATTTATTGCAAAAACAAGCAGATGAAGGAAACATTACACAAGATGATAAGAAACTACATAGACTAGAACAAAAAAATAATAATATTAAGTAGTGTGGACATCTTTATCACCAATTAAATGGTCTATTCTTCCACTTGCATCTTCAAAGAAATCTGAAATATCAAGATGAGAAATATCAACTTGGCCATCAAAATCTGTAAAATGCATTTCTGCATTTTTTTCTTTATCTCTAATTGAGGCGTGGTGTCACGGGCTGGCAGGCCGGGCACCACATGGTGATAGTAATGTGACCCGCCATGATCATATGCAGCGGAATACACCCGTGAGGCGACTATGCTCCAAGTAATAGTCCCGCCAAACTCAAACACCAAGGCATAAGATTATGCGCTTATCCAGGATCCATCCGTAATGCCCCGCATAACTCTTTAAGCACGGACCTCTGATGCTCAAGCCATAAGGCAACCCTAGCTATAGGCGATAGCAACGCCATACTCAAATGCGCGCATACACGGCAAGCAATGTGCTTAGCGCCAGTCCCTCTCGGTCCACGAGCCAGATGGCCATGTGCAACTAGACATGCGCGCGTCAGCCAAGCATCACCTGTTAGGCACGACGCCTCAATCCTTGAAACTCTTAGCGCCCCGCGTCAAGGTTGCCCTCAAGGATAAGCACCATTGAATAGCAACCGATACGCCCACAACATTGTGCCCCGCGACACCAATGCTAGCCAAACCAAGCGGCCGTGTACACAAGCGTGAACCCAATGCGCAAGTGCACACGGACACACGGCATGCAAGTGTGCACACCGAGGTCCAGTCCGTCATAGACATAAGCCCCACCACTATATAATTATAGCGTAGCGGGTGCGAATGCCATAACCCCATCCTCGACGTCAATGCTCAACATCTGCCCCACCGGACACAATGCCGCCCATGTAGCCCCTTGACTAGCATGAGGACTGCAGCCACGTGCCACAGCCGGCCCCCAAGTCTCGCCCACTCCCTTGGGAGACTCACTTGAATGTTGTCCCTTTCGGTAGCACCAGAGGATGGTAGAGTCAACACCATGCCCCCACTTATAATAGCATTCTGAGCCATCTCCAAACTGATAGGAAGAAACATCCTACCCCCTCAAGTAGTCATAATCCATAAATCCAATAAATATGAAAAATACAAATTACGAGATTGCCATGCCACCGGTCAATCATGCTCAGGTATGCCCCACGCCAAGGTCCCTCGCGACCCCAGACGTGCTACGGGTGGCAACCCGTGACATTCTCCACCACTTCAACCATCATCGTCCTCGATGATGCCAAAGCCCAGTGCCAACTCCTGGCACTCACCACAACTAGTGCCAACTCCTAACACTCTCCACCACTCGAACAATCAACACCCTCGTTGATGCCAAGCATAACGCTGAATGCGGTAGTGCTTATATGCCCCCACGATGAGTTGCCACCACTCCTCGCAGACCAACACCTCCGTGCTGATTGCCTACAAATTTGGTCGCCACCAAATCTACCCCCACAGCTACTCGAAGCAAAGGTTCGCCCAGACTCCCATGCTGAACTCGGCAAAGCAAAACAAGACACCTTTTCCACCACATAAAGCAAACACAAACTCCTCTGAGCAAGTGTCCTGTACCATATTGCTCCATCCGTCAGCAACATGTACCTGAATAGGTGCTGTCCGTGACGCACAAAAGAAGGCGTGCATTGGCCGTCATGCACCCTCCACCACTTCGAGGGGTCGATGCCCTCATCGACGAGCATTTCGCGTGCACCCTCTACAAAACTCCGCAGCTGAACCCACAAAAGCTCACTTGACATCAAAATTCACCCTGTGCAAACCCAAAGATGCCCTCACGACAACCTGTGGTTCTGTCCCACACTAGTTTCTATCTGACCGGCACTCCCATCGAATGTAAGTCCGTCTGCACTGTCAAAGTAAACACTGCCCACTGGCAAACGGTCCCAACTATTGAAGTTTCCACAATGTTGCTCCAGTACCTCAGTCCTTAGACCTTCACCCGAAGACAATCCCTGTTGTTTCAGTGCCTCAGCTCTTCAGCCTTCACTCGAAATCAGCCCACACTGTTCCAGTACCTCGGCCCTTCAGCCTTCACCCGAAATCAGTTTGCAAAGTTTCAGTGTCTGATCCTCTGATCTTCACCCAAAGTTTGCCCACAATGCAACTCCAGTGCCTGATCCTCTGATCTTCACCCGAAGTCTGCCCACAATGCCTTTCTCCGCCGAAGGACTTTATGTCTTGATTAACCCTCGCTACACGGTGCTCTCTAGCAACGATGAACTCCTCTGAGTCACCTGGCATCCACTAGCCAACATGTATCACAACGAGACAAGACCACCCAAAAGTTTGAACATAAGAACACGCTCTTCACAAATGCCAACAGCCAAGCGCAGAAATGAGCACAATCCACTAAGTGAGCACGAAGCCAACAAAGTAACCATGCAATAATACGAGCAAAGCTGCCAACGGTTTTGGCCAACTCAAGGGTCAAATGAAGGCAAGTAGATCCCCAAAACACGAAGCAAGTTGTACAAGCTCACATACTGCAGAAACAACCCATCAATCCAACAAAGCAGCACTACTAGCTATGCACCAAAATCATTTGATCTGACACACAGAAGTGTTTATGCACTCCAAAGTCGGTCCCATGCACATCCTCAAGAAAGCCTACTGCATTGTGCACCACGACCACAATTAAAGGACCGAGAGCGCGTCCAAAGCTTGTTGAAGCGGCCACTTTAAAGAAGGTACCAAATGGGTTCAAACAGCAACCAAGTCCACTGATACCATAAGATTTTAGCCCACATAGACTGGAAAACTATTAGCTCGAGCCACCACTCCATTCGTCATAAGATGGAATGAAACTCGCTCCACCGATAAACTTGACAACCAACAATCTAAAGCAAACAACCCACTGGGAGAAGTCCACCACAAATGAAGAGTATGCCCACACGAATAAGAGAAGCAACACCCAATTAAAGCACACCACGGATGGTTAGTGCTCTGATACCAACTGTCACGGGCTGGCAGGCCGGGCACCACACGGTGACAGTAATGCGACCTGCCATGATCATACGCAGCGGAATACACCCGTGAGGCGACTATGCTCGAAGCAATAGTCCCGCCAAACTCAAACACCAAAACATAAGATTATGCGCTTGTCCAGGATCCATCCGTAATGCCCCGCATAACTCTTTAAGCACGGACCTCTGATGCTCGAGCCATAAGGCAACCCTAGCTATAGGTGATAGCAACACCATACTCAAATGCGCGCACACGCGGTAAGCAATGTGCTTAGCGCCAGTCCCTCTCGGCCTACGAGCCAGATGGCCATGTGCAACTAGACATGCGCGCGTCAGCCAAGCATCACCTGTTAGGCACGACGCCTCCATCCTTGAAACTCTTAGCGCCCCGCGTCAAGGTTGCCCGCAAGGATAGGCACCATTGAATAGCAATCGATACGCCCATAACATTGTGCCCCGCGACACCAATGCTAGCCAAACCAAGCGGCCATGTACACAAGCGTGAACCCAATGCGCAAGTGCACACGAGACACATGGCATGCAAGTGTGCACACCGAGGTCCAGTCCGTCATAGACATAAGCCCCACCACTATATAATTATGGCATAACGGGTGCGAATGCCACAACCCCATCCTCGACGCCAATGCCCAACATCTGCCCCACCGGGCACAATGCCGCCCATGTAGCCCCTTGACTAGCATGAGGACTGCAGCCACGTGCCACAGCCGGCCCCTAAGTCTCGCTTACTCTCTTGGAGGACTCACTTGAATGATGTCCCTTTCAGTAGCACCAGGGGGTGGTAGAGTCAACACTATGCCCCCCCTAATAATAGCATTATGAGCCATCTCCAAACTGATAGGAAGAAACATCCGACCCCCTCGAGGAGTCATAATTCAAAAATCTAATAAATATGAAAAATAAAAATTAGGAGATTGCCATGCCACCGGTCAATCATGCTCAGACATGCTCCACACCAAAGTCCCTCGCGGCCCCAAACGTGCCACGGGTGGCAACCCGTGACACTTGGTAAAGCTCTCTCAAATTTTTGGACGTACGACAGGTACGTGACCAATGACCTCTCATCCCACACCTATAACAAGTATCTTCAAATTTCTTAGGAGGAGGTTGATTCTGCAACCCTTTCCCCTTTTCATATTTATTCCACTGCTGGTGGTATGGTGTGCTATTTTTAAATCTCATATGATAACCTCCACGATAATGTCCACGATTGCGACCATTATTCCTGCCATTATCACGACCACATTCGCGACCACGTCTGTTAAATAAGCTTGCATTCACTTCAGGAAATAGAGCTGAACTAGTAGGTCGGGACTGATGATTTTTTAGTAATAACTCATTATTTTGCTCAGCCACAAGAAGACAGGATATTAATTTAGAATATTTTTTAAATCTACGCTCTCGATATTGCTGCTGCAGAAGCATATTTGAGGCATGGAATGTAGATAATGTTTTTTCTAACATGTCTTCATCAGTAATCTTATCTTCACATAATTTTAATCGTGAGCTGATTTTAAATAAAGCACAGTTGTATTCACTGACAGTTTTATAATCTTACAACCTCAGGTGCATCTACTCAGATCTGACTCTTGGGAGGATTACGGTCTTCTAGTGCTCGTATCTCTCCTTTAAATTTTGGCACAAGAGCAATGGATCTTTTATCTTGAGGTATTCTGATTTCAGTTCCTCATGAAGATGATGGCAAAGGAAAATCATAGCTTTTGCGCGATCCTACTGGGATGCGTCATTTTCCTCCACTATTGTTTGTTCAAGTGCTTTTGCAGCAAGATGAATCTCGGCATCAAGAATCCACAATAAATAATTATCGCCAGAAATATCAAGGGCGGCAAATTTCAATCTGGCAAGATTTGACATTTTTACATTGCTAGACCATACAAAACAATAAGCTTAAATCAGATATGGTGATAATATGATGTATAAATAATTAAACGAAAATCAATGCACTATTCATTACATTTTATATTATATTTTACTATTTAAATACTATTCATCACTATTCATGAATAGTAACATGCATCGATATATATATAATATTACTATTTCTGTCTTTATTCTAACTTTCAATCCATACATCAAAATATAATCAAATCACATGTCTATAGAAAGGTATTGAAATATGAATTCCATATCTCTAACTATCATAGGCAAATAATGTAAGATCTGAGAGAAATAAAGCAACAAAGTTTCCAAATAAATACTATTCATCACAATAGTGAATTACTGTTCATACTATTCACGCAAATTGAGGTCACAGTAAGGAATTCAAAATGAAGATAAATTACACAGAAAAAGTAATATCATGATATAAAGAAAACCACAAAATACTTAGAATCTCATGCTGATAACGTGTTATAAAAGTAATGAATATTAGTTGGAGAAAATAAATCAACACAAAATAGATATCGTGAATAATTCTTCAGGAACTATCAAATATTTATTCTTCAGGAATATTTAGGATTGATCTTCTAGACCACCCAAAACTTTATTGCCAATATAAAATAATAATACAACATGATATTTACAACTTACCTAGACTACTCTTTCTTCTCTTTCCTCTCTCTGTTCTTCCTCTCTTTGATTTCTCTCTTCTTTTTCTTTCTCTGCTGAGAGGCTCTCTAGACCTCTCTATTTATAGATATAAAGAGAGAGAGAGTAAAAGGAGAGGGGACTGCGGAAAGAATGACAGCTATAAGCCGCCGTCATACCATACGTCACACTTCCTGTTTGACTCCAGGATAATATCATAGCGCAATAGGCGAATGTAGTCCGGTGTTACAATGTTCCCTGAGCATGGCAGAATGCAGAGTACAAGCACAGGGGCATCTAAGTCCCTTACCAACTGGGACACCTCACAACACAATACGTTTTTAAGTGTTAATACAGAAGTTTGCAGACTTTCACATCCCATTTTGTTTCACCCACTATAGGGCTAACCACGCTCCTTTTTCTAAAGACTGCAAAAGAAAATCAGCTGCTGCTCTTCCCAGCTGCTGCTCTCTCTCTCTCTCTCTCTCTCTCTCTCTATATATATATATATATAAATAGCAACAATTCTTCCAAGTGGACAGGTATGACTCAGCCTAACCAACCACAATAGTTGACTCGGTCTCATTTTGTTGTTGGGTGAGTGAGTGAATTTTTACACCCAGTTCATAATAAGTACATCGTCAGTGAGACTCTAGAATGTTTGTTACAAAACTACATCCAAGCAAGACTCGAATAATTCGACCGCATGAGTTTCCAAACAACATACTAAAGTTTAATCATAAAATACGCCTCTGTATAGATGATACGGATATACTTTTTGTCTTTTTCTGCTCAAGTAAGAGTGAAAAAGATCATCTCTACCTTCAAAATAACAGCAACTTGAACTTCTTTTTTTTTTTCAATAACCTCCTATAAAGATAAGATGACAATTGATAGCTTCAAAATAACAGCAGCCTCGGACAAACTCGGAGATAAAAACCTGAAAAAGGGAGAGTTTACATTGTAAAGCATGTCCAGTTATATTTCAAAAGTTAAAATCACTTCAGACTAGAAAGCGAAAAGATATAAACAAATCAATCTTATCATTGGGATTCAGCAGTCAACAGAAACTGAAAATAAAGGAAAACCAAAGACGAATACACGCGCGCGCATACAATTAGATACATAGTTATGTATACATATGATATTTCTATACGTATACAGTTGCAAAGAAAACTTCTTTGTTCAATCATAGAGCGAACAGATCAAATCCAATTGAACCTGTTTGATTGTGGAAGTCCAACTCCGAAATAACGTATCAAAACCAACTCAGAAGAAGGGGTATATATCTCCTCTTAGCAAATACTGATCCATCTCTACAATAATGCGTATCTTTCCCATTTTCCTTTTACACCCAAAAGCATCTCTTGCCAACACAAAAAAGAGGGGATTACTACCTACATAATGGTATTGAAGCATAACTAATGTATATTATGTTGCTCAATATTGCATACAAAATTTCATTTTATCTCTCATGACATGATAGAGAATCATTTCTTGATTATTCAATTTTACATTTTCAACTTACCCAGCCTTCATATAGAGCGTTAAACCCAAGCATGTAATGAAAGTAGATGGAAATTGTATGTTTCCGAACATTGGAAATTATGAGTTTCCATTTTTTTATTTTTTATAATGGATCACAAAAGAGCACCATCTAGGTTGCAATTTGCATGGAGATTATTACAAATGAGATCAAATAATTATCCAGTATACATTGTGTCTCTTTTCTTGTATTCAATACGATGTCAGATCCTAATAACAAAACTGCAAGTTTAATGGAAATACAATCCATGTTACCTAGATGGGGAAAAAATACTTTTGGTACATCAAATTCAACAATTAAACAGACGCACTTACACTTCACATTATGTTATGAACCAATAACTCCGCTAGAAAGCCTTCACTGCTAGAAGGAAGAACAGAAAAATACGTTAGAAATACCAATAACAACAATAAACTACAAGAGATACTTCGCATGGGATCAGAACTGAACTGAGGTCCAATGGTAATGATACATATAACTACCCACCATAAATGAAATTGACAAAAACAACCACTGAAACCACCAACAACTTGAATATTCAGCAAGGTTTGAGGTGAGCAAAGATGAATAATGCTGAGCTTTGAACGACCCCAAAAGAAGAAGTAAATGAACAAAATTTATTTGAGCTGACCGCTTCAAATGCAAATACTTTGATACTAGGAGGTTCTTTGTGTTGTTTTCTGTAATCTAACACAAGCATTAGATACAAGGTTGAGATTTGCAGTTCTAAATTTTCAAATCTAGATTCCTACTTTTCAGCAAGGAGGGGAACAAAATCCGTGATCTCCAATTGTTGAGCAATAAATAACTTGTTCAGCAAAATGATAACCTAGTCATATGTTCACCAAATCTTTCCTTCTTTCACTTTTTTCAGTGTATGTGGAGGACAAGCTATTAGAGGAATAATGTTATAGACCAATGGGGAAATAAAATATCACTGTTAAGTTTCACTATGCATGTTCATATGGACAATATCACAACAAACACCAAGAAGTAAGTTACTAGACCAAGAAAATACTACCTTAAAAAGCTATATTACAACTGAACTTGAAGAACAATTTCCAGTCGCCATACATCATAAGCAATAATTGCATATCAGAAAAAGAGTTCTATTTTTTTTCCCTGGAAATGAGTTTACCACCACAACTATGCACTATTTGAAGTACTCCCCGTCTTCTTCCCTTTTCTCTATCCTCCTCTCTGGAGATACAATATTTGTAAGGAAAAATACCTGGAAAGGCAGAAAACCCATACCTGCCTCGACATCTGGGACAATAGTTTCTTCCCTTTGAACCATTTTACTTGCTACATCTTCTTGAGACAAATTTGAGACTGTTAGATGTTGTAACTCTATGATTGAAGAGTCATCATTAACATAAGCTTACAAAATAATTTAACACATGATATACCCTAAGGTAATAACATCTCTTTTTTTATAAGTGATATCTTTATGTAACATCATATGCTTGGCATGGCCTCACAGATAATGAAATGAAATGAAATAACAGACATATAAAACCCATGCCCCCTCTTGTGTGTGTTGTGCGTCTGAAAAAAGTGGTATTTCTCACACCTGCTATGTCATGTGGACTGATATTCATTTCTCGGACCTGATCATCAAATCCTTTTCTTTTTCGAACCAATTTACCAGCTACATCATCTTGATAGGAATTTGATTTTCCGTCATGTTGAAATTCTGTGAGCGGAGGGCCAACAATAACATAAGCTAACAACAAATATAACCATATAATACCTTATAGTTATAGTTAGAAAAAATAATTCTGCACTCAAGGGGTCTCCGAAAATGGTTTTGCATCCCCATGTTTGGAACTTTGCACCTGTAGGAGAGTTGAAAGTTCAAAGTCATATAGAGTTGCAAAATTTCTCAAAATCACCTAAAAAGGAAAAGAAAAAGACACATCCATGATAGAGTTCATCCCAAGTTTTTTCTCCTTCCTATTATCCGTCTTCTTTTGTTTTTTTTTTCCTTCTCTTTTTTTACAAATTCCCAGCCCTGAAAGGTAATCGTTAGACTGCTATTCTTCAATATGAACAATTTGCCTTCTTTTTTTTTCAAAAGATAGCTGAAACAAAGAATCAAATGTAGATATCTGCCACACTCAAATCAATTACTTGAAAATAACCAATTCTAGATTATCAAATCATCATATTATGTAACAATATACCTTCAAAACCATCATCGGAAAGTAAATTGCACTTCATTGAGTGCAAATTAAGTAGGATACAAGGTTTGAAGGCTTGTTTGGTGGTGTGGCGGCTTCTATGCAATGCTCTCGAGCATAAATCTTTTGAAAATAAATTTTTTAACCGTAGATGAATCATTTGAAGTTGATAAACATGAACCATAAATGATAAAAAGAATAAAACCATCTGTAAAAATTATTTGTCAAACTTTTGACATGTCTAATGTTAATGTTGATGTTATATCGAAGAGGTAATTATCAATGGTGAAGGTGGTCTGATGGTGTTAGCGTTAGTGGTGGTAGACTATCATAATATTATTGTATTAGTGGTGATGGTGGCAAATTAGCGCTGCAGTGATGGTGGCAGATTAGCATTCCTTTCTATATCAATTCTTTTATTTTTTTAGTGAATTGACCATATATATATATATGTATATATTTTGGTGGCGCACTCATTCTTTTTATGTATTTATTGATATAATGTGGTTGGCACGTGGCAATATAAAAGTGACTATGTGTTAACTATAATCGTTCAGAAGGTATAACATACAATATTACACTTAATTTTCAAGGCATAGAACATTAAATATTAAAACGGAAGCATGCTTACATTACCAGTACAAAAGGGACCAAACCCAAACTTTTGGTAAGGTTGGGGAGTTCTAACAATACCCATCCAAGTTGCATCCACGTATTAAACATAAAAATGACAAATAAGTAATTCCCATTTGCTCCCTTACAAAAAAAAAAAAAATAGGCGACCAGCATATGTTTCAGAGAAGCCACTAGACACACAAGACATACAATTACATAGCTCAACAAGAAACAACAAAGTGTTTTATGCTAGGAAGCACGGACACTCCGTTGGAGGAGCAGTACCCATGTCAGACACGTGTCGAACACTTCCGAACATGTGTCGGACACTCCGTTTTATGTGTTCAATTTTTTATTTATTTATTTTTACATCGGACACAGCTTAGACACACATGTCCCATTTTGGACACTTTAGGGACACAACAGGGGCTTAACTATAAATTTTAAAACTAATTGTTGGATCAAAAAGAAGAAGAAGAACAAGTATGCTACTTATTTGGTAGTTAATTTGTTTTAAGTGTAATGACATTTTAATGTTTTTGGTAGTTTATAACTTTTATAATATTATGTATTAATGGAACAACCTTTTTGTTGTTAATGTATTTGTTTACTTTATCATTTTTAATAGAATGTAATAAACTAATTGTGAATGATTTATTACTAATTAAATAGTGAAATATGTTGTTTTATTTATTTTACTTGATGTTATCTCATATATTTTTTACTTTTTTTTTTGATAAAATATTTATATATATGACACATAAAAAATATAAAAATACATTCTTTTGTTGTGTCTTTAGCATGTCATGTCTTGCATTTTTTTAAAATTACCGTGTCGGCATGTCTGACAATCGTGTCCGTATTTGTGCTTCTTAGGTTTTATGTAACTGAAGTTTGATTCAACAAGATACAAGGAAGTCTGCTTCAAACTGAAAATATAGGAAAATCTGTGCAAAACTGAATTGTATGACACAAGAAATAAATACTAGTAGAGCTTGTATTGCCTAGATTTTGGGGCTCCAAGCTCTGAATTTCCTAACAACACTGTTTATTAACTTTTCATCACTTAGTGTATAATGATTCAAGCAACCAGTAATTAAAGAAGTTCCTTCACAACTGCAGTCCACTAAGCACATCTACTAGCGTCTTCTCGATGATAGTTACATATGCAATAATTTTGAATGATAAGGAAGAACTTCAACGGCATGTACATGAGAGTGAAATGGCAATAATTTGGCAAAGGCAACAATACTTATAACAGCCAGAATGGTGATAGTTATAAAAGAGGCAAGAACAAAAACAACCAAAATTAAACCTATACCATGTCGTAAACATTCCCAACTCCTTGTCAATGACCCAGTCGGCCTCTTTCACATGTTCTACCTCCAGGTAGCGTTTTATAAATTTGGACCCTTTTGACACTTCAACAGGGATAGCTTTAAATGTGCATGCCCGAACATGAAAGGTGCGGTCTCGGCCACCATTCTCAAATCGACTGCTGTTATAGTAGCAAATCAGACAAAACAAGTCATCCCTAAGATGAGCCACAAACCCCTTCATCCATGTTGAGGTGGAGATTGTATCAGTTACGTGATTCAAACCAACTACTGGAACCGTTACCAAATAATCATCATCTGGAAAGCAATAATTCTCAGCCTCATAAGAACTCTGTAAGCAAATAGATGACTCATCATAATGGAAGGTTTCAACATCCTCCTCTTCATCTTGCTTGCTGGCAGCCAGATCATATGCATATACCTTAACGCCCTTGCCAGGAACATCAAGGGCAGTCTGATACAACAAATAGTCCACAACATCGGCCCCAAGGAACCATTCACCTAATCTTAAGTTATTAATTATCAGATCATCTGACCCAGCACTGGCAGTGGCACTACTGTCACCACCATTATGTACCTTCCATTCTTCTTTGATAACATTAAATGAATACAAGGTCTTACGACCAGAACGTCCAGCTAATTGCAAATAAATATTGGAGCCGATGACTGTGTGACCACAGAAATCCACGCGGAGATAGTCTTTGGGGTATAATGAAAGGAATGGGGGATTCGGGAGATGGGTCCAAACATCCCCGAATTTTGGATCGAGGACCTCAAACACGGGGTCTATTTTCTCAGTTAACAAAGACCTCCCCATGGAATAGCCTGCAAGGGCATAAATTTTCTGATGCACGGTCACAACCACCAGATGTGGCTTCCCTCCCTTCAGTGGAGGGCCCTTCCTCCATTCTTTCTGATTCCACTCGAAATCGTAAAAGTATACGTCCTTGGGGTACGTTGCTCCATATTAGTCAATGTCACCCCCAATCACGTAAATTTTCAACCCCAGTGCGGCAAAACCAACACTGGTTAAACAAGGATGTTGCAGTTTGCTTAGCGGGTACATACGAATTCCTTCTTCACTTGTATCTATGGCCAACACATGGATCTTCTTTTCTGATTCAAACAGCAGGCATATACTCTCATTCTGCTTAGTGCTGCTCCCCTTTCCGTTTCCATTCCCCTTGTTGTTCCTCTTCCGATTCGACTTGCTGTTATGCTTCTTACCTTTCATTCTCACCTGCAATATCTTACAATAGGGTTCAAATAATATGAAGAGTAAGAGGAAACAGATGAGGAAGACAACATGCATTCCCTTCTACAAAGGTATGCAAAAATATCTTTATGACACTAAATGTAATAACAGAGAGTAGCAGAACAGAAAATCAATTGAGAGAAACAGTCTGGATCAGCAAGATTAGCAGTCTAAACTAATGGTAAATTGAACAAATATCAGAACACCCACAGTCCCAGACCCCCATAAACAAAATAATTATATCGCTTCGCATTCCCACTTCTTTGTATTTGCAATCAGATAGAAAGGCATCTATACAAAATCCCTGTCGTAATAAGGAGAGGGGAAAAGCTGGTAGTTCTGAAATTCAGAACACATATATTACCATTATTTGATAAATGATTACTGAACACAAATGGACATATGCAGAAATATATCGCTACCTATGCATATATACATATATATATACACACCCAAAGACAATATTCATATATATACATATATACACACATGTATATGGGCGAAAATCGACTAACCTCCCGTTGCTTTCTAGGGTTTGGTCGTCCTTCAAATTTCGACCAAGTAAAATTTAAGCGTTGCAGCTGCGCGAATAGAAAATAGAGAGGAGAAATTGGGAATAGCTGGACCTTTCACTGCCGTTTTGTAAGTCCCGACTACTTACGGGCTAACCTCATCTTGGGGGCGTTATTGTACACAAAATTATTTTATTTTTCAAATTAAAATGTTTTTGTTTTACATGAGAGGTGCAAAGTCCCACTTAAAAAAAAAAATTCCCTACCTAATGTTGCGTAGACCAACTAACAAAAATTTGCATTATAGAAGGGTAGAGGAAAGAAAAACAAAGCCAGGAGAATGACCCACAACATCCTTTGCAAGGTGATTTGCACACTGATTGTATTCTCTTTTAGTCAAACTATAGTTATCAGTCTCGTATGAAACAATTTACCGCTTTTTTGTTCTGTACCAATATGGGTGCTTTTGCTTCAAATTTATTGTTATTAGTATTATATAATTATACAAATTATATTTTTATAAGAACAATTTAAATTACAATATGTAATTTACAATAATTATATATAAATTATAGTGCATTATACTAGAAGACTTAAATCTATCTAGAGAAATCCTTGATCTATTTTCAAATTAACATTCAAAATGATATATATATTAAGACCATTTTCCAATAGGGGGAGTTGACCACCAAATGTCATGTGCTTCTGATGTTTCTCTTTTTCAAGGGAAAATATTTATTTTCACACCATTTTTACTCCCAAACGCCTCAATTGTCCTTCACTTGAGATGATTGGGGTATTTTATAACTCTAATTTTATTTTATACCTAAATGACTAGACTTTTATAGGTTTTGAGGAAGACTGGAGAGGGATCAAGGCTTTTGAGCTCTAAAATAGTGTGAAAATACATGTGCTCTTAAAAAAAAGACCACGTGAAATGCACAGTACTTTTGATCATCAATTACACAAATCGAAGCTTACAAGCATAGTTATCATAATTGTACCAAACATCCGGTTCATTAGTTTAACCAGTTCAACTGTTGTTACCTTATCAACTGTTTGGTAAAAATAAGCACAACAGCATTGGCAATACTGTGGGTAAGAGTTTTGATTTCACTTATCACTTAATGGTCCTAGGTTCAAGTCTTCCAAGCTTCACTTTTTTAAAATTTTAATTTAGTAAACACATTGACTGTCCTCAATCAATGCTCGCAGGTGGGAAAGTATAGAGGCCAGCTGGTTTATTGCCCTTCCGATCCAAAGGGCTAAACCGAACCATTAGACTAGCCAGTTCCCTGTTGAACAGGTTCAACTGGTTGGTCCAGTCTAGTTTTGATAACTATGCGTACAAGAGAGTGATATTGCAACAAATTAAAAGTATAGGGGCTTAATTGCTACAATTGAAAGTACATGGGCTTAATTATTACAATTGAAAGTACATGTCCTGAAGTGAAACTTAGTGTAAAGTGCAAGAGTACAATATGTAAGTTAACCATTTTATTTACTATAGTCTTGTCTGGGTAATTTAATAGTTTATTTAACCATCTTGCCTGGGTTTAAGGGGAAGAAGAAATTTAGGAGATGAGAACAATGTGACTGGTTATGCTCAGCTCTATTTGTCCAGCATTTTTTAGGTTGTGACTAAATTAAGAGACTTATAGAAATAAAGATAGAAAGAGGGTACAATTGACCAAGTGGCCTACTTAGGTGGGTGTTGACACCCAAGTTTCGACCTTCGGCCCACAACTAATCTTAAACCAGAGTCCAGTAGACCGGATGATAATTTAACTCCGACAACATCATTCGCAAAGATCGTATCTTTGATGATTCTAAACTGGAGTCTAGCAGACTAGGTGGGAGACCCGAGTTGCTGTACATCGAAGGGGATGAGATCTTAGTAGGCTACAATAGTGTCATGTTGGTTTCAAGGTTATGTGATGCGATCCCATATTACCTGGGAAAGCAGTGGGAAAGTGCTATATATGTAGGCACTTGTATCTTCTTAGTACAATGCATTTTAAAGCCATGCAAGTTGTAAGCACTCCATTTTTGCTTGCTCGGCAATCTTCGGCCCAACCAGACTCACATTCAAATTTCACAGCACATTTCAGCCCAGATCAACTTTTCAGACTCCAGTCTAGTCAATTGGTCACTTCCCAGGCACATCGGGCCCAATCAAAGTCAAATGACCAAAATGCCCCTAGGTACCTCGGCATGCTCTTCAAAAAGTACCTAAGTCCTTAGAGTGGTAAGTCCATCCCTTCCAAGATTGTCCTCAGACAGTTCGACATGCTCAAAATGCCATTCAAACCAACTTCAAACCAATTTTGGTGAATTCTTGTCAAAATGACTATTTTACCTCTAGCGAGGCAGATATTCTTTTAAAGCACACAAGCTCTGGGTAGCAAATTGGTAGCTCTTGAGGCACTCCTATGAGTGTCATCCCAGTTCATTTTGGGACCATTCTGGTTAGTCCCGGTTCAAATGACCGTTTTGCCCCTAGCAAGCCGGTCATCCCTTTTAACCATACTGGCTCTAGGTTTCAAACCGACAACTCCCATAACACTCCCGAGTGTTCCTATCTTTTTTCTAGTTGGGCCTCGTAGCCCGGTAGCTTTCCAAATCAAACCGGAGCCACTTGTAGTGAAGCCAAGCCAAAAAATAGCTTAGAGCCACTCCAAGTAGTGCCCAAATCTTTGCCTTGCAACCCAAGGTTGAATCAAGTCTTTGAGGTCATTTCCATACTAAGGGGGCGCCACTCCTAGTGGGGCCTCGCCAAATTTTGTCCACGAGTGGCGCCACCTCTTCTGGCTAGCACACCCACCAGCATATTTTAGGTCCTAAAAATTGCAGAGAAACTCTATCAGACTCTCTGCAGCCCCTTGAAATCCCCAAAATCTTAATTCTCTCAAAGGTATGAGCCCCATTTGCCTTTTACACTCTAACCCTAGCCTATACACCTCTATCCCTAGCCTCCAAGGTCTATTAAAGGTCATTTTCAGCCACTTCGAAGCTCTTGAAGACCTCTCAAGTCCAAGTCAAGACTCCATTGAAGGTTGAAGAAAGGTTGAAGACAAGGAGGATTTCTGTTTTACTTTTATACTCTCCTATTTCTTCTCTTCTCCCTCCTAGTCCACTTGGACTATTCTCTATTTTAATCATTATCTTCTACCTCCTCTTCTTGCATACTTGAAACATGAGGACCTTGGGTCCATGCCTAAGGAAAGCCTTGGGGAGGTCACTGGTTGAGGGCCTTCCTATAGTCTGCCTTGTGATGGTGTGGTGTTGAGCCCTCTTGATTATATGATGAAACATTTAACCTTGTATGTTCACGACCCTTTGTATTATTATAACTGTCATGTTCATACATTGGCTACAATGGTTCTACTTTCAAACTCAAAATCGTAGAATGATTTTAACCTATTTGTGGTTAGGGTTTTCCTAGGGAAATGACATATTCAAAGTGGCCACCAAGGTTCATATTAGGGTTTTAAAACCCTAATGACATATTCAAAGTGGCCACCAAGGTTCATATTAGGGTTTTAAAACCCTAATTTGTTTTCAAACTCACAATCTTAGGGTAATCTTAACCTGTTTATGGTTAGGGTTTCCTCAAGAGAAAGTGGTACATTCAATGAGACTCTTAAAATCCATATTAAGATTTCAAGCCCTAAAACACCTATTTCAAAACATGATTTTTAAACTTCTTTAAATTTCATGTTCAAAGATTTTTCCAAAAATCAGTCCAGGAGTTTTTTTCTTGAAGTCTTAGGAATCCATGCCTTAGGAAGTCTTGTCTCGCCCCTTAAACTCCATTCTAGCATTTATTGCATTCCAGTTGCATCAAAATGGTGTACAAAGTCCTTATTGCATTATGTTTTCAAAACTTGCATAACTCTCTTGAGTTGTCTTCAAAAAGTGTTATGAAATCATAACTTTTTCAAACCAAAAGTTTCACATAAAATTATAGAACTTGTCACATAAAATCATGAGTTTTCTATGTAAAAGCTTTCAAACAAAATCTTAGATTTTAAGCATCAAATCAAATATTTCCTTTTTCAATTCAAATGTTTCCTTTACCAATTTCAAATCAAATCTTCTATTTTTTTAAAACAAAATTCAAATATTCTACTTTTGGAAACAAAATTAAATCTCCTATTTTTTAAAACAAAATTGAATATTCTATTTTTAAAACAAAATCCAATTTTTCCTTTCTAATTTCAAATCATATTTTTCCTTTTTCAACATGAAATCACATCTTTTCCCAAATAAAATCATAAAAATTTTCACATAAAATCATAGATTTTCAAAGTGCATGCATGTAACCATTAGGGTCAACCTTAACCCTAAACCATATTCCAAGACCACCTTCCCAAAACTCTAGGTTACCTAAACCCTAGTTGGCTGACCAAATCCTAGTTGGTCCAACCCTAGGTTAACCTAACCTTAGTAATCCAACCCTAGGTCAACCAAACCTCAGTTGGTCCAACCCTAGGTCAACCTAACCCTAGTTTACCCAAACCCTGGTTTACCTAACCCTAGATCACCTTAACCATAATTTGCCCAGCCAAGGTTGGATAGCTTCAAGATTTTAGCTCTAGGACCTTTTTCAAACCCCAACTCAAACCTAAAAAAAATTGATTTCAAAGCTCTCTCGAACTTGTCTCAATCCAAAATGGCTAGACACTTACTATATTTCAAAAAACTACTTTAAAAAATGATTTCATAAACTTACAACTCTAAGGTGATCTTAACCCTTTCATGGTTAAGATTTCTTAAGAAAAGTGACACATCAAATGAAATGTGAAAGGTTCATATTAGGGTTCCACATCCTAAATTTTTTCAAAAAGCTCTTTCCAAAATCTATTTTCAAACATCACATTCTTGAGACAACTCTCAGCCTTCTATGGTTAGGGTTGTCCACGTTAAAGTGAGATATTCAATCAAGGGTTCTATAACCCTAAAGTCCAAAACCCTAAGGGAAGTGTCTACCCCCTTTTCAAAAAATGTTTTCCAAAAATCGTAACGTTAAAGGAGCTTAGTTCTCAATCAACTAATCTCGTAAAAACAATGAAACATCAACATACCTTTTTTAAGGTGTTCAAAAACTATTTCAAAAATCTTTCCAAGACAAGTTCACAAGAGTTTTTACAAGTCCAAATCCCACTTTCAAACCCTTAATCAAGTTTCTAAAACTCTCTTGAGTTATGTTTAAAAACATTTCAAAATACTTAAAATCCTATTTCAAAAGCTCTTCCAAAAACTTTCAAGTTCCATTTCAAAAATACTCCAACATCCAATTTCAAATCAAAACTTTCTTGAGTGTAAGTTTCAAAATATTCCAAGACTCCCATGAGTTTTTTTTCAATTGAATCCTTAACTTGATTCTCGGTAAATGAGATACGTAGACAACCTTCATAGGTGCGGTCATAACTCCTTTTTAAACTCAAATACCCCTTTTCAAAATCAAACCCCAAGTTTCTTTCAAAATTTCTTCAAATTGCATCATGCATTCATACATTAAAAAATGTCTTTATTTTTGAACTGCAATATGGGCTAGGTTATGGGGTATTTGAAAGGAAGGGCTAAAGGTTCAAAACATTTTGCTTTTATTTAGTTTTTCAAGACCTATGATCACCTTGGACAGCTAGACTCTCTTTTATTGTTGCTCACTCTCTATTTCCCCCCCCCCTTGCTTTTGGATTTGAACATACCCCGACGTTGTGTTTTCTTTGCTAGATCTTCATATATTGTCTTCTTTTTTTTCACCAATCCCAGATCTGTTACTTTTGAACCATGGTTTTCTTATAGATCTTCACCAGGTCAATAGGTTTTGTATCTTTCCATGCCTCCATCTTTTTACCGACAACATTTTTTTTTTTTTTGGGCACTCCTTAAGCCTATATCTGCTCTGTATTTACCTTTTCCTATTTAATTTGTCTCGACCCATTGTGGGCAATAATCACTAGGCCAGATTTTTCAAAGGAAAGTAATCAGCTCAACTGGGTTTTGCAAGGGGATGCTTTTAACTGTATGGTAGAGGAATTGAGGGTCTCTCTTCATTTCAATCATTACTATCACTACTCTATCAAAGTTTCTGATTACACATAGTAGTGCTTTACAAAAATTGAGTTGATGGGTGATGCGGAGATTTCTCCATTTGTCTCTTTGGCTTTCTACTGGATTTGAAATATCTTTTTGAGATATCCTTCCTCGAACTAGCAGGGCTTGACTTTGAAAGATCTGGTGATGCATCTTTGACAACATTAGACATGGTAGATGGCTGCAATTCTCTTTTCATCTAGGAGGCAAAGTTGTTCATGCCAGTCTTTGATTCAGTCTGCTTCAGTGAATTGAATTTCTATGAGGACCCTGTCGTGCCCCGATTTTTCGCACTCAAGGAATACACGCACAAGTGGAAAAAACAAGTTACTCTCTCGTTAGAACTCATCCTCCTAAAAGGATGAGTGCGACTAGGTTTGAATTGAAAATTGATTTAAATAAAGGCTTTTGAAAACAAATTTGGAGTTATAAGCACCATATTTTTGCCCGCTCGGCAATCTCCAGCCTGACTGAACTCCCTTTTAAAACTCCGTAAGCACATTAAAGCCCAAATCAACCTTCAAACCCCTATCCAATCAGTCAACTGCTTCTCGGGCCTGCTAGGCCCAATAGAGACCTAATAACCAAACCTGCCCCTTGGGCCTCCAGGCACATTTTAAGAAAGTTCAAAATCCCTCAAAACAGTAAATCCACCCTTCCAAGGTGCTATTAAGCACTTATGCATACTCCACATGCCATCCGGTCCAATTCTGGTCTTATTCCGGCTAACTCCGATCAAAATGACCGTTTTGCCCTTAAATGCCCCAACACTGCACAAACCCCACCAGACGGTAAACGACTCTTCCGAAACCATCCCTGAACGACTCGGTACTCTTAACATAACGCGCCAATCCATTCCTAACCACTTCCAACCAAACCCGGTCAAAATGACCATTTTGCCCCTGATGACCCGAACGCACCCCAAAACAACATTGGTCCTAGGATATTAAGTAGCGGGTCTTATCACACACCCCTATTTAACCTAAGGAGGACCTTACGGCGCTAAACACCCACCACTCGACAAAAGTTTCCTGGAGCATCTCGCAGACGCTCCACCCAAATGGCCTTTTCTCTTGATTCCTTGGTTATAACGCACCGTCAAATATCTTGAGAAATGCGTAAACCAGGGAATTCCTGAAAGCTCTTCCACGGATCTTTCCATCGATATGGCTCGATCGGATAGATCTCTTCCCAAGGCTCCTCATCGTATGGCTCAAAAACTACAATTTTCGACAACCTCTGAAGCGTCTCGCAGACGCTCCGCCAAGGTTGATTTTTCACCAATTCCCTTATTGAAACACACTGTCAAATAACTTGAGAAATGCGTAAATTAGGAAATTCCCAAAAGTACTTTCAGAATAATTTCCATCAGTACGGTCCGATCGAAGATATTGCTTCCCGAAGGCCTCAGTCACACGGCACAAAAATAACTACTTTCGAACAACCTCGGAGCGTATCACAGATGCTCCACAAAGATGTCCTTTTATGTACGCTTCCCGAGACGATATCCCACCCTTCCAAACATAATTCAAACTTTTTGAAAACATGAAAGTTCATAAGAAACCCTAAGAGAACACTGTGGGTGCAATCAATTCCCCTGAAACCTTCCCGATTGGCTTAATTTTTGAGACATAGTTTGGATGAACCTTCCCGGTGATGGAGCGTATGCCACATGCACTCAAATTTTGATCAAATCGATCAAATTTCGATCAACCGTCGAGATTTAACCAGTACACTGGGCGCCACGTGGCATTCTCCCAATGGAATAGTACCCGCGCATGTAGGACATGTGCCTATGTAAAATTTACACAGGCGCATGTACTACATGTGCCAGTGTCAAAAAATTTTGTCTATAAATACCAGACCCCCCTTGTATATTCAAGCACCGAAAATTGATGCGAAGCCCTCCTAAAATTGCTCCAGAACCTCAAATCTCTACATATATTCCACCCCTCCAACACTTAGGCTAGATTCTACCTCCCTCAAGCCTATACACTTCACCTACAAGGCCTTATACACCATTGCAAACTCCATTCCAGCGCCTCAAGCCTTCTTGAAGTCATTCAAGCTCCAATCAAGACATCCATCGAAGACTACAAGTGTGTTGAAGGCAAAATGTGGTATTCCTTTTATATTTTTGTCTTCCCCCACTCTTCTCTTCTCCCTCCTAGCCTACTTAGGCTATTCTCTATTTTTATCCCCATCTTTAACCCCCCATTCTTGCATGCTTAAGCCAAGAGAGCTCTTAGATCATGCCTAGAGGAAAGCAAATGAGAGCCACCATGTAGGGGGATCTCTCACTAGCCTACTTTAAGATGGTATGGCCTAGGAGCCCCTTGTTTATGTGGTGTAGCCTAAAAGCCTTGTATGTGATCATGACCCCTTGCATAGTACTATTTTGATTATGTCTTATGTGCTTGGCTTCATTTTCATGTTCTACAATGCTTACATTACTCTTATTTCTATGCCATTTCTAAGCTCTATATTTCTTTCAAAAATGGTTCCAAGAGTTGTCCCCTTGAAGCTTAGGATAAGACCTTCAAAATCATGCCTTAGAGAGTTCCCCACTAACCCCCTAACTCTCATTTTGGCATCATTGCATTTTCACTTGCATAAGAGTTGTTTTCTAACTCTCCAATTTTCAAGTCTTCCATTCTCTCAAGTTTAGTGGTTGGAATGACCCTATGGAACCCTCTTTTGAGTGGTTTCCCTTTTATTTGGCCATAGGAACCCTCTCTTGATAGAATGCCCTCCTACAAAAATGGTTTTCAAAACTCTTTTCAAAAAATGGTTATCAAAAACTCATTCTCTCCATCTTTGCATTAAAAATAGTGCCTTAAAAGGTTGTCAGCACCATGTTGATTTTTGGACCCCTTATGCTCTTGTCAAGATTATGATTATGATGGCTATGAAGAAACCTTATCTGGAATGGTCTCCAAACACCAACCATATAAACCATACTCTTGGCTAGAGTCAAAATTTTCATAGAAATGATCTTCAAAAAGGTTATCCACTAAAGTCCATTGCATAACATATTTTGTTTCTCAAAGCTCTTTCTAAAAGTGCATTAAACCAACTTTCAAAACCATTTTTTCAATCCAAGTCGTAGGTTAACTTGACCCTAGTTGACCAAACCCTAGGTTAACTTGACCCTAGTTGTCTAACCCTAGGTTAATTTGACTCTAGTTGTCCAACCCTAGGTTAACTTGATCCTAGTTCTCCAACCCTAGGTTAACTTGACCCTAGTTCACTCACCTTAGGTTAAGTTAACCCTAGTTAGTTAACCCTAGGTCACCTTAACCTTAAGTTAACCCAACCTTATATAGTTAACCATAGGTCATCTTTGTCGAGCCCAGATTTTTCGCACTCGAGGAATACTCACCCGAGCGGGAAAAATGTTGTACTCTCTCGTTAGAACTCACCCTCCTAGAAGAATGAGTGCGACTAGGTTTGAATTGAAAACAGGTTTGAATAAAGGGCTTTTGAAAAAGATTCGGAGTCGCCACCTAACTTGATTAAGGTGAGTTAGGTCACCTAAAAACTAAGAATAATCCGAAGACTATACTTAGGGTTTTTGGAAAACGATTTTGAAAAACATCTCCTCAAGAGAGGGTTTTTTAGGAAAACAGGTTGTTTGGCAACCTTTGGAAAACATTTAGCCCTTTTTTGAAAAATAACTCCTTTTGGTCTTTGAAATCAGTGATCCTAGGTTCGGAGGTTGGTTACGTGTAGGGAAGACGCACTAAGCTATCACCCTACCCCGCCCTTTCGGTACCTACATGTCAATCTACCCTATATTCACCTATGAGAGTCTTTAATTAACTAATGGCCAACCCCAGTCACTTTAGAAAAATAATGTTTGAAAACTAATATGATGCATGATATGCAAGTGCAAAATAAGAGAATTGGAAAAATAGATTTGAAAAGAGATTGATTTAAAATTGATTTGATTTGAAAATAGATTTGAAGAAATAGAATTGAAATTGAAAAGGTTTGAAAATTGAAAGTAGAAGCTTGAAAATAGAAATTTTGGAATTTTGAAAATAGATTGGAATTTGGGATTTGAAAAGATTTTGAAAACCACACCCATGAGGGTGGAATTGAAAGTTTGAAAAGTATTGTGACCGCACCTATGAAGGTTGCCTACGTATCCCTTTAGGGAATCAGGTCAGTCGTAGTTCGGACCGGAGTCCGATTGAAAATAGATTGATTTGAAGAGAGAGATTGGATTGGAAGAAAGAGATTGAATTGAAAATTGGATTTGAAATTGGAAGAGGAGATTGAAAATTGAAATTGAGAAAATTAGACTTTGATTTGAAAAGATAGATTTGGACTTGTTTTGAAAAAGAGAAAGATGAAGGTTTAGGAAACCTAGACTTAGGAAAAGCTTGACTTGACTTGGAAGATTTGGAAAGGTTAGATTTAAAAAGATGTTCGAATTAGGAAAAGTTTGATTTAAAAAAAGTTTCGAATTAGGAAAGTTTTATTTTTGGAAAGTTTTGAATTAGGAAAGTTTCATTTTTGGAAAGTTTTGAAATGGGAAAGTATTGAATTTAGAAATGTTTTGAATTAAGAAAAGTTTAGTTTGAGAAAGGTTTAGAATTTGAAAAGTTTCAAATTAAGAAAGTTTTGAATTTTGGAATGTTTGAAGAAGGGAAGTTTTGAATTTGGAAAGTTTTGAAAACAAGGAAGTTTTAAAAATAAGAAAGTTTCGTTTTGGGAAAGGTTTGAAAAAGGAAAGTTTTCAGTTTAGGAAATGTTTGAATTAAGAAAGTTTTGAGTTTAGAAAAGTCTTATATTTGAAAAGATGATGAAGCTTTGAAAAATTTAGAATTTAGAAAGTTTGGAAGTTTAGAAAGATTTATTTAAAGAAAGTTTTGAATTTAGAAAAACTTTGAACTTGGAAAGATTTGAAATTTGGAAAGTTTAAGATTTAGAAAGTTGTAGAGTTTTAAGAAATCTTGAGATTAGGAAAGGTTTGAGTTTAGGAAAGGTTTGAAAAAGTTAAGATTTGAAAAGAAGGTAGAATTAGGAAAGAGTTGAATTAGGAAAGATTTCAAAGTTGAGTTTTAAAATTTAGGAAAGATTTTTATGTTCAAGTTTTGGAAACTTAAGATTTAGGAAAGTGGAGGATTAGGAAGGATTTGAATTAGGAAAGATTTGGATTTTGAAATTTAAGGAAAGATTTAAAGTTTAAGTTTAGGAAACTTATGGTTTAGGAAGGAATTGAATTAAGAAAGGTTTGGATTAGGAAGGGATTGGATTTGGTTTCTAAAAACAAGGGTTTGATTTTATTTCCAAAAACGGAGGATAGGATCTAATTTCCTAAACGGGGAGATTGGATTTGATTTCCTAAAGCAAAGGTTTGATTTTGTTTCCTAAAGGGAAGATTTGATTTGGCAAGAATTTGGAAAGGGAGATTCTAGAAACCCTAGATTTGAAAAACCATAGTTTTGACGTAGAAAATAGGTTCTGGAAACATGTATAGTTTGGATGTGAAAACAAGAGATTTTGGAAACCTAGGTTTGGGGCAAAGCTTGAAAATCATGTTTTTGGAAAGAAAATTAGAGTTTCCTAATTGTGGGTTCTAGGGTTTGGTTTGGGCTCTAAGGAAAGAGTTTTTTTTTTTTTTTGGAAAACGTGTTTTTGGAAACGAAGGTTTTCTAGAAGGGAATCCTAGAGAGGAGTTTTTTGGAAAGCATGTTTTTGGAAACGTAGAGTTTAGAAAGAAAATCCTATAGGGGAATTTCTAGAAGAAAGATTCCGGGAGGAGAGTTTTTAGAAAGATTTTTAGGGAGTGTTTTTAGAAAGTGAATTTTGAGGAAATAAAGTTTTGGAAAGGAGTTGAAAAAGAGAGTTTTGAAAAAGAGATTTTGAAAGGGAGTTTTTGAAAATAATTTTGAAGAAGAGAGTTTTAGGAAAGTATGTTGAAAAAGAGATTTTTAGGAGGAAATTCTTGGAAAGAGAGCTTTTAGGAAAGTATGAAAACATCTCACTTTCCTAAAGCAATTCTAACCATAGGAAGGCTAGAACCACTTTAGGAAAGCGGTTTTGAAAGCAATAAGGTTTGAAAATATAGACCAAAAGGTCACTTTTAATGTAACACTTTCCTAAAGCAACCCTAGCCATAGAAAGGCTAGAATCACCCTAGAATTGTGATTTTGAAAACATGTTTTTGAAAAAGAGCTTTTGATGCAATTTTGAAAACAAGTTTGAAAACGGTTTTGGAAACGAGTTTGAAAACGAATTTTGGAAGATGCAAGACTATAATATGTACAATGCAATTTGGGGTCGTGAACATACAAGGCTAAGGCTTCACCACATAATCAAGGGGACCGGACCCACGTGGTTTTTGGTTAGACTAGAAGAAAGCTCCCGACACGGTGACTCTCCCATAGTCTAATCCTACACATGGACCGGGAGTCCCCTTGTTTCAAGCATGCAAAGAAAGGGGGGGAAAGAGATGGGGGATTAAAATAGAGAAAACCCAAGTGGGTTTGAGAGAGAAGAGAGAGGGGGAAGTGCGGAAAATTAAAGAGAAAGCCTACCTTGTATCTTCTTTAATTTGCGCGTCGTGCGGTCTTCAATCTTCGGTCTTCGTCTTGATCTTCTTCTTCAGTCTTCAAGGGTTGTCTTCAAGCTTTAGATGGCAGCTCTTCAAGTCTTCCAAGGATGGTTGAAGGTTAGGGTATGAGTGTATGGAGGAGTGTATGAGTGTATAGGAGGCTAGGGTTTGTGTATAGTGGCTAGGGTTTAGAAAACCTAAGGAGGCTAGGGTTTTGGAGGTGCTCGAGCTCTGTATATCGAAATATAGGATTCTTAGGTTAAGTTTGCAGACCCCTTTCATGTTGATCGAGACGCTGTATTTATAGAAGTTGGACAAGCCTAGCGCCTGTTGCAATGGCGCCAAGGCAAAATTTATACTGGCGCCACTAGGAGTGGCGCCAGGCCATTTTTTGGCTTGGCGCCACTGCTAGTGGCGCCAGCCATTTAGGAAACAATTAAGGTCGGCAAGAAATGTATCTTTGACTAGATTTGGGCGCCTGTACTAGTGACTACCATGTAAATTTTAGCCTGGCTTCACTAGGAGTGACTCCGGAAAGTCCGGGAATGATTTGAAGGAGCCGGGAGTGACCCGGAAGGCCGGAAAGGAGCAGGAACACTTAAAATAGTGTCCTGGAGGCATTTGACTTGAAAAGTGAGGATTGGATATGTCGGAAAGGTTGACCGAGCCTTTAGGGGCAAAACGGTCAATCGGACCAGAAAACTGCCGGGATAGACTCAAACTGCCCGGAAGAAGACTTGGGATCTGGAAACATTATTTAGAATATTCCCAGAGGTTGCCGGTTTGATTCCCAGGGCTAGCATGGTCAGAAATGGAGACCGGCCCACCAGGGGCAAAACGGTCATTTTGTACCGAGTTTGCCGGAACTGACTCAGAATGGTCCGGAAAGGTAAAGGAAGGTTGAGAATACTATAAAAAGTATTCTCAAGGGGTTATTACTGGTTTGATACCCAGAGCCGGTGTGGTCGAAGAAGGAGACCTGCCCTCCAGGGGCAAAACGGTCATTTTGTACCGGGTTTGCCGGAACTGACTCGGAATGGTCCAGAAAGGTAAAGGAAGGTCGAGAACACTATAAAAAGTATTCTCGGGACATTACCGGTTTGATAGCCAGAGCCAGTGTGGTCGAAGAAGGAGACCGGCCCTCCAGGGGCAAAACGGTCATTTTGTACCGGGTTGGCCGGAACTACTCGGAATGATCCAGAAAGGTAAAGGAAGGTCGAGAACACTATAAAAAGTATTCTTGGGACATTACCGGTTTGATACCCAGAGCCGGTGTGGTCGAAGAAGGAGACCGGCCCTCCAGGGGCAAAACGGTCATTTTGTACTGGGTTGGTCGGAACTGACTCAGAATGATCTGGAAAGAGAAGGGAAGGTTGAGAATACTATAAAAAGTATTCTCAGAAGGTTACTGGTTTGATACCCAGAGCCGGTGTGGTTCCCGGGGCGTTCGGATGCCTAGGGGCAAAATGGTCACCTTGACCGAAAAGTCTCGGAAAAGGTCCTAAGGGTAGTCTGGTCATTTTTCACCGAAGTGAGCTAACAGCCACTGGTGTTGACCTAGGTTTTAAGTGTTTTCGCCACTCAAACGGTGTGAGTATTTTCGCTACTCGGACGGGGTTGAGTATTTCCGCTACTCAGACGGGGTTGATGATTTGTGAGTATTTCCGCTACTCGGACGGGATTGAGTATTTCCGCTACTCAGATGGGATTGAGTATTTCCGTTACTCAGACGGGATTGATTATTTCCGTTACTCAGACGGGATTGATGATTTGGGAGTATTTCCGCTACTCTAACGGTTGAGTATTTTCGCTACTCAGACGGGATTGATGATTTGGGAGTATCTCCGCTACTCTAACGGTGGAGTATTTCCGCTACTCTAACGGCTCTGTGAGTATTTTCGCTACTCTAACGGTTGAGTATTTCCGCTACTCTAACGGTTGTGTGAGTAGTTTTGCTACTCGGACCGTCTCAAGGAATAAACTGTCTCGAGAGAGGGATTGAAAAGGGGTCTTATCGTCTCCGAAGAGACGTGCCTGGATTGGAACCATCTCGAGGAATAAACTGTCTCGAGAGAAGGATTGGAAAGGGTCTTACCGACTCCGAAGAGACGTGCCTGGGTTTTGAGTGTTTCCGCCACTCTAACGGTGTTGTGAGTGTTTCCGCCACTCTGACGGTTTTATGAGTGTTTCCGCCACTCTGACGGTTTGGTGAGTGTTTCCGCCACTCTGACGATTTTGTGAGTGTTTTACTACTCGGACCGTCTCGAGGAATAAACTGTCTCGAGAGAGCGATCGGAATTGGAATAAGAAAGGACAATGCCCCTAAGGGCATTTTGGTCATTTTGCCTCTATTTGGGCCTTACAAGCCCACAAAGCGATGGAAAGATGGAATTTGAAACTAGAGAATTGGATTCGATAGGAATATGCCCAAAATGACTTGAAAACAAGTCTGGATGGAGTGTAGACTGCCGAGCGGTCAAAAATGGGGTGCTTACAATCTTAACCCTAGGTTAACCTAACCCAAGTTAGTTAACCTTAGGTCAACCCTAACCCTAGGCCAACCCAACCTAAGTTAGTATACTTCAAGGTTCCAACTCTTGAACCCTTTTCTAAATGATCACTCAATTTCAAACTATTCTCATAACCCATTTTTCCAAAACCTCCTACTACTCTTGATTTCAAAAAACCAACTCCATAAACTCTTCAAATGTTCTTACACTTCATCTTTAAGGCACTTCCAAAAATGTTTTCAAAATGTCACAAATCTAAGGTATCCCTAGCCCTCTCATAGTTAGGGATTGCAAGGAAAAGTGATAAATCAAGAACAATCTCCAAGGTTGTCCATATTAGGATTCCAAACCTTTAGCTATTTTCAAAAACCACTTTCAAAACTAATTCATCAAAACGTTCCAAAATCATACCTCTAAGGTTTTCAAAACAAGACTTCAAAAACACTTTCAGGTTCTCTTGAGTCATTCCAAAACATTTTTTCAAAGTTGATCCAAAAACATTTTCAAAGCACTCCACTATCCAATTTCGAGTCAAAGCTTCCAAGGACCTCAAAGTGTTTTAAACTTTTCCAAGGACACCAAAGTGTCTTTAAAACTTCTAAAGGCCCTAACGTGCCTATTTTCCATTGGGCTCTTACCCGAACTACGATCGACCTGATTCTCACCAAATGAGATACGTAGGCAACCCAAAAGTATGCAGTCATAACTTTTATTTCAACTCCAAATCCCTTTTTCAAAAATTCCAATCAATTCAAAGTTTCTATTCCAAACTCTTTCAAAACCCTCATTATTTTCAAACTCCTTCCAAAAACTTGCATCATGCATTATCCATCGGAAAAGTGATAACTGAACCCCGATTTCAAAATTCTAAAGTGGATATTAAGTGGTCAATGGTAACCGGTTATTCTAGTGAGTGAACCAAGGGTGATTAGACATGTAGGTACCGAAAGGGCGAGGTAGGGTGATGATCTTAGGATATCTTCCCTACACGTAAACAACCCCCGAACCGTACATTTCTGTTTTCAAATGACCAAAATGGAGTTATTTTCTAAAAGGGCTTAAGTCTTTCCAAAGGTTGCCAAACAACCTATTTCCTTAAAAACCCTTTCTTGAGGGAGTTTTTAAAACCTTTTCCAAAAAACCCTAAGTTTAATCTTCGAATTAACCCTTAGTTTTAGGTGCCCTAACTCACCTTAATCAAGTTAGGTGGCGACTCCTATTTTTTTGAAAAGCCCTTAGTCAAACCCATTTTCAAACCTAGTCGCACTTGTTCTTCTAGGAGGATAAATTCTAGTGACAGAGTTTCGTGCTTTTGGTCTCCGAGCCGAAAGGATCTTGGACACCTAAAAATCGGGGCGTGACAGTTGGCAACTCCACTGGGGACACTTCGAGGGTTAGGCCATTAACATGCCTCTTCACTCTTCACTCACCCAGAATCTCCGGTTACTTTGTCTAGTTTATCCACTCTTCAAATTTTCCAAGCTTCCAAAACAAATTCTATTCTCCAAAACAATTTTCAAATAAGTGTCATCGCTTGCATCCATTGCTTAAATTTATGCTCTTACATTAATCATCCATTTTACCTTGTATTGAGTTTTTCAAAAAGCTACTAACTCTTTGCATTTGTCTTTTGTAGGTGGACCTTTGTTCACATTTTATTTTATGTCTTATTTATTGCCATGTATGTGATGAATGGATAGGATGTGATGTGTGTTGTTGGGTCATTTCCTCCATTTTCAAAAATTCCACACACACTTGGTGCGCTTACTTGCATTTGCATTTTGCATATATTACCTGGTTACTATCCTTCTAGATAAAAGGGGGAACAGTATGTTGACTGTGGGCAGATGTTGTGCCAGTTTCTTAGCCTACGGTCTCTTGATAGTTCCCCCGCTTGAACCACCAACCAAAGATGGAGTTCACCCTTTCGGGGGTGGACGCTGGAGGTTTGAAAGTTTGGGAACCGAGCTTTTTAGGAAACATTAGTAAACCCCCAACCTCATGCTCATGTAGCACCCCATGCATAGCCGAACCTCTGCCGGATTTAGGACACGCGCGTCAATTTCAAAACCGAGGAGGAAAGGGCAACCGCTTTACTTTCCCTTATATATTTTGTTCAATTCATGTTGTTATATTATTCAATCATGCCATTCTATTATGTATATGCATCATAATCGTTCATGCATCGGAGTTCATTCCAAGACAAGAGTTCCCAAAGTAACTCAAGTCGTTACATCTTCATCAACCCCCAGAGAAAGGCCCAATGACCTTCTCGCTCAAATCAAGCCAACCCAAAACTCTTAAGGGTACCACGAGACCCTAAGGGTTCATGACGTGCATCAAAGTCATCTCATAAAGAGGGGCCCTAATCCCTCTTCGCTCATGGAGATAAGGCTGCCAAGAAGACTAAGGGGCAATTCAAATCAAGGTCTCCTACCAACCTCCGATCAAGAAGGAGAATTCAAAGACTCAAGAGTAGTTAGGATCCCATGATGTAAGCATAGAATAGGCGAAGGTCCCAAGGAAAATGTTCCCCTTCCCCTTCAAATGTACTTTCAATCAAATGCAATAAAACTATCCTTTCTACTTTCATCGAATGAATGCATGAATGAATGAATGAACAGGCTTGCACATATACAGTATTGCATGCAGGGGCAACCCCCTATCTCCAAAAGTGAGCCAACACATCATGCTTAGCACCCCTCTCAAAGTAGGGGCACCCCTAGGGCATGCATTGCATAAAAATCTTCAATCTAAAGGCACTAACTTCTCCTTTTTATTTTTCTTTTTACATTCTCATTGTCTTCTCCCTAGCTTACAAAGGCCAAGAGAGTCAGAGGGTGAACCAAGAATGAAAATGGATTCTTCTAAACTTCTTATTCATTGCCATTATGCTGTCCATATAATTACTATTAGGCTCATGCATTAACATTCATCCCAAGACAAGAGTTTCAAGAAACTCAAGTCATTACATTCTCATGCATTTAATCAACCATAGAGAGAAAGAGATGATCCAATCTCATGCTAATCAAACCTACCTAAACTCATAAGGGTTTCTCCAACCCTAAGGATTTATGGCATGCACAGAAGCATATCTCAAGAGAGGCCCAAATCTGTCTCCGTCCATGGAGGCAGGATCACCTAAACAAACAAAAAGCAACCAGCCTATGCTGAAGAAGGTATTGTATTGCATACAGGGGCAAACCCCTCCTCCAAAATGGACTCAACATCATGCCTAGATTCCCTCAAAGAAGGGACCTCCATAAGACATGCATTGCATAGAATCTTCAACTCCACATACTAACTACATTTTGTTTTTCTTTTTCCAGGTCCAAGAGCACAGTCAAACAGATAGAATCCCTCAGGCATCCCGCCCAATACATAATTCATGCAAAGCCATGACCTCGACATCATGTTGCCATTCCACTAGACCTTAAACTCCTAAAGCCATCCATGTGCAATCAGATGGCACACATGGCAAAAGGAGTGTGGAGGACGCTAGCGTGATTCCAAAAACCAGTCTAAAGGGTTTATTGTAGAAAAGGGGGATTTCTTTCAAACTCGTCTCTTAATTTTCAATTTGAATTTGAGCATGAAAATAACATCATCTAAATGAAAAGGATCCAAAGTTTTCATATTTATATCATTGTCTCATGGCACTTCATGAATGAGTCTTCTTCTTCAGGAATTTCCCTTCGAAATATTTTACCCTAACTTGGAGGATAGGATAGCGCAAGCACCACTTTCAGCAGAAAAAATTTCTGACTCCGAAAAGAGGGGAGAGAGGATTAGAAAGTACAGAGAGGGGGGAAATACAAAGGGGCAAGAGATGATGATCAATCACATATCTTGTTGAAGTCCAAAGAGTGACCCCCGAAGGGTGTCCTAGCAAAGCAGCAAGTAGCTAAATCCTCAAAATGAAGAGGAGCCATCATTTTATTCTCCCAAACAGAAAGCAATCCATTGGTCAAACCCACTAAAGCCGTATGTGATTTCCATTCAAAAGCCCAAACCAGGAGCCACCCCCCACACTGGGGCAAACATATGCAAGAAGTGAGCTCGGGAACTAACATTTGCCATCTTTTTAAGTGTTGCTAAATTTTTGAAATAAATAAGGCTTTATAGACTAAGCAATTTTACTTGAAATGATGAGAGGCCCTCAATTCCTCTACCATACAGTTAAAAATATAACTCTTGCAAAGCCCACTTGAGCTGGTTGCATTCCTATCATTTAGCCGATCTAATGATCACAGCCCATACTGGATCAAGGCAAAACTATTTTATTGCGTGACAATTTCCAAAGGTGCATGCAGCAAATGATAATCCCCAAGAGAACAAGCAGTGAATGAATGGTGATCTCCAATTGAGCGCGCGATGGATGAATGGCGATTTTCGAAAACTGCGCAATAAATGAATGATAATCTCTAAGAGGATACAGTATTGATGACATTTGTAAGAGCCAACATAAGAGCAAGTTCTTCAAAAAACCAAAAAAAAAAAAAAAAAAGAAAAACATAACAAAACAAAACAAAAAAAAAAGAAGAAAATTTCCTATAAAAAAAAAAAAAAAGAAAAGAAAAGAAAGAAGTGATGATGCTTGGCAAACACAACGATTATTTCCAAACACAATGATGACTTTCAAAGAGAAGACAGAGGCATCCAAGGCGACAACAGAAGGACAACACAAAAGCAAGCTTTTCAACAAAGAGAAAAGTCCAGAAGAACAACCAGGGTAAGAGCCACTTGCCAAAGGTGATCATGGGTCTTCAACAGCTTAGCAAATATGGTAGGTTTTGAGCCTTTATTCTCCCTTTCAAATACCCTATCTAGCCCACATTACGGTCCAAATCAAAGTCCTCCCAGATCAAGAAAAATTGCTTAGTATAAATAAGCTTGAACTAAAAATAGCAACATCTAAAAAGAATGGTACATACAGGGGCAAAATGCACTTCTTGCAAGAGATGGTTCTGGTTTATACAACCCCACTGAATTTAAAGATTTGGGCCTATGTATCCCTTCATTTCTTATAACCCTCAAACCTAGCCTACGTTACGGTCCCAAGTAAAGTCTTCTTTGATTGAGGAAGGAAGCTACAAGTTGCTTTGCCAAAGGGCGATGTTGGTTGTCGCTTGAGAGGTCCACATAGAGAAGTTTTCCTTTTTAACAAAAAAGAGAAAGGGAGAACGAGTCAATGGATCGAATCTCTGAGAAGGTGCGAGTGCTATCACATCCTGACAAGAAAAGTGCTGAATTAGAAAGGGGAATTCTGAGAAGAAGAACAGAAGTTCAAAAGACTGAACACAAATCCTGGGGCATACATCCCTGGATAAACCTGTGCATCCATCTTCATCCATGTATATAACTTGTGCATTCATCAAAAAGTATGATATGCATTCATTTCAATTCTCATATAAACCATACATGTTCATGCATTCATCAAAAAGTATGATATGCATTAAATTCCATTCTATGTTAAACATATGCATTCATTTCCATACTTGTATTAACTTGCATGACATGCATTTATTTCAATTCCTATGCAGACCATATCTGTTCATGCATTCATCAAAAAGTACGATATGCATTCGATTCCATTCTTGTATGTGCATTCATAAAAAATAAAAAAATAAAAAAAGTATAATTTTTGTGTGTGCATTCATAAAAAAGTATGATATGCATTTAATTTCATTTATGTGCACTCATCAAAAAGTATGACATGCATTCAAAATCCATCTCTGTGCATTTATCAAAAAGTATGGTATACATTCAATTTCATTTACGTGCATTCATAAAAAAAGTATGACATGCATTCAAAACCCATCTCTGTGCATTCATCAAAAAGTATGATGTGGATTCAATTTCATTCATGTATGTGCATTCATCAAAAAGTATGATATGCATTCATGTTTGTGCATTCATCAAAAAGTATGACATGCATTCAAAATCCGTCTCTATGCATTCATCAAGAAGCATGACATGCATTCAATTCCAACCATGCATAAGCATCCATAAAAATAAAAATAAAAATGACATACGTTTAAGTTTATCCTTACGCATTCATCAAAAAGTATGACATGTATCAGCTTATGCATTCATCCAAAAGTATGATGTGCATTCATTTTAACCTATGGTGGACTTATACAGTATATACCAAACGACATGTCTAACAAAATACACTGACAAATGTTCAGTTGATTACAAAAGAAAAGGTGTTCCAAAGCAGAAGCACAACATTCTGGAAGGTCTATCAGTCAGAATCCAAGCGCTCTGCAAAAGAAATGGCGTACACCCCAGAAAACCCGAATTGTCATCCATAGACAACAAGAAACAGAGAATGGGGCATTGAATCACCCTCGACCTCCCCAATCAACCATGAACAGCCTAATCCAACCTTTTTCAAAACCACAAAGAATATGACAACAACCCACCCTCGACCACCCTAATTAATGTCAACCTGACTCGACCTCTTCGAATTGTAAAAACTAGGGTAATGACCCACCCTACACCTACCATTCAATTGCAAACTAGTTGATCCACTCAAGAAAAACTGACCTATAGATGTTCAAACTGTTGGCCCAAGTAGGCAACCCAAGAGAGGGGGGGGGGTGAATTGGGTTTTATAGAATTTTTAACAAGAATTTCAACTAAAAAATCGTTTATGTATTTTAGTAACAAATAATCAAAGTATATGTATCAAGCAAATGAAGTGTACATTAAAACAAGTATTTGCAAGCATACATAATGAGCAAGTAAGCAAAACAAAGGCAGAAGAAATATGCACCAGATTTATAGAGGTTCGGCCAACCTTGCCTACGTCCTCTCTTCTTCGATCCTTTCGAAGGAATTCCGCTATACAATACTCCTTACACAGCCGCTGGTTGTGCCACGAGTGCCCAGCTCACTCTTACAAAAGCTTCTTCCTAAGCTTTCAAAACCCAAGAGATTTTGTCCAAGCTTCTCTTAAACTTACAAGTGTTTTTCCAAGAACACTCAAACTTACAAGGTTACAAACCCACCCAAATGGGAATGAATGAAGATTATACAAAGAGTGACTCTCCTAGTGAGTATATGAATGAATATAACTCAATGGATAACTTTAAACACTCAGCAAAAATCTGTGGCAGTTAGGTACAGGTGATTTTCAGCTTTAGGCACTTGATATGAATGGTATGATTGCTCTTCTCTTCTTCTTTGAAGCTGTATGTGTCTCATATATATAGGTATGGATCGATTCTAGCCGTTAGAGAAGTATGGGAGAAGATTTGGTTGTGTTTTTGCCCATACCGTCTGTCAGAAAACTAGCTGTTACGGTGTAGGGGTCGACTCTTTTCATAATGAGTCGACTCTTTTTGCGTTTTAGCAGATTTTTCAAGTCACTGTCCAAATGAGTCGACTCTTTTGTCCCAGGAGTCGACTCTTTTCAGCAGTCTGCAGAATTGTTGTTCTCTGTTGCAATGAGTCGACTCTTTTTGGCCAGGAGTCGACTCTTTTGAGCTTCCAGCAGAATTCCAAGGCTCTGTTCGAATGAGTCGACTCTTTTTGCTTGAGGGGTCGACTCTTTTTCCAAAAATCCATATTTTTGCAACTTGTCATTATTCTTTTTCAAAGCTTCCAATCTCTTCAAGGACCATCTAAATAGGCTTTTTAAAGCTTGCAAACACTTTTTCAAGATTAGATGACTCCAAGAACATCTTCAATCCATTCAAGGTGAATTTTCTTCATTTTCATCACTTGTAGAGCTCTTCCATTATCATAGCTTCATCCATTAATTCAAGTCTTCTTCAAGATCTTCAAGAGAGCTTCCATGACTTAGAATCTTCATTTCTTCAATCAATATGGCTTCTCCATGGACTTCAACAACTCTTCCAAGAAAGCTTTCCAAGTCTTGTGATTCCTTCCATGCCTTCAAGACATCTTTAAATCTATCAAGAAAGCTTTTATGTTTTTGAGTTGGTCTCTTCTTTTTCCATTCTTGCAAGATATCTTCAAGTCCTCAAAGTCTTCAATCTTTTAAATCAAGACTTTGATCATTTTCATTCTTCTTCTTTGATATCCATCATCTTCATCCCCTTATAAAATCACCATTGTTGAATATGCTATTCTTTCACGCTTATCAATCTTCAATCTAGAATTTTCATCAACTTGAGATTTCTTTTTCTTCTTATAATATCAGCTTTGTAGAATACATCACTTCATCATGTTTTTCATTCTTTATTCAAATCTTTGCATCATAAATCCTCTATTATGATAAGCTTCAAGTCAAGATCTAATTAATAATTCATCTGTACACTAAGTAGAATTATTAGATCATTTAACCATGTTTTGTTATCATCAAAATCAAGTCATTGACTCAACACAAACTTTTGAATACCTCAAACCTTTCAAAAGGAGGCCTCACCCCCTCTAAAACCAAATTCAAGAACCCAAGGAACCACCTTACCTGGAATTCTGTCATGCCAATGAGAGGCAAAAATCAACAAACAACACATCAAAGGAACATTCCTCTCCAAAAATTTCAATCCAAGAAGTAGCAAATGTCATCTTCTCCAACATTAAAGACAAAAGAACTACAAGCAAATCCCTTATATAAGCAAAGATTGGGTTTCACAGCTTCCCCCGAAAAACCAGATTTGGGTTTCAGAGCATCCCTTGAAAAAGCAGATTGGGTTTCAGAACTTCCTCCGAAAAAGCAGATTTGGGTTTCAGAGCTTCCTCCGAAAAAGCAGATTGGGTTTCAGAGCTTCCTCCAAAAAAGCAGATTTGGGTTTCGTAGCTTCCTTCGAAAAAAGCAAATTTAGGTTTCAGAGCTTCCCCCAAAAAAGCAGATTGGGTTTCCAAGCTTCCTATGAAAAAGACCCAATTTACTTTTTCGAAGAAAGCTCTGAAATCCAATTAGCTTTTTCGGGGGAAGCTCTAAAATCCAATCTGCTTTTTCGGGAGAAGCTCTAAAACCCAAATCTGCTTTTTCAGACGAAGCTCTGAAACCCAATCTGCTTTCTTCGGAGGAAGCTCTGAAATCCAAATCTGCTTTTTGGAAGAAGGTCTAAAACCCAATATGCTTTTTTGGAGGAAGCTCTGAACCCAAATCTGCTTTTTCGGGGGAAGCTCTGAAACCTAAATCTGATTTTTTTCGATGAAGCTCTGAAATCCAAATCTGCTTTTTCGGAGGAAGCTCTGAAACCCAATCTGCTTTTTCGAGGGAAGCTCTGAAACCCAAATCCGCTTTTACGAAGGAAGCTCTGAAACCCAAATCCGCTTTTTCAGAGGAAGCTCTAAAACCTAAATTTGCTTTTTCGGAGGAAGCTCTGAAACCCAATCTGCTTTTTCGAAGGAAGCTTTGAAACCCAAATATGCTTTTTTGGAAGAAGCTCTGAAACCCAATCTGCTTTTTCAGAGAAAGCTCTGAAACCCAATCTGCTTTTTCAAAGGAAGCTTTGAAACCCAAATCTGCTTTTTCAGGGGAAGCTCTAAAACCCAATCTTTACTGATATAAGGGATTTGTTTTTAGTTCTTTTGTCTTGAATGTTGGAGAATATGACATTGGCTGCTTCTTGGATTAAGATTTTTGGAGAGTAATGTTCTTTTGATATGTTGATTGTTGACTTTTGCCTCTGACTAGCTTGACAGAATTTCGGGTAAGGTGCTTCCATGGGTTCTTGAATTTGGTTTTAGAAGGGGTGATGCCTCCTTTTGAAAGGTTTGAGGTATTTAGAAGGTTGAACATCTATAGGTCAGTTTTCCTTGAGTGGATTAACTGGTTTGCAATTGAATGGTAGGTGTAGGGTGGGTCATTGCCCCAGTTTTTACAATTCGAAGAGGTCGAGTCAGGCTAACATTAATTGGGGTGGTCGAGGGTGGGTCATTGTCGTATTCTCTGTGGTTTTGAAAAAGGTTGGATTAGGCTGTTCATGGTTGATTGGGGAGGTCGAGGGTGATTCAGTGTCCCATTCTCTGTTTCTTGTTGTCTATGGAAGACAATTCGGGTTTTCTGAGGTGTACACCATTTCTTTTACAGAGCGCTTGGATTTTGACTAACAGATCTTCCAGAATGTTGGCTTCAGCTATGGAACACCTTTTCCTTTATAATCACCTGAACAATTGTCAGTGTATTATTTAGCCACGTCGTTTGGCATATACTGTATAAATCCACCATAGGTTAAAATGAATGCACATCATATTTTTGAAACCCAAATCTGCTTTTTTCGATGGAAGCTTTGAAACTTAAATCTGCTTTTTTCGAAGGAAGCTCTGAAACCCAAATCTGCTTTTTCGGAGGAAGCTCTAAAACCCAATCTACTTTTTCGAAGGAAGCTCTGAAACTGAATCCACTTTTTCGGAGGAAGCTCTGAAACCCAATCTGCTTTTTTCGGAGGAAGCTTTGAAACCCAAATTTACTTTTTCGGAGGAAGCTCTAAAACCCAATTTGCTTTTCGAGGGAAGCTCTGAAACCCAAATCTGTTTTTTCAGAGAAAGCTCTGAAACCCAATTTGTTTTTTCGGAGGAAGCTTGGAAACCCAAATTTGCTTTTTTCAGAGAAAACTTTGAAACCCAAATCCGCTTTTTCGAAGAAAGCTCTAAAACCTAATCTACTTTTTCAGGAGAAGCTCTGAAATCCAATCTGCTTTTTCGAGAGAAGTGTTGAAACCCAAATCTGCTTTTTTCGGAGGAAACTTTGAAACCCAACCTGTTTTTTCGAAGGAAGCTCTAAAACCCAATCTGCTTTTTCGAAGGAAACTCTAAAACCTAATCTGCTTTTTCGAGGCAAGCTCTAAAACCAAAATCTACTTTTTCGGAGGAAGCTCTGAAATCCAAATCTGCTTTTTCGGGAGAAGCTCTGAAACACAAATATGTTTTTTAAGAGGAAGTTCTGAAACCCAAATTTACTTTTTCAGGGGAAGCTTTGAAGCGCAAATTTGCTTTTTTCGGAGGAAGCTTTGAAACCCAAATCTACTTTTTCGGAGGAAGCTCTGAAACCCAATCTGCTTTCTCGAGGGAAACTCTGAAGCCCAATCTGCTTTTTCGGGGGAAGCTATGAAAGCCAAATTTGCTTTTCTCGGAGGAAGCTCTGAAACCCAAATCTAATTTTTCGGAAGAAGCTTTGAAACCCAATTTGCTTTTTCGGGGGAATCTTTGAAACCCAAATCTGCTTTTTTCAGAAGAAGCTTTGAAACCCAATCTGCTTTTTCGAGGGAAGCTCTGAAAGCCAAATCTGCTTTTTTTAGAGAAAGCTCTGAAACCCAAATCTGCCTTTTCGTAGGAAGCTTTGAAACCCAATCTGTTTTTTGGAGGAAGCTCTGAAGCCCAATCTACTTTTTCGAGGGAAGCTCTGAAACCCAAATCTACTTTTTCGGGGGAAGCTCTGAAACCCAAATATGTTTTTTCGGAGAAAGTTCTGAAACCCAAATTTGTTTTTCCAGGGGAAGCTCTGAAGCCCAAATTTGCTTTTTTCGGAGGAAACTCTAAAACCCAAATATGCTTTTTCGGAGGAAGCTCTGAAACCCAATCTGCTTTCTCGAGGGAAACTCTGAAACCCAATCTGCTTTTTCGAGGGAAGCTCTGAAAGCGAAATCTGCTTTTTCAAAGGAAGTTCTGAAACCCAAATTTACTTTTTCAGGGGAAGCTCTGAAGTCCAAATTTGCTTTTTTCGGAGGAAGCTCTGAAACCTAAGTCTGCTTTTTCGGAGGAAGCTATGAAACCTAATCTACTTTTTTTGTGGGAAGCTCTGAAACCTAATTTGCTATTTTCGGAGGAAGCTCTGAAACTGAAATCTCCTTTTTTGGAGGAAGCTCTGAAACCCAATCTGCTTTTTCAGATGAAGCTTGAAAACTCAATCTCCTTTTTTGGAGGAAGCTCTGAAACCCAAATTTGGTTTTTTCGGAGGATGCTCTGAAACCCAAATCTGTTTTTTCAGAGGAAGCTCTGAAACCCAATTTGCTTTTTCGAGGGAAGCTTTGAAACTCAAATTTGCTTTGTCGAAGGAAGCTCTGAAACCCAATCTACTTTTTTCGGAAGAAGCTCTGAAATCCAAAACAAACTACGTACAAAACAAGAGCAAAAACTATCTAAACTAGTCCTACTCCTACACAAACACACGAGAGAGGATCACCATATACCACTAAGGGAAAATTTGCCATCATTCCAAACATCCACTAGGGCGACTTGTAAAATGGGCAACCAAATCTAAGTATGACCGTGGTCAATATCCTTGGTGAACTCAAGGATTTAACAATTAGGCACCCAAAGATCAAACGGATCATAGAATGAAAAGAAAGTCAATTGATCGTATACAAAGGTGCCCATCAAATTCAGTCCATGAACCTCTTTATCCTACCCTTTATCTAGTTGTTTGCCGATATAAAGGATATTGGGTTCTAATGTTCAGGTATAAAGCTCTAAAGATTCCGGCATGTTGGGACTAGGTGCTAGAGGGTAAAATGTATAGATCTCATGACGCATAGACATGGTTGAAATGACCTTTAAACCATCAACATCCTCTTTCACTTGTGCATCCCTAACATCTAAAAGACCTCACCAAGGACAATGGCTTTCTCTAGAGGACCATCTATATAGTCTTTCTCTCTCTCGACCTTTGTTGGCTCCTCTTTTCTCTCACTAGTTCCATCATTACCCTTTTCCTCACTCTTTTCTTCTCCCTTATCCTCACTCTCTTATTGCTTAGAATCCTTAATCTTGGGCTCCTCTCCCTTGAGTTTCTCATCCTTATTTTCTTCTTCAATAATTTCCTCACGCACCTTAAGAGCTTTTTCCCTAGACTCACACTCTTGGGAAAAGATGGTTTAATATCCTCATTCTAAGGTTAGTGCTGGGATGGACTTGCTCTTGGTTGGAGCTAAGATTATTATATGCTTCACTAAAGCTCTCTTGATTGGTGGTTGTCACTTAAACATTCAAGGCTTCCAAAAATAAATTCATTTGACCCTTTAAGTCGGCTAACCCTCTTTCAGTCCGTTATAAACATGCTAACACTCTTTCATCCCATTCTAGAGAGGCTAGTTGGGGGTCATCTCCAAGAGACTTATTGGGTGGAGATGGATATAAAATAGGCTCTACGTAGTGGTAAATCGGTGGTGATACTTGATAGTGTTCATGTGGTTCTTGATAAGATTGTGGTGATGGTAGATAGTGAAGTGAAAAAGTTCCCTCATGCCCCTTAACAAGGTTGAGTCCATCATACCACACCGGATTGTAAGTTGGTGGCAAAAGATTCTATTGGCCATTAGCTTGAAAACAATCTCTAAGAGACCGAGAAGGTGATGTTTGCATTTTATCTCATGAGCTTGAATGTGCTCTCTAACAGACTAACAAGGAAGTGCTTCCACAGCACCATAACCACGGATGCTCCCACTACCATCATTCTCAACCCATTGAGAAAAGTGTTCCATTGTGCCTATGTCAAGGTGTATAGATGATGATGTGTAAGAGATTATGCAATGCACACATAAATTGGCAATCCACACCTCAACAAGTCAATTCAGAATTCCCTTCCACTAATTTTCCTTCTGAACCCTCCAATCTCCACATAAATGTACCACCAATTCACAATTCGCAATTTTAATTTCAATCCAATTGAGCCTCCAATCTTCTTATGCAATAGCAATACCACCAATAAGCATATAGCACACAAGCCTATCGACCAATTGCTATCCACCAACTGTATTCTCAATGCAATTCAAATTCTATACTAGTCAAGTAAAACAATCCTAAAATAAAAGGAGAAAATCAAAAAGAACAATCTATCATGCTAACACATAAAAGGGTGGAACAAATTTACCCATGGCCTTAATCAAAGATCACTCCGTTGTAGTAAATGTTGGTGGAGAATCAATCCACCGGTTGTTACGCTTCCCAAGGTGCTTGGATCCTCGCTAATGCATTTGATCTACGACAATAGCGCCAAAACATGACTCGCTCCAACGATATGCAATATTATAACCGCAAGCTTACGGTTAGCGATGTAGTTTAAATCCGGTAAGTTCGGCTACTGATTCTCTCGAAGATCAAGCTCAATATAAGCTGTAGGTTTTAACTCACATCCATTTCTCTCAAGATTTGCAATAACCCAAGTGAAATTACTTCTTAAAGAGGTAAAATCAAAATTGATTGATTTTGAGAGAGGTTGAGTTAATTAAACTAAAGCAATAACAAGACAATTAAACTACTACAATAAAAGCTTCGGACCCAATTGATCCAACCACCCAATTCGCCCAAGGTTCCAATGAGGGTTTTATAACTCAAATCAATGATCACTCTATAGATCCTAAATTCAGAAGATTTATACCATAGAAATAGGAATTCATTAGCAATAGAGTTTAAATTAACAACCAATTTCAGAATCAAAGGTTCATACCATTGATTTGTACAATCCTTATACCAATTCTAATAATTACCAAATTTAGTCATGAACTTAGGTTTTCTAATAGATCTAAACTACAATTGCTAAGAATTAGAGAAACTAGAAGATTAATCAATGAAAAACCCATTACCTCCATTGAAAACCTCGCAAACCATAGATGTTCTTCACAATTGGACCTAGCTACTTGATTTCGTAAGAAATTGACTTGAATTCATAAAAAAATTGCATTCAAATGATGAAAATGGTGCTTGATTACAAAAAAAAAAAAAAAAAATGAAGAAATACAAGTAAATTAAAGTTTCTCTCTCTAAAAATACTCCTACAACTCTCTAAAAATACAAAAATAAAAGCTAGATCCTCAATTTTCGGCCAAAGCTGCTTTAAATAACTGAAAATAAAACAAGGCTTTGTCAGGTGTTCAAACACCATAAGGAGGCATTTGAATGCATATCAAAACTAATTCAAATGCTAAAAACCAGCCTACGAAGTTTGTCGAGCGTTCAAACGCCTTTATAGACTGTTCGAACGACCGTTCGAACACCCTAATTGAGTGTTTGAATAGTCTAATGGCCTTTTGAACGGTTATTCAAATGGTCAATTTGGAAAGAACTTGAAAAGTTACAAGAAAATCATATATTATGAACCCTGGTAGTACTTCTAGTATAAGAGATATGACTTTCTAAAATTTTAGCTCTACATGCTTCAGCAACTTATACCATAGCTTTAGTAGCTTGTACTGTGACTGTAGACTCATTCTCCCTCCATCCAAAATGCCCCCGAAATCATCCAATTTAAGCTTAAAACCTATATAAAACAAATTAAACTTAATTAATACTAAAATCTAACTAAAGATGCATATAAACTCCTAATCTAAGACTACCAAAGCACAAATTAAGGTATTGTAATTTCACTTTTAGAGTGCAATCACTTTGCTTTATGATCAATTTGAATGTTTATTGGTTTTTAACTTTTCTCTAATTTGGTTTTGAATAAATTCTAATTTCTTAGCAAATCTACTTATGTGCACACAAAGTATACGTGCTCGATATGCAAAGATAGTACAATTTAAGGGCATTAAAAAAGGAAAATTCTATTCTGTTTGATATTTTTTTAGAAAGTTTCACCTAAATAATTTGATAGTGATATTTTAAAATTTTGAGTCAAATAGTGAGTTTTTTTTTTTAAATGAAAGAAACACAAACTGCCATATCATTACTCATTGAAAATTGAATTTTTTTTAACATTATTTGAATCTTAAATTTGTGCAGGGCTATTTTGTTCCTGCTCCTATTCTAGTTTCCATTTTGGTGTCCTCAGAAACATAAAATTTGAAAATATCTCTTTTTTTTTTTGTTCTCGAAAAAAAAGGAACCATTGAAAACACCATCGTTTTCATATTATTTTAATTTTTGAATGAAAATAGTTCAAGAAACTTAGAAAATACATTTTTTATTGATTCCTAAAACTGTGGTATTTTCTAAAACATTTCTCGAAAACAACTTTTAGAATCAGTTTACCAAACTCGATTTCAAAGGAAACAGTTTTCGGAAGTAATTTGCCAACATAGTTCCGTCAAATTTCAAAAAAACAAAAAAGAGAAAATAGAAACCATAACCAAATGGATTAGGGTTATGTTTGGTAACGGTTCCAAAAAATTGGTATAGAAAAGCATATTTTTAGAAAGAATAATGCTATATACAATCCCATTTCTTCTAGGATTGAGAAAAAATATTACATGTAGCGTTTTCTTTTCGAAAATAATTTTTAGATACAAAAGATTATGAAAATGAGTTTCTTGTAACATTTCCAAAAGGAAAATGCTATTCGTCTAGAAAACTTGTATAGAAAATTCTACGAAAACGACGTGACAGTGATATTTTTATAAAAAAAGAACCACCACGATCAATGGCGGCTCTAGAATTTTTGTTCAGTGGGATCAATTAATGTCTATGTATTATAAAATTATATTAAGTATATATTGATCAAATATCATAATTAACTATATAGTTACATTATTTTAAATAATTAAATATTTAGGTATTATTTTAAAATTTCAGAATAAAAAATATAGAGTTTCAATGTGCTAACTTTTATTATTTGTGAATTATTAGGACCATACAAAAATGAATTTAACACTCTTTTTTCACTCTTCTTCTTGTTTGCTCTTTCCCTTTCTCTTATTTGAAATCTTCGCTTTTTATGTATTATAGTATATAAATATATATTTTCAGATACATGAACAACATATAAGAGAAGCTGGATGGTTGAGATTTTGTTCATTGTTTGGAATATATTTTACATAACATTAAAGGAGCTAATAATTTCATTTCATTATATTTTCTTTCGTATGTAAAATATTTTACATAATATTACATAATTTCACGCTATATGAATGGGTCATACCGCATGAGAGAGGGACAACAAAAGAGTACTAGGAGTGAAATTAAAAAAAAAAATTATATTAATAGGTCAAAGACTAAATAACAGTCATGGGTTATGTGATTTCTTAGACAAATATATATATATATATATATTGCAAAGAGACTCTAGTTGTGAACTTTTAGTTTTTCATGCGTACAGGTTTTCATTTTTATTATTATGTGCTCAAATTTGTTACCATTAAAACACGACTCCGCTTTTTTAAGCTCGTGAGATATGGTCAAAATTATAATCTAGTGAGCTCAAGTTTTTGAAAAATTAAATTTATTAAAAATATTACACTAGTTATAATTTTTCCTAAAATTCAGTTGTTCTCACACTATAACACATGGAGCCGCCCGTGATCATGATGGGTGTTATTTTTTTAAGTGAATGACTTTCAATCAACCCAATCATTTTGGTGATAAATTTTGTATGAATTTTCTAATTGTATAGCATTACTCAAAAATAGAAAAAATAATTAGAGATTTATTTGTTCACTATTTATTTTACTACCATAAATTAGCAATCTCAGCCGTTGCAAGTCTAAACTAACTTAGAAGAACACGTACATTATATGCAGTTTACACTCCTAAGGCTGTCATGCGAGGTTAAGATTATAGTTACCAAAATGGGGAAGCGAAAGTGAAAAATATTAAGAAAAACGGAAGCAAGAAGTGCAGTTAAAAAATATATGAAAAATGAAAATGGAAAAACAATTGAAAAACTTAATAGAAATCTTGTTAAAAAGCTTTGCAAAACTCAAATGAGACCTTTGAAAAACTTAGTGAAAATTTACATGAATAATTTTATAGATACTTAATTAGAATTTAAGGTGAAAAATGTATAAAAATTAATATTTTAAGTTTTTGAAGCGTTTCTCCTAAGTTTTCTAATAATTTCTGTCAAGTATTCCATTTTTAAATGTTTCCCAAAACTTTTCGAAATGTTTCTGGAGCGTTGATCCAAGGAGAGGGGTGAGATCATACAAAGGAACTTGAGAAAGAAAATGCAAAACTCTTCCAACTACAGAAAAAAGAGAGGGGCGAGGCTGTTCCCACCGAAGGAAATTTTTTTAATCTCAGAAGGCTAGATACAAGCGGTAAAAATGCTAGAATTGCAACACTAAGGCTGTGTTTGAATTAAGAATTTGATGAGAAAAAAGGGGAAAAAAAAAAAGTGAGAACATATATATTCAGGCTGCAAAAACAGCATAAGTATTTTCAAACAATAACCATATACATAATAGAGGACGTAATAGTATGTGGCAAATTAATTAGAGACTCTAATGCGGGGTATATTATGCATTATTCTAGTCCCCAAGAAAGATAATTCTTAACATTGTAGAAGGGGATTAAGAAATTATAGTCAATCTGTTGAAAGGAAGTTACAAAGGTTATCAAGAAGTGGAGGTGCTGACTCATGATACTCTACTTCTTCAGAAGCAAGTGAAAGTTGGGAGATAGTTTCGCGAAGTTTACTTGTGAATGAAGATGCTCATTGTGCAGCCCCCAGGGTTTTGTGGGCAGGAGAATCCAATTTGGTTGAACACTCCTTTTTGGTTGTCAGAACTATCTTAATATTGTGTTTAGATTAAGAATTTAGTGATGGAAAGGAAAAGAAAAAAAAAAAAAAGTGAAAGAAAATAGTACAAAATAAACAGTATTTTTATTCTCTTTTCTCTTATATTTTTTTTCCTTTTATTTATTTATTTATTTATTTGTTAAAGCCGGATTCCAAGCACAACATTATGGGAGATCATAGCTTTGCTTGATGTATTTCTTCTATCAATGATTATTATATCATTTTGACCAAAAAAAAAAGAAAACAAATAACCCTGATACTACTTATCAGTTAAGACCAATTAGTTTATGTAATGTGGGTTATAGACTAATAGCAAAAATTATTGTTACTATATATACTTAGACCTTTATCAATAGTAGTAATCCCTTTCAAAGGCGGGATTGTGAATTATACAATTTGGCAGGAAAATCTCGGACAACATTCTTATTGCTCATGAGTCATCGTGACCTAGCTATTACACAATTTTAAACGAAAGAAGGGTAAGTTTGCATCGATAGATGGCTCCCAAACTGGATATGAATCTGGTCCGGACCTGGACCGATAAAACCTTTGGTTCTGGACAGATGCTTCCATATTTTGGTAATAACAAATAAAATTATAGACTTTACGAATGAAAAGAAAAGATAATTAAGAAAGAAAAATCAAATAAACTTAGGTACAATGTCATAATATACATGCGGGAGATAAGATCATGACTTGAACCAAGAAATGACCGATCTATTCCAATGTTATCATACTTTCTGGAGGGAGGGAGCATCCATTCTAATTAAGGGTGGATAATGGACGGCCGGGCGGAGCTTGATTGGGCCTATATTAAAACAAATTTTCATTAGGTACAAAATCAAATCCCAAACCAACTTAAAATCAAAATTATGATTCCCATGCCCACCTAGTCTGCCCATTTAACTTAAAAATATTTTTAATAAACATTTTTTCTTAAAACAGTAAAGCTAAATAATATAAAATTTAAATACATAAATATAATAAAATATAAAAATACATTATTTTATACATATTTCGGGTTGAGCCAAATTTTAGACACAATTCTCTTACCCGTCTATTAAACTAATAGGACTTAAAAAAAAAATTTAAAACCCTAATTCTAATGTCGATCGCTTTGTATCTGTAAAAGGTATGCAGACTTTATGGAGGATTCAATAGGCTTGCATACATGGTTTCAGGCTTACCACACCGTACTGGATAATTATTTGGAAAAACTACTGAGCCCAGTCCCCCTTGGGTGGGCCTGGGCCTGGGCCTTGCTGTGGGAACTTGGCCGGGCCTCAAGCCAGAATGATGTTTAATATAAACAATACATTATTTATCTATATATTCCACCTTTGCTAATAATATTTTATACAAAGTTAATAACTTATATAAATTTAATAAAAAATTGATAAACTTATATTATGAGCTTATTGGGTATATAAAGTTAATAAACAAAGTCATGTTATAAAGTTGTTAGTTATATTAAGCAAGCAAAGTTACATAAATTAAGTTTAAGTTAACTCTATATATAAGAAATTAATTTAAGTTTACTTACCAAAAAAACAAGGTTTCTAAAGTCTACAAATGATATAGGTTTATAAAAATTTTATTTAAGCAATAAAGCTTTTTCGGACCAGTCGGCTCAAGCCCAAACCCAGCCAGGCTAGGCCACAGGGGCCACGTTCTAACTATCATTAAGAAATCAGGTTAATTTATTTTTACAATTGTACATCCCCATGCCTCTCCCTCTTCTTCGTTTTCTTTCCCCCTCTGTTTGGCAGCGGGGAATTGTTACAAAAAGGGGATTGGAGGCAAATAGGACCGAGTTATTCATGGAGACATTACATTCCATAAATTATTAACACCCTATGTGTTTATTTGTGACATATGCATGTTACCAGACGGAGATAATTACTCCCTGGCATAAATTAAAGTTTGGAATATATAATTTCTTATGTTATGTTTGGTTATGGTGAGAGAAAGGATGAGATAAGGACGGCCAACCATTTTTTGCCCTACACCTAATCCTAGGATAGCTATTGCCATTGCCCTCCCCATTGTATTAGTTATCCCCATTTTGTAGGATTATTAATTATTCGGATTGCTAGTGAGGCCAAATTTTGCATAGTCAAAGCTGGTTACACGTGGGCTCCTTTGAATTATGAACTTAATTCCACGATTTATCTTAAAAGCAAACACAATCTTAAAGATAATGAGTTATTAGAATCAATGTAATTCCCTTAAAGCAACGACTATTTCAATTACTCTTTTGCTTTAATCTGTGATTACTCTATCTATAAACATGCGAGAGAATGAACATTGGATACCAGATAATGGTTGTAGATTACCAAATTTTGTTGACAGAAATGGTGCATGTAGCTTGGGATCTTGAGTTATTAATACAAAATAAAATATTTTGTTGGGTCTCAATTTAATGATCATTTTAGCAATTAATTAAATGATCAAATTTTGAGATCTCTCTCTCGGATTATTTTTCTCAAATCAATTTTTTTTTTTTTTTTTGGTTCTTACTTTCAGAGACATGATCCCCATAATTCTTAAATACACTTTGCTATTGCACAATCTAGATGTGTTATTTAAAATGTTTAAGTAAAATGAATTTAACCTTATCATCAATATATAAAAGACATGGCATGTGAAGATTTCATCTTGATAAACAAAGATTTATTTTTAATTTAGAAGGGTGTTTATTGTCTTAAATATGCTATATATATATAGGCAGGATTACTCTCTTCTTTTTAAGAAGCCTGACAACTTGAGGGCATTTCCTTTGCTCCTCGATAGGAATTGTCAGAAAGCTTCCAAGTTTTGTTCAATGGACTTCTCTGTGATTGCTCCTCAGGTATTGGTATTATATATATATATATATATATATATTCTGTATGTCAGTATGCTTTCTTTTTTACTTGAGTCTTCACACTTCATTTGGAACCAATGGTGGAGGCAGAAAATTTATTTAGAGGGGCAACTCTTAATGACAATCGATTTTTTTTTCTTCTAAATTCACCCATAGGATATTTGACTTCCATATATATATATATATATATATGTATAACACACAAAAAATGATATTTTTTTCAAAAAATTTGTACATAAATCTTCAATTAAATGATGTGTTTGTAATTGAAAGCCATCATTACGAGTGTTTATGTTAAAATGAAAGGCTAAGATTCAATCACATCACTTTTTACAGTAATTTTGTATTAATTATATATATAGCATTACTTATAATGTATATAAGCTTATATATAATATGTAAAGGGGCATTTGAAGAAAAAATGGCTATTTAAGAGTGATATTTACATATTTACAGGTGAAAATTTGATAAATATATCTAAAATTTTATATGAAAATTAAAATTTTCAGTATTGAAGGGGACATTTACAAATTTTCAGAGGGGGCAAATTGACAAAAATTTCTAAAACTATGGATAAAAATATAATTTTTGAAAATTGAGGGAAGGGGCAAGTGACCCCTTTGGACTCTAAGTGGCTCCACCACTGTTTGGAACTAATTAAATAGGGAAGGGAAATAAACCATAAAGGTTTCACTTTTCTTTTTTTGATTATGTGCCAAAATTATGAAAATTTCTATAAAATAATTATAAAAAAAAAAACTCAATCTTCTTTATACATAGTGAAGAAAAGTGAATAAACTTGTGACAGAAGGAAATAAAAAATTTTCAGAAGTGAACTTTTCTCTTGCTTTTTCCACCATCTTTCTATGAACCAAACAAATCCCCAAGTCTCCACGCTATCACAATATCTTCTCTCTCTCTCTCTCTCTCTCTCTCTCTCTCTCTCTCTCTCTCTTAACTCTAATAATTTAATGTTGCTATTTATTTATAACAAGTCATATTAAAAGGACGCTTTTCCTAGTGCATTATTTCTCAATTAATGAAATAATGCCATAATTTTAATGTGAAAGTCGTTCTATAATTATTTTAGTGTGACAATCATTAATTTATGTCATTGAAAACTTTCCATGCCATTCATGCCACTAAAAAACAAGAAGATAGCTTTTGATAAAGGGAATATAAAGCCTATTACCGAATCTTAGAAAACAATATAGGACTCTATAGTTTAACGTTTTAGGCTTGTTCTGATGTTCCTGCAACGTAAAATCATCCCCTTTTTATTTTTAACACTGTACATCGAATATTAGTAGATCTATGTATGTGCTATATAGGACATAATATACATCCCTAAAAAGAACAAATAGAGTTTTATTTTGATCCATTGACATTATAGATTTTTTTTTTTTTTTTACACAAGCATGCATGACAACATAATGTCACTCATATCTTTTAGAGTTTTTTTTTTTTTTTTATATAGGAAATATATCAACGGGACCCTCAAGCTTTTTGAGAAAGTCCAACAATCACTAACTAATAGCAGACTTTGGGGTGGCAAATAGGCAAATTTGGACAAATTTAGACTAAGTGTTTATGAGTTGCGAGTTAAAATAAGTTAGTCCAATTATGTCCAATTAACAAATAAGTTGGATTTGAACGGACTTAGTTATACATAGGTTAAACCCATTAAGTCAAAACCAATCTGTTTGCAATATATGATTTTTTTTTTCTTTTGATGGATGAGATTTTTTTAACTTTTTAAAGATTTGTTTTCAATCTTGGATTCCATGAGCCCACTAAATAATTTAGTAAATTCATTATTTTAGAATTATGGTAAAACATGTATTTATATATGTATATATGTACATATATATATATATATATATATATATTACGCATAGCATTTTGCATTGATAATTTATAAAATTTTTTTTGCATATATAGCATTTTCAAAAATAAAAAAGATTACGCAAAGTATACGGTAAAGCATGTATTTATATATGTATATATATCACGTTTATATTATGAATGTCATTGCGTTGATTTAGCGTTATTGACTCGGTAATGTTTGATTTAGTATTGATGTTGTTCACTTCCTCTGTTTGTTTGATCGGGGTCCCACATCATGTGAATTTGATCTGTAGAGTGTAGAGTGCACTTTGATGATGTGCAGTATTAAGAGTCAATGGAGGTGTGTGTAGTGGATCATGAGTGCATATGTGGGCATTTTAATTTTATGTTTCTTATGAAGTGCCCGCCCATTATTGACCCACTCCAATCCATTTAAAGTAACTCATTGTACATTTATTTCCAACCCGTTTTAACCCGCTTTAGATGAGTGCACATGTAACCATCCAATTCAACTCACTTATAGATTTTTGACGAGTTTAAACGGTTTTTAAGTAGACAAATTTGAATGAGTTTACAAATTTCGGATTGCAATAGTCACCTCTAAGCAAACCTAATAATAATATACAAACCACCACTACGAGAAGTCAAACTTTAGACCTCAACAACTGACATACTAAAGAAAATAATTAGATGCTATTGAACCACATAAGTATCGGCAATTTTTTTAGAGTATAAGTATAACAAAAAAAAAAAAAAAAATCATGGGTGCGTATTAGTGAATTAAAATTAAACTCAACATATACAATCTATAACTACATCTTTTATAATATCATAATATCGTAACTACGTCATTTATATTGAAGTCAGATGTTGGAACACCTATAGGTTTGCTTCCGTTGACTAATGACATAAAAACAAAATTTTGCAACATAATTTTTATACATAATGACCTTTAGCCCTTTCATTTCAAAGTTTATGCCTGGTAATTTTGAAAATATCACTGTCACTTAATTCTAGATAAAATTTATGTAAAAATTCTATTTATGAAACATTTTCCTTTTGCGTTTAGTAATTTATTATTTCTTTCTCTAATAAGAATTGCTTGTGAAGTGTTCTTCTCTGAAAAAGTACGACCAATATAGTTGTAAGAGTATAAGAATATTATATATACTGTAAGAGCATACATACATATACATATGTATATATATACTTGCATAATGGTACTCTATATAAGAATAAGATTATATATTGAAAATAACCTATACTTACAATGATACTCGTGAAGGATAAAAGAAAGCAAGTGATGGAAGCTGTGCCACCATACCAGGGTTGTGTTCAACCCCAAGGATTTGACACAAATATGTGGGGCCCTATAGCCAATATTGAGCAGATGTCGAGAATTCGACGAATTAAAAACATGGAATTAACCCATTCTAGGACTGCAAGAATGAACTTCAGGGACGATCCTTGTGGGTCTTGCTACCACCATGGGCATGGGCATGGGCATTGCACGCCACCACCAGCCTCTTGGGGCCATCCTCCTCCAGGGCCACCAACTTGTTGCAAATATCCTGCCCCGCCTCCGCCACCGCCTCATGCTCCCATGCCGCCAGCGTCAGCGTCGTCATCTAATTCCATTCGTCAAGCGCCACCTCAGCCACCACCTTCTACGAAAACAGCGGCAGCACCAATGCCACCATCCTGTTGCATGAATCCAGGGCCTACTCCGCCACCTCCTAAGCACAAGCCACCAGCACCAGCACCAGCAACAGCACCAGCACCAACACCAACACCAACACCAACGCCACCGTCCTGTAGCAAGCATCCGGAACCTCCTCCGCCAGCTCCTAAGAAGAAGCCACCAGCACCACCAACCTGTTACAATTGCATGGATCTAGAGCCAGCTCAGCCGTCACCTCCTCCACGCAAGCCTCCAGAGCCGGCGCCACCACCACCACCACCCCCTATGTGCGTGTATTCATGGCATTGCTCACCTGCACCACCACAAACTGGGCATATGCAGCCGGGGCCACCGCCAGAATGCAGTCATGCTCCTCCAGGGCCTCCACAGACATGGAGTCACTATCCGGCAGAACCGCCTTGTAGACCACCAGTTGCGAGTTACCCACCCTCTGGTGGCTTGTTCAATGATGGGAACCATAATCGTTGCATAGTCATGTGACCTAGCTAGTATTTATTTTCCTTCATAAGTAGTTTCTGGTCTATTACTTCCCCTTATTTGATTTCCCCTTAAATTCTAGGATTTAATTAATTATTTTGCGCATTGACTTGAATGTCTATCAGCCTATTACTTATTTTTTCATTTGGGTTTTCAATAACTTCCAATGTGTTCTTTAAAACCTTTCTTACTTAAAGAGCACAGTAAGTTTCTGATCTATTACTTTCCTCTATCTAATTTCCCTTAAAATTCTAGGATTTAGTTAATCATTTCGCTTATTCATGACTTCAATGTTTATCAGCCTATAAGTTATTTTACAGTTACTTGTGGTGCACAAACAAGATAGGAACGTACAGTGTGCATGATAATTTTTGTTTTTTTTTTTCAACATTACTTAAGAGTAAGGTTAGGGCAGGTTAGGGTCGTTCCTAGTTGCAAGTATGAAATCGTTTCTTCTACTAAAATTGGTTTGGCTAATCAGTTGTGATAAATGGCAAGTGGTGTCTCATTTTACGTTTTCTCCTGTTTGACTTGTCTACTGGATAAACAAACTATTGCACAGTAATGTAAAAATATGATTAATTATGTGCCAAATAACTATTGGATAATTGATGATTATGTATTATATTCTAAAAGATTAACACAAATATGGTATCTCCATGATATTTATAATGTTGATATCCCAAGCTTTGTCGTGTTTGACCAATTAGGATAGTGCAAAATTCTTGGAATGTCAAAGTAAAATTCTTGGAATGCCAATGACCCTGGATGGTTATTGGCATCTTAAAAGAATGCTACCCAAGATTGTTTGATCTATCCACTAAGAAGGATGAATCTGTAGCAGCCATCTTCCACTGAGATTTTGGTCTAGGTTTGAAGGAAAAGTTATCTTTTCGTAGAGCCTTACATGTATGGGAATTGCATCTCTTAGAGGATCTAGCCGACCACTTGAATGGGAAACCACCATTTAACAATAAAGAAGACTCTTGTGTTTGGTTGGTTGACTAGAATGGCATCTGTAAACACCTCATTTTTGCCCGCTCAGCAATATTCGGCCCAACCAGACCCAATTTTCAAACATCATAACATATGCAAGCCCAAGACGGGTCTTTCAAACTCCAATCCAGTTAACTAGTCGCTTCTCGGACCCACAAAATCCAACTGAAGCCATAAACACCATCATGCCCCCAGGCATTCCAGGCAGCTTTCCATGACCGGGCGGTCTCAAAAACCGCCATCCAAGTAGTTTTCCGAGATCGAGCGATCTCGAAGACCAACACCTTATTAAATTTCAAACGGTTCACTTCTAGCGCCTGCTAGCCCGCTAATGTAGAATGTCCGTCATTTGGTACTTCTCCAAGACCAGGCATTCTCGGAGACTAACACCACCATCGCAGATAGCTTTTTAAGACCAAGTGTTCTTAGAAACCAATACCACCTTACAGGTAGCTCTCTAAGACCAAGCGGTCTCAGAAACCAACATTGCACACGTAGTTTTCTGAGCCCGGGCAGTCTCGGGATCCAACACCTAGGTTAATGTTGACGCCTGCCAGCCCGACTCGATGAAAAATTACCAAACCTGCCCCTTAGGCCTCCAGGCACGTTTTGAGAAAATTCAAAATCTTTCAAAACGGTAAGTCCACCCTTCCAAACTGTTACTAAGCAGCTAGGCATACTCTGCACACCATTCTGTCCAATTCTGGTCCCATTCCAGCTAACTCCAGTCAAAATGACCGTTTTTCCCCTGAACGCTCCAGCACCGCACAAATCCCATCGAACAGTGAAAGACTCTCTTGGGATCATCTTTGAATGAACCCACACGCTTAACATAACACTCCGATCCATTCCTGACCATTTTTAACCAAACTCGGCCAAAATGACCATTTTGCCCCTAACAACCTGAACGTGCCCCAAAACAACACCAGTCCTAGAATATTGAACGGCGGGTCTTGTCATATATCCATCTTTAATCTAAAAAGGACCTTACGACACTAAACACCGCCAACTCAATAAAAGTTCCCTAAAGTGTCTCGCAGATGCTCCGCCAAAATTGTCTTTTCTCCTAATTCCTTGATTGTAACGTACCGTCAAATGACTTAAGAAATGCGTAAACTGAAGAATTTTCGAAAGCTCGTTCATAGTTCTTTCTATCGACATGGCCTGATCGGATAGATCGCTCCCCAAAGTCCCTCATCGCGTGGCTCGAAAACTGCTACTTCCAATCACCCCTAAAGCGTTTCACAGACGCTCCGCCAATATTGACTTTTTTCCCAATTCCCTGACTATAACTCACCATCAAACGACTTGAGAAATGCGTAAATTAGGAAATTCCCGAAAGTATTTCTAGAACACTTTTCATCGGTACGGTCCGATCGAAGAGATTATTTTCCAAAGGCCTCGATCATGCAGCACAAAAGCAGCTACTTTTAAACCCCCGCGAAGTGTATCACAGATGCTCCGCAGATATGCGATTTCATGCACACTTTTCGAGACGATATCTCACACTTCTGAATACCGTTCAAACTTTTCAAAAACTTGGGAGTTCACAAGAAACCCTAGGAGAACAACGTGGAAGCAACCGATTCCTTTGAAACCTTTCCAATTGGCTCAATTATCAAGGCAAAGTTTAAACGAACACTTCCGGTGATGGAGCGTATGCTACATGCCCCCAGATTTTGATCAGATCGACCAAACTTCGATCAACCGTTAAGATTTAACCAGTATAATGGGTGCCGCGTGGCATTTTGCCAATGGAACAGTACTGGCGCATGTGGTACATGCACCTGGCCTCTCCAAGATTACCTATAAATATAGATCTTCCCCTTTGCATATTCCAGAATCAAAATTGATAGCGAAGCTTTGCAAAAACCGCTCCAAAACCTCGAATTTCTATATACCTCTCACACTTCAATCACTTAGGGTAGATTCCACCTCCCCCTAACCCATACACTTCACCTACATAGCCTCTTATGCCATAGAATACCTCCTTCCAGCCCCTCAAGCACACTTAAAGGCATCCTAACCCAAGTCAAAACATCTATAAAAGATTACAAGTGTATTGAAAGCAAAATGTGGTATTTCTTTTATATTTTTGTCTCCCCCACTCCTCTCTTCCCCCTCGTAGCCTACTTAGGCTATTCTCTATTTTAATCCCCATCTTTTACCCCCCTTTCTTGCATGCTTGAAGCAAGAGGGATCTTAGTTCATGCTTAGAGGAAAGTTAGTGAGAGCCACCGTGTTAGGAGATCTCTCACTAGCCTCCTTTAAAATGGTATGGCCTTGGAACTCCTTGATTATATGGTGTAGCCTAAAGCCTTGTGTGAATTCATGACCCCCTTTGCATATAGTTATATAGTTCATGTTTTTCATGCTTGGCTTTGTCTTTATGTTTATGACCATATTGATCAAGTCTTCACTATCCCCATTTCTATGTCATCTTCAAGCCCCCTATTCAAATGTTCTCTTAAAAGTGGTTTAAGAGTTGGCCCCTTGAAGTTTAGGATGAGACTCTAGGTAATCATGCCTTAGAAAATCTCCCCATTAACTCCTAACTCACACTTTTGCATCTTTGCATTCCAACTTGTATAAAAATGGTTTCCAAATTCTTTAATTCCCAAGGTTTCTATTCTCTCAAGTTTTGTGGTTGGAATGGCCCTATGGAACCCTTTCTTGAGTGGTCTCCCTTTTATTAGCCATAGGAATCCTAACTTGTTAGAATGGTTTCCTTTAAAAATGGTTTTCAAAATCTTCCTCTCAAAAAAAAAAAAAAAAATTGATTTTCAAAAGTTCATTCTCTCCCTCTTTGCATTAAAAATGGTTTTTTCAAGAATTGTCATTATTGTGTTGATTTTTAAATTCTTACTCTCTTCAAGATAAAGGTTACAATGGTCCTAAGAAAATCTTCTTCGGAACGATTTTCAAACATCAACAATATAAATCATATACTTTACTAGAGTCAATTTTTCTGGAAATGATCTTAAAAAAGGTCTGTCTACCAAAGTCCTTTGTATAACATGATTTGTTTTCCAAAACTCTTTCTAAAAATGCATCAAACCACCTTTCAAGACCATCTTCCAATCTAACCCTAGGTTAACTTGACCCTAGTTATCCAACCCTAGGTTAACTTAACCCAAGTTAGTTAACCCTAGGTTAACCTAACCCTAGTTTAATCCAACCCTAAGTTAACCTGACCCTAGTTGTCCAACCCTAAGTTAATTTAACCCAAGTTAGTTAACCCTAGGTCACCTTAATCCTAGGATAACCTAACCCTAGTTAGTTAACCCTAGGTCACTTTAACCCTAGGCTAACATAACCGTAGTTCAATCCAACCCTAGGTTAACATGACCCTAGTTAGTTAACCCTAGGTCACCTTAACCTGAGGTTAACCTAACTCAAGTTAGTTAACCTTAGGTCACCCCTAACCATAGGCCAACCCAACCTAGGTTAGTATGCTTCAAGGTTCCAAATCAAAGACCCTTTTGAAATGATCTTTTAATTAAAAAACTATTCTCATAACCTATTTTTCAAAAACCTTCTACCCTCTTGAGACTTCAAAAATCAACTCCGTAACTATTTCAAATACTCCCACACTCTATCTTTAAATTATTTCCAAAAATATTTTCAAGAACTCACAACACTAAGATGCCCCTACCCCTCTTATGGTTAAGGATTCCGAGGGAAGGTGATACATTAAATACAACCTTCAAGGTTGTCCATGTTAGGACTCCAAAATCCTAGGTGTTTTCAAAAACCACTTTCAAAAAGTTTTTTCAAAAGACAAGTTCACTAGAGTGCTTCCAATCCCAAACTCAACATCCAAACTTTTCAAAATAAGATTCCAAAACCCTTCCAAAACTCCCTTGAGTTGTTCCAAAAACATTTCAAAACATCTCAAAACCTTATTTCAATAACATTTTCAAAAACCTTCAGGTTCTATTCCAAAAACACTCCAACATCTGACTTTATATCAAAATTCTCAAGACATTTTTCCAAAGACCTCAAAGCGTCTTTTAAAAATTTTCAAAGATCTTAAAGTGTCTTCAAAACTTTTCAAAGACCTTAATGCGCCTATTTTTCATCGGATTCTTGCCCGAACTACGAATAACTTGATTCTCGCTAAATGAGATACGTAGGCAACCTAAAATGGTGCAGTCATAACTTCTATTTCAACTCCAATCCCTTTTTCAAAATTTTCTATCAATTCAAAGTTTCTATCTCAAACTCTTTCAAAACTCCTATATTTTCAAACTTCTTCCAAAATTTGCATCATACATCAGTCATCTGCAAAGTGATGACTAAACCCCGTTTTCAAAATTTTAAAGTGGATATTAAGTGGATAATGGTAACCGGTTGTTCTAGTGAGTGAACAAATGATGATTAGACATGTAGGTATCGAAAAGTGCGGGGTAGGATGATGATCTTAGGATATCTTCCCTACACGTAACCAACCCCCGGACAATAGATTTCTATTTTTGAATGATCAAAATCGAGTTACTTTCAAAAAGGGCTTAAAACTTTCTAAAGATTGTCAAGCAACCTATTTTATCAAAAACTCTCTCTCGAGTGAGTTTTTCAAAACCTGTTTCAAAAACCCTAAGTTTAATCGTCGGATTAACACTTAGTTTTAGGTGGCCTAACTCAACTTAATCAAGTTAGGTGGTGACTCTTTTTTTTTCTAAAAAGCCCTTAGTCAAACTAATTTCAAGTTTAAATCTAGTCGCACTCGTCTTTCTAGGATAATAAATTCTAATGACAGAGTTTCGTATTTTTCCTAAGCCGAAAGGACTTGGTCCAAAAATCGAGGCATAACAGCTGGCAACTCCGTTGGGGATCACTTAGAGGGTTAGGCCATTAACATGTCTCTTCACCCTTCACTCACCCAAAATCTCTGGTTTCTTTGTCCAATTTTATCCACTTTTTAAATTTGTCTAAATTTCCAAAAAAAATCTTATTTTCCAAAATGATTTTCAAATAAATTTCATCACTTGCATTCGTTGCTTACATTTGTGCTCTTGCATTTACCATCCATTTTACCTCGCATTGAGTTTTTCAAAAAGTTACTAACTCTTTGCATTTTTCTTTTGTAGGTGGACCTTTATTCATATTGTTAGCCCAAAAGGCAACCCAAGAGGGGGGGTGAATTGGGTTTTTCAAAAATTAATACCAATTAAGATTAATTAAAATTAATTTAAGCAATGAAACAGTGATCAAACTATATGTAATGCAATGTAATCAAAAGGAGAAGAGAAAACAAAGCAATAGAACGAACACAGAGATTTACCGAGGTTCAACCACAAACCGTGGTCTACGTTCTCACCCCAAGACTCCCTTGAAGTCTTCTTCAACTATGTAATCTCCAATTACAAGTGGGATGTTGATTGACAAAGTGCTCAGCTCACTATACACAAGAACTCCTCACTAAGTTCTTCAGCCACCAAGTGGTTTAATCCAAGCTCCACTCAAACTTACAAGAGTTTTTCTTTCTCAAGAGAACTCTCAAACTCTCACTTACAAGTGTATAAAAGTATACAAGTAAATCTCAAACTCTCTAATAAGAGTAGATTTTACAATCAAAGCTCACAGATAAAGACATGAAGAATATTCAGGAATATCAGTTGATCAGTCAGTGATTCTTGTTTCTTGTCTCTCTTTCTTTGTTATAAATACAGTTGGAGACTTATATATAAACCCTTGTATTGATTCCATCCATTAGAGATTGTTGGGCTTCATTTAATGCACGTCCAGTCCATTATAATGTTAGAAAAACTAGCCGTTATACTCTAGGGGTCGGCTCCAGGATTGTGGAGTCAACACTTTCTGCTTCTGTATTTACCAGATGTTGTTCACTGTCTCCATGAGTCTGCTCTTCATATTAATGAGTCGGCTCCTTATTCTTTCTGTCTTCACGTCATTTTGCTTTTGCCTTCATGTGACGACTCTTCATCTTCAGGAGTTTGTTTATTGATCATTTTGTCTTCAGGCCTTTTGCGTCTGTAACCATAAGGCGACTCTTCATTTCTATGAGTCTGCTCATTGACCACTTTGTCTTCAGGCCTTTTGCGTCTGTCTCCATGAGGCGACTCCTCATTTTCATGAGTCTGCTCATTGTCCAAAAATCTGCATTAATGATCCAGCTCATCTTAGCACTGGTATAAGATCTTCAAAGAGTATCTCTTTGGGGTATGATGATCAATCAAATTTCTTTAACTCATCAGAGTTAACTTCTATTCAATTTGGATTGAATCAATCATTTGATATTGATCTTCTCTTGACTCTCAAACTGTCAGAGCTTCATTAGATCAATGTTGATCTTTTCTTCTTCATTTGCAGAGTTTCCTTTTTTTATTGTATGATAGTCTCTTTTAATGTCAAGCTTTCTCAAACATGTAGAACTTCACAATACTTCATTACCAATATCTTTTCTTTGCTAGCAGTTCTTCTTTATTCTTTGATAATCACTTCAATAAGACTTTTGCAAACTTGATGAAATCTCTTTATACATCTAGTCTTCATTGATTCTTTACATTGTAAAAGAATTCTTCACTTAGATTCCATGTAGAGATCAAACAATCATTGTGAGTCTTTTTCTGAAGCAACTTCAACCATATAATCTGGAATTGATCTTTGCATACTTGATGAAGTCTTCTCTTGAGCATTTTCAACATCTCCCACGATCAATTCATCTCCAACTGATCTTTGCATATTCTGATGAAGTCTTCAATCTATCTTGAGTGCAAGTCAATTTCACTGAATCTATGCATACTTGATGAAAGCTTTGTTTGAACACTTTCAATCTCTTCGAATGTAAAACATTTGTTTGAAGTAGAGATAGGCGTCAATCCTCTATTTGGTTCATTGCATAACTCTTGAAGTTCCTTGCTTGATCTTGAATTTGTTGTGCATTCTCTTTGACATGTATTTGACTTAAAGATTGAACTTTAAGCTAAATTATAAACTTTGTTAATTTGCACACTAAGTAAATTCATTAGTAAAATAACACAAGGTTTAGTTATCATCAAAATCAACATAGGGTCAACCTTGAGTCAACACATATTTTATTTCATATCTTATTTATTGCCATGTATGTGGTGAATGGATAAGATGTGATGTGTGTTGTTGGGTCCTTTCCTCTATTTTCAAAAATTCCGCACACACTTGATGTGCTCACTTGCATTTGCATTTTACATATATTACCTGGTTACTACCCTTTTAGATAGAAAGGGGAACAATATATTGACTGTGGACAGATACTGTGTCAGTTTCTTAGCCTATGATCTCTTGATAGTTCCCTGGCTCGAACCACCAACCAAAGATGGAGTTCACCCTTTCGGGGGTGGACGCCAGAGGTTTGAAGGTTTGGGAACCGAGCTTTTTAAGAAGCATTAGTAAACCCCCAACCTCATACTCATGTAGCACCTCATGCATAGCCGAACCTTTGCCGAATTTAGGACACACGGGCCAATTTCAAAACCAAGGAAGAAAGGGCGACTGCCTTACTTTCCTTTATTTTCTGTTCAATTCATGCTATTATGCTGCTTGATCTTTGTCATTAAGTTATGTATATATCTTTTCGCATCATAACTATTCATGCATCTTATTCATTTCAAGGCAAGAGTTCCCAAAGTAACTCAAGTCTTTGCATCTTCATACATCTGATTAACCCCTAAAGAATGGCCTAAAGACCTTCTCGCTCAAATCAAGCCAACCAAAACTCCTAAGGGTACTAAAAGACCCTAAGGATTCATGGTATAAGTCATCTCATAAAGAGGGGCTCTAATCCCTCTTCATTCACGGAGATAAGGCTACCAAGAAGACAAGGGGCAATCTGAAATCAAGGTCTCTCATTGACCTCCATCAAAGAAGGCGAATCCAAAGACTCAAGAGTAGTTTAGGATCCCAATTGTAAAGATAGAATAGGCGAAAGTCCCAAGAAAAATGTTTCCATTCCCCTTCAAATGTACTTTCAATTCCATGTACAAAAAATAAAAATAAAAATCAATCAAATACAATAAAACTATCCTTCCTACTTTCATCAAATGAATGTGTGAATGAATGAATGAACATGCTTGCACAGGTACAGTATTGCATACAGGGGCAACCCCCTATCTCCAAAAGTGAGCCAACACATCATGTTTAGTCCCCCTCTCAAAGTAGGGGCACCCTTAAGGCATACGTTACAAAAAATTTTTCCAATCTGAAGGCACTAACTTCCCTTTTTTGTTTTTCTTTTTACATTCTCATTGTCTTCTCCCTAGCATATAAAGGCCAAGAGAGCCAAAGAATGAAGCAAGAACGAAAAGGGGGTCTTCTAAACTACCTATTCATTGCAATTATGTTACCCATGTATTTACTATTAGACTCATGCATTAATATCTATCATAGGACAAGAGTTCCAAGAAACTCAAGTTATTGCATTCTCATGCATTCAATCAATCATAGAGAGAAATGGATGATCCAATCTCATGTTAATCAAACCAACCTAAACCCCTAAGGGTTTCTCCAACCCTAAGGATTCATGACATGCATAGGACCATATCTCAAGAGAGGCCCAAATCTCTCTCAGTTCATGGAGGCGGGATTCTCTAAACAAAGAAGTATCAACTGGCCCAATGCCAAAGAGGTATTGTATTACACACAGGGGCAAAACCCCATCCCCAAAATAGACTCAACATCATGTTTAGATTCCCTCAAATAAGGGACCCCCATAAAACATGCATTTCATAAAATCTTCAACTCCGCATGTTAACTGCATTTTGTTTTTCTTTTTCCAGGTCCAAGAGTATAGTCAAAGCTATGGAATCCCTCCAGCATCGCGCCCAATTCATAATTCATGCAAAGCCATAACCCCGACACCATGTTGTCACTCCACCATACCTCAAACTCCTGAAGCCATTTATGTGCAATCAGATGACACACATGGAAAATGGGGTGTGAAGGACGCCAGCATGATTCCAAACCTAGTCAGAGGGATTTATTCCAAAAAAGGAGGATATCTTTCAAACCTGTCTTTCAATTTTTAATTCGAATTTGAGCATGAAAATAACAGCATCTAAATGAAAAGGATCCAAAGTTTTCATGTTTATATCATTGTCTCAGGGCACTTCATGACTGATGTTTTCCAGGAATTTCCCCTTCAACATGTTTTACCCTGACTTGGAGGATGGGATAACACAAGCACTGCTTTAAGCAGAAACAATTTATGACTCCGAAAAGAGGGGAGAGAGAAATAGAAAGTACAAAGAGAGGGAAAATACAAAGGGGTCAGAGATAAGGATCAACCACATATCTCGTTAAAGTCCAAAAAGTGACTTCCGAAGGACGTCCTGACAAAGCAGCAAATAGCTACACCCTCAAAAGGAAGATTAGCGCACATTGGTAAGCCCGAGTTGATTTAATCTTGGAAAAAATTTAGAAAAACCAAAAAGATTTTTGATAGTGTTTGTCCTACACATGCACTATCACTGGGGCAAATATTCAATTATGAATAGATTGAAGTGCATGCTTGTTTGAGGTTGAATCTTGTGTGCATGATCACTTACATAAATATGAGTCAATGGTTTTGATGATCTTTACCATATTGGTGAGTCATGTTCAACTTAATGCACACTCCTTGAGACTCGTAAGAATTTGGAATCCACCTTTATGATCTATTTTAGTTGGCTCTGCCATTGTTAAAAACTTGCAGAGTATTACACACCTAGATTGACCTTTTGTCAATTCCCTCTCCCATAACTTATGGAAAGGGCTACTAGTGAGTGTGAGTGTAGCTACCATTGTTATGTGACAAAAGGAGAAAGCTACCTACTCATATGTGTGAAAGCCGCCATAACTTTATGTTTCAATGTTTCCATCATTAGAGAGATAGGGTTGGATTTCCACCAAAAAAAAACAAAAAGCATGGGATGAAACAGGTTTGACTTTTAGGTGTGTCAATCTACAAGTTAATAGACATGGTACGCAATCCTAGATCACGCCTAGAGTCTATATTCTCATTAGTCTCTGTGAAGTTCACGTTTACACCACTATATTGTCACTGATATGGTCTTAATCATATTACGACCAATTGTGCTTGTTTCTTGTGGTTTCGTGCATATTTGATGTTGATCCTTTCAAGCTAAGTTGCATCTTGATATTCATAAATCTATATTTTCCCTACATTGATTGATCATGTCTTTATAGGGCTCTCATAATTTGAAAAGTTTAATGGTTCTACCAAAAAAGAAAAAAGAAAAACAATTCTGGGCTTTCCTACACTTTTAATAGCTTTTAAAGTCTTCCCGAATTAAGGACAGAAGCTACCTGCTGCTTTGCCAAAAGGGCAATATCGGCCATCACTCAAGAGCCCCACTTGAAGGAGTTTTCTTTTCATCAGAAAAGAGGGGAAGAATGAGTCAATGAGTTAAATCTCTGAAAGTGATGCGAATGCTATCACATCCTCGCAAGAAAAAGGAAGAACCTGAAAGGGAAATCCCAAGAGGAGGACAGAAGTTCAAAGACTGTCTGATCTTGAGAGATAATAACTGCACATGAACCCTGGGACAACCCTCGAGACATACGTCCATTTCCATCTATATATGCATAAAAGCATGACATGCATTCAATTCTATTCCTGTATAAATTGTGCATTCATCCAAAAGTATAACTTACATTCATTTCAATTCTCATATAAACCATACATATTCATGCATTTATCAAAAAGTATGATATGCATTAAATTACATCCCATGTACTAAACATATGCATTCATTTCCATATTTGTATCAACCTGTATGACAAGCATTCATTCCAATTCCTGTACAAACCATATCTGTTCATGCATTCATCAAAAAGTATGATATACATTCAATTTCATTCTTGTATGTGCATTGATTACACTCTAAAAGTATAATCATAAGCCCTTTATGTGCACATTGTTAGATTTATATTGTAGTTAATTATCTTGTTTTAGTCCAATAATTGATTTATTATGTATTTTTGTGTATTTTGTAGGTTTTGGAGTGGAAACAGCGAATAAGAGCCAAAATTCCAGAAGACCGTTCGGATGGTACGTCCAGACGGTATTTAGCCGTTCGGACGATGCGTTCGGACAGTGCGTTCAGACGAGCGAAATAGCATTCGGACGATGCAACGAATGGCAAAGCTCCAGAGTCGTGTTTTTGTGTTCGAAGCCATTCCAGAGTCATCTTTTTGCGTCTGAAGAGCATTCGAAGACCGTTCGGAGTGTAAAACAGCCGTTCGGACGGTAAAATAAGCGTTTGGACAGTGCGTTCGAACGCACTTTAGACGCGCGTCGGACGCACTTCGGACGGGGAGTGCAAATTTGCCCTAAAACACTAGCCGCGGCCGAGAGTAAAGAAGAGTTGTTTTTTGGTTAGTTTTAGAGTGAGTTTTTGATAGTTTTGATAGTTAGGAGTAGATTTTTAGTAGATTGGCTATGGGAGATCTTCATTCAAGGTTGGTTTTCCATTTGTTCTTCATTTATTAGTTTAGATTTATTTCTTGTAATTTTCTTTGTTATGTTGTAATTTTCTTATATTTTTCTTGTAATTTTCTTGTACCCAAACTCTCTTATTAGTTCAAGTAATTGTTAGCTTAAATCTTTACATGCTTTGTTTCCATTTTTTTCATGCTTTTATTATGAGGTTAATTAGCAAGCTTTTAGATTGGGTTCAAATGTGAAAATCACCCAAATAATCCAAGGAATTAAATGGAGGCATCTCATGAAATAATTGCTATATTTTTCTAGAATTTCATTCTCAACAATTGATTGAAGATAACTTAGAAAACCTAGGTCATTGACTATGTTTGGCTAATCAATGCACAAATCACAAATTTGGTATTGACTAAGTTAAATCTATGGTATTAACATTTGACTCTCCATTAAACATGTATCTAATTTAAATTGCTTGAGAATAATCGGTTTTCAAAGCTAAATCGTCCGAATTAAGCGCACTTAAATGTCGTGTTTGATTTGAGTTATAAACCCCATTAGAAATCTTGGATGAAATTGAGTGATTGGATTATTGGAGCCTAATTCCCTTTTAATTACTTTAATTCTATTTTCACTTTGCTTTACTTTAATTGTCTAGTGTTAATTGCTTTAATTTCCATTGCATTAGGCTAGTAAATCAAAACCCCATCAAAAACCTAAAGATTTTCGGTCCTTTTATTTTTCCCTTTATTTTAGATCCAATTCCCCACATAATTGCAATTCGATCCTAGGTTAGGTTAGTGTGAGTTGAGTGCAAGAGTCTATATTTGGCTAGATCCCTTGGGAGAAAACGATACAGGATTACCGGTTTATACTTCATCGTGACCCCCGTACTCTTGCGGGGTGCTAACTCCATTTTGTAGGAATACCGCATCCATTTATAAAAAAGTATGATATGCATTCAATTTCATTCCTATATATGCATTCATCAAACAGTATAACATGCATTCAAGTCCATTCTTGTATAATCCTATACATTTATCAAAAAGTATGACATGCATTTAATTTCATTCATGCATAAGCCTGTGCATTCATCAAAAAGTATGACAAACATCCATTTCAATCCCCGTGTAAACTCGTACATTTATTTGTTCATATTCCTGTCTAATATGTGCGTCCATCCATACGTATAACATATATCATTCTAACTTCCAGTGAAAACTTTTAACAGCTTAATCTGACCTTTTTCAAATAATGAAGACTGGGGCAGCATCGCACCCTTGACCTCCCATTCAACCCTTAAATAGCCTGATCCAACATGGAGCAACGTTCTAACCTCCAATCAACATTGAAACCTTCTCAAATCATAAAGACCGGGGCAATGTCCCATCCTCGACCTTTCGACCAACTTTGATCAACCTTTTTCAAACCATGAAAACTGAGACAATACCGCACCCTGTACCTCCCATTCGATTCAAATTGCTCAACCAAATTCAAGACAAATCAACCAAATGTGTTTGACCATCTAGACACCTTGAACTCTTCAAAAGAGACCTCAACTCAAGACACTAGACTTCAAAGAAGAAAAATCCTCCAGAAGATATTCCAACAAGAATTCTATCATGCCAAGCAAAAGTGGAGCCCGACAATCAAGCAAACACTATGCATTTTAACATCTAGAGATCTCAAGCAAGGACGGACGAATGTCCTCTCCTTCAAACTTGAAGACCAAAGAATCACAAGCACGAAGCAATCTCTGATGACTCCACAGGCTTAACCATCTCCAAAGCTTCAAGGTAAAGGCCAGATATAATTTTAACTGAATTGTCTCAAAATCAACTTTAAAAGCAAAAGCCCTTACTTTCTTTGAAATCCAAAATTCAAAAACTTTCAAGGCTTCGTCTACAAAACCTTTCAAATTTCAAAGTTAGTTTCAAAAGTTTTGAAAATTATTTTTACAAAATTTTCAAATTCAAAAGATCAAAGCTCTTGCATTCTTTCGAAATTCAAAATCAATTTTCATATCCAAAAAAAATTTCGAAGCTTTTTCCACTTAAAGTTTCAAATTTTAACTCAATTTCAAAGAGGAGAAGTCCTGTTGTCTTTCAAAAACACCATCAAGTTTAAAAACTTTCAAAGGTTCAAGTTTTAAGTCAAGATGAATTTCCTAAACATTTTGTTTCCAAAAAATTCAGGTTTCGAGTCAAAACGAATTTCCTATACGTTTTACTTTCGAAAAATTGAAAATGTCAAGTCAAAATGAATTGTCTACACATTTTGTCTTTAAAAGTTCAAATTTCTAGTCACAATGAATTCTCTACACATTTTGTTCAAGTTTCAAGTCAAAATGAATTTTTTACAGATTTTGTTTTCAAGAGCTCCCAAGTTCTGAGTCAAAACAAGTTTTCTATCACTCATAAAAAAAATATATTAGTTTCTGAATTTCGAGTTCAAATGAATCCCCTTCAAATGGTTTCCACCTTTCTAGGTTTTCTAACTTTTTCCTTCAAAAAGTTTGATTTCAAAAGTACTCTCTAGGTATTCTAACTTTTTCCTTTAGAAAGTTTGACTTCAAATCATTTCTCGGGTTTTCCAAGAACTTTTTCCTTCAAAAAGTTTAATCTCAAAAACATTTTTTTAAGTTTCTTGAGCTTTTTCCTTTAAAACCTCTGTTTTTCAAAATTTGGGTTTTCTAGCTTTCGCCTCAAAAAGCTTAATATTCAAAATTCTGGGTTTTTTTAGCTTTCACCTCAAAAAGCTTAACTCTCAAAATTTTGAGTTTTCTAGCTTTCGCCTTAAAAAGCTTAATTTTCAAAATTCCGAGTTTTCTAACTTTCGCCTCAAAAAGTTTAACTTTCAAAATTCCGGATTTTCTTGCTTTTACCTTAAAAAGGTTAGCTTTCAAAATTTCGGGTTTTCTAGCTTTCACCTCAAAAAGCTTTAACTTTCAAAATTCTAGGTTTTTTAGCTTTCGCCTCAAAAAGCCTAATTTTCAAAAGTTTAGGTTTTTAAGCTTACGCCTCAAAATCCTAGATTTCCAAAATTTTTAAGTTTCTCGAGTTTTCTCCTTCAAACGCTCTGTTTTTCTAAAAGAATTTTGAGTTTTCTAGCTTTTGCCTTCAAAAATCTAGCTTTCCAAAATTTTCGGATTTCCTAAGTTTTCTCCTTTAAAAGCTCTATTTTCAAAATATTTATCGAGTTTCTCAAGCTTGTTCCTTCAAAAGCTCTGTTTTCAAAAGAATTTCAGGTTTTCAAGCTTTTGCCTAAAAAAGCCTAGCTTTTCAAAATTTCCAGGCTTCCCGAGCGTCCTCCTTCAAAAGTTCTATTTTCAAAATATTTCTCAGGTTTTTCGAGCTTTTTCCTTCAAAAGCACCATTTTTCAAAAGAATTCCGGGTTTCTATGCTTTCGCCTTAAAAAGCCTAGTTTCTCAAAATTTTTGGGTTTCTCGAGCTTTCTCCTTCAAAAGCTCCGTTTTCAAAATATCTCTCGAGTTTCTCAAGCTTTCTCCTTCAAAAGCTTTGTTTTCAAAAAGAATTCCGGGTTTTCAAGCTTTCGCCTCAAAAAGCATAATTTTCAAAAATTCAAGTTTTCTAGCTTTCGCCTAAGAAAGCTTAACTTTCAAAATTTTGGGTTTTCAAGCTTTTGTCTCAAAAAGCTTAATTTTGAAAAGTTCGGGTTTTCAAGTTTCCGCCTCAAAAAGCATAATTTTTAAAACTTTTGGATTTTTAAAGCTTTCGCCTAAAAAAGCCAAGCATTCCAACACTTTCAGGTTTCCCAAGCTTTCTCCTTCAAAAGCTCTGTTTTTCAAAAATCTCGGGTTTTCAAGATTTCAAACCTCAAAAAGCCTAAATTTTAAAATTCTGGGTTTTCAAGCTTTCGTCTCAAAAAGCCTAGCTTTCCAACACTTTCGGGTTTCCCAAGCTTTCTCCTTCAAAAGCTCCATTTTCAAAATATTTTTCGGGTTTCTCAAGCTTTTTCCTTCAAAAGCTTCATTTTTCAAAAATCTCGGGTTTTTAAGCTTTCGCCTCAAAAATTCTAAATTTCAAAATTCTGGGTTTTCTAACTTTCACCTCAAAAAGCCTAGTTTTCTAAAAATTTTCAGATTTCCCGAGCTTTCTCCTTCAAAAGCTCTGTTTTCAAAACATCTTCTCGGGTTTCTCGAGCTTTTTCCTTCAAAAGCTTCGATTTTCAAAAATCTCAGGTTTTCAAGCTTCAAAATTTTGGGTTTTTAAGCTTTCGCCTCAAAAACCCTAACTTTCAAAATTTTGGATTTTCTAGCTTTCGCCTCAAAAAAGCTTAACTTTCTAAAATTTTGGGTTCCCGAGCTTTCTCTGTCAAAAGTATATTGGGTTTCGAAGCTTCTTTCAAAAAAGCAAATTTGGTTTTCCAACCTTCCTTTGACAAAGCAAATTTAGGTTTCCGAGCTTCTTCCGAAAAAGCAGATTGGGTTTCAAGCTTCTTCCAAAAAAGCAGATCGGGTTTTCAAGCTTTTTTCCTTCAAAAGCAAATATCAACCTTAAACCTTCTCAGAAGAGTACCATTCCACCAAACGGAATGTCGGTTCAAGATACCATACTTTCAAAAATTCTTCTACTCCGGTCCCTCCGATTGCCTCGCAGTCAATATGGGATCCTTTCTTTGTTATTTTTTTGTCTTCGACAAACAAAGACAGAAAAAGATGGGCAGCTGTAAGCACCCTATTTTTGCCCGCTCAGCAATCTCCAGCCTGACCGGAACCAGTTTTCAAACATCATAACACATGTAAGCCCAAGACGAGTCTTTCAAACTCCAATCCAGTCAACTAGTCGCTTCCCGAACCCACAAAGCCTAACTGAAGCCATAAACACCATCATGCCCCTAGGCATTCCAAGCAGCTTTCCGGGACCAGGTGGTCTCGAAAACCAACGCCATCCAAGTAGCTTCCCGAGATCGGACAATCTCGAGGACCAACACCTTATCAAATTCCAAACGGTTCACTTTCGGCGCCTACCAGCCTGCCAATTTAGAATGTCCGTCATTTGGTAGTTCTCCGAGACCAGGCGTCCTAAGAGACCAACACCACCCGATAGGTAGCTCTCTGAGACTGGGTGGTCTCAGGGACCAACACCGCACATGTAGTTTCTCGAGGCCGGACATGTAGTTTTTCGAGGCTGAGCTGTCTCGAGAACTAATAGCTAAGTCAATACCAGCGCTTGCTAGCCCAACTCGGTGAAAAATGACCAAACCTACCCCTTGGGCCTCTAGGCACGTTTTGAGAAAGTTCAAAATCCCTCAAAAATGATAAGTCCACCCTTCCAAAGTGCTACTACGAAGTTAGGCGTACTCCGCCCGCCATTCTGTCCAATTCCTGTCCCATTCCGGCGAACTCCGATCAAAATGACCGTTTTGCCCCTAAACGCCCCAGCAGTGCACAAATCCCACCGAACAGTGAAAGACTCTCCTAGGATCATCTCTGATTGACCCAGCACGCTTAACATAACACTCCGATCCATTCCTGACCACTTTCAACCAAACCCGGCCAAAATTACCATTTTTCCCCTAACAACCCGAACACGCCCCGAAACAACACCAGTCCTAGAATATTGAACGGTGGGTCATGTCATACATCCCTATTTAACCTAAAAAGGACCTTACGACACTAAACACCCCTAACTTAATAGAAGTTATTTGGAGTGTCGCAGACGCTCCGCCAAAATTGTGTTTTCTCCCAATTCCCTAATTATAACGCACTGTCAAATGATTTGAGAACTGCGTAAATTGAGAAATTCCCAAAAGCTCGTTCATAGGTCTTTCCATCGATACGGCTAGATCGGATATATCGCTCCCCAAAGTCCTTCATAGCGGGGCTTGAAAACTGCTACTTTCAACCACCCCTAAAGCGTCTCACAAACGCTCCGCCAAGATTGACTTTTTCCCAATTCCCTCACTATAATGCACCATCAAATGACTTAAGAAATCCATAAATTAAGGAATTCCCCAAAGTATTTCCAGCGTACTTTCCATCGGTAAGGTCCAATCGGAGAGATCATTTCCCGAAGGCCTCGATCATGCGACACAAAAGTAGTTACTTTTGAACCCCCGTGGAGTGTATCACAGATGCTCCGCAGATATGCGATTTCATGCACACTTTCCAAGACGATATCTCACACTTCTGAACACCATTCAAACTTTTCGAAAACTTGGGAGTTCACAAGAAACCGTAGGAGAACAGCGTGGAAGCAACCAATTCCTTTGAAACCTTCCCAATTGGCTGAATTATCGATGTAAAGTTTAAACGAACACTTCCGGTGACGCAGCATATGCTACATGTGCCCAGATTTTGATCAGATCGACCAAACTTTGATCAACCGTCAAGATTTAACCAATACAATGGGTACCACGAGACATTCTACCAATGGAACAGTACTGGCGCATGTGCTACATGCGCCAGGGCAAATTTTGTCCAGGCTCATGTACCACATGCGCTAGGCCTCTCTAGGATTGCCTATAAATACAGGCCTCCCCCTTTGCATATTCTAGAATCGAAATTGATAGCGAAGCTTTGCAAAAACCGCTCCAGAATCTCGAATTCCTATATACCTCTCACACTTCAATCACTTAAGGTAGATTCCACCTCCCTCTAACCTATACACTTCACCTACGTAGCCTCCCATGCCGTAGAATACCCCCTTCTAGCCCCTCAAGCACACTTAAAGGCATCCTAGCCAATGCAAAACATCTATAGAAGATTGCAAGTGTATTGAAGGCAAAATATGGTATTTCTTTTATGTTTTTGTCTCCCTCACTCCTCTCTTCTCCCTTCTGGCCTACTTAGGCTATTCTCTGCTTTAATCCCCATCTTCTACCCACCTTTCTTGCATGCTTGAAGCAAGAGAGCCTAGAGGAAAGTTAGTGAGAGCCACCATATAGGGGGATCTCTCACTAGCCTACTTTGAGATGGTATGGCCTTGGAGCTCCTTGATTATGTGGTGTAGCCTAAAGCCTTGTATGAATTCATGACCTCCTATGCATATAGTTATATAGTTCATGTTTTACATGCTTGGCTTTGTCTTTATGTTTATGACCATATTGATCAAGTTTTCACTATCCCCATTTCTATGTCATCTTCAAGCCCCCTATTCAAATGTTCTCTTAAAAGTGGTTTAAGAGTTGGCCTCTTAAAGTTTAGGATGAGACCCTAGGTTATCATGCTTTAAAAAGTCTCCCCATTAACCCCTAACTTACACTTTTTCATCTTTGCATGCTAACTTGTATAAAAATGATTTTTAAACTCTCTAATTCCCAAAGTTTCTATTCTCTCAACTTTAGTGATTGGAATTGTCCCATGTAACCCTCTCTTGAATGATCTCCCATTTATTGGTCATTGGAATCCTAACTTGTTAGAATGGTTTCCTTTAAAAATGGTTTTCAAAATCTTCCTCTAAAAAAAAAAATTGTTTTCAAAAGTTCATTCTCTCCCTCTTTGCATTAAAAATGGTTTTCCAAGAATTGTCATTATTGTGTTGATTTTTAAATTCTTACTCTCTTCAAGATAAAGTTATAATGGTCCTAAAGAAACCTTCTTTGGAATGATTTTCAAACATCAACCATACAAATCATATACTTGACTAGAGTCAATTTACATGAAAATGGTCTTCTAAAATGTCTGTCTACCAAAGTCCTTTGCAAAGCATGATTTATTTTCCAAAACTCTTTTCAAAAATGCATAAAACCACCTTTCAAGACCATCTTCCAATCCAACCCTAAGTTAACTTGACCCTAGTTATCCAACCCTAGGTTAACCTAACCCTAACTAGTTAACCCTTGTTCAATCCAATCCTAGGTTAACTTGACCCTAATTGTCCAACCCTAGGTTAACCTAACCCAAGTTAGTTAACCCTAGGTCACCTTAATCCTAGGATAACCTAACCCTAGTTAGTTAACCTTGGACTAACCTAACCCTAGTTAGTTAACCGTAGTTCAATCCAACCCTAGGTTAACGTGACCCTAGTTAGTTAACCCTAGGTCACCTTAACCCTTGGTCTCCTTAACCCTAAGTTAACCTAACCCAAGTTAGTTAACCTTAAATCACCCTTAACCATAGGCCAACCAACCTAGGTTAGTATGCTTCACAGTTCCAACTCAAGAACTCCTTTGAAATGATCTTTTAATTGAAAAACTATTCTCATAACCTATTTTTCAAAAACCTCCTACTCTCTTGAGACTTCAAAAATCAACTCCGTAAAATTTTCAAATACTCCCACACTCTATCTTTAAATTATTGCCAAAAGTATTTTCAAGAACTCACAACCCTAAGGTATCCCTACCCCTCTTATGGTTAAGGATTCCAAGGGAGGGTGATACATTAAGTACAACCTTTAAGGTTGTTCATGTTAGGACTCCAAAATCCTAGGTGTTTTCAAAAACCATTTTCAAAAAGTTTTTTCAAAAGACAAGTTCAATAGAGTGCTTCCAATCCCAAACCCTGCATCCAAACTTTTCAAAACAAAATTCCAAAATCTTTTCAAAATTCCCTCAAGTTGTTCCAAAAACATTTCAAAACATCTCAAAACCTTATTTCAAGAACATTTTCAAAAACCTTTAGGTTCTATTCCAAAAACACTCCAACATCTGACTTCAAATTAAAATTCTCAAGACATTTTTCCAAAGACCTCAAAGCACCTTCGAAAACTTTTCAAAGACCTCAAAGTGTCTTCAAAACTTTCCAAAAGCCTTAATGCGCCTATTTTCCATCGGGCTCTTGCTCGAACTACGAATGACTTGATTCTCGCCAAATGAGATACGTAGACAATCTAAAATGGTGCAGTCATAACTTCTATTTCAACCCCAATCCCCTTTTCAAAAGTATCTATCAATTCAAAATTTCTATCTTAAACCCCTTCAAAACTCTCATATTTTCAAATTTCTTCCAAAACTTGCATCATGCATCAGTCATCCGCAAAGTGATGACTAAACCCCGTTTTCAAAATTCTAAAGTGGATATTAAGTAGATAATAGTAAACGGTTATTCTAGTAAGTGAACAAAAGGTGATTAGACGTGTAGGTACCGAAAGGGCGAGGTAGGGTGATGATCTTAGGATATTTTTCCTACACGTAACTAACCCCCGAACTACAAATTTTTGTTTTCGAATGACAAAAATGGAGTTACTTTCAAAAAAGGCTTAAAACTTTCTAAATGTTGCCAAACAACCTATTTTCATAAAAATCCTCTCTCGAGGAAGTTTTTCAAAACCTTTTTCAAAAATCCTGAATTTAATCTTTGGATTAACACTTTGTTTTAGGTAGCCTAACTCACCTTAATCAAGTTAGGTGGCGACTCCTATTTTTCTAAAAAGCCCTTAGTCAAACCAATTTTAAGTTTAAATCTAGTCGCATTCGTCTTTCTAGAAGAATGAGTTCTAATGACAGAGTTCTGTGTTTTTTCCGAACCGAAAGGACTTGATCCAAAAATCAGAGCGCGACAACATCTTCTCAGTCAAATCCTTCTCTGATTCTATTGAAAAATTGAGGAGCTCTGGGATCCCAAAATTCACCTTCATATGGAACCTTAGAGCTCCCATTAGAGTCAAGATTTTTTGCTGGATGCATGGCTCTAATGGAAAAGATCAAGACTAAAGTTTTTTTTATAGAGAGAAAAGTTCTATCAACGGACTCAGATTTGAAGTGTAGTCTATGTAATTCTTTTTCTGAAGACTCTAACCATTTCTTGGTTACATGCAACATTTCATGGCTTATTTGGATCTCAGTTCTAAAATGGTGGGGGTGTGCAATGGGTTCGCAATCCTAGTTTGGATCAGCTAGCTGACTGGTGGTTGGATTCAAGTTTAAAAATCTGAAAAAGAAAATTTGGCAAGCCCTCTTCTTGGCAGCTATTTGGTTTATTTGGAAATGAGAAACAATGTCATCTTCAACAACAAGAAGCATGATTGGATGGAAGTTGTTTATGAAATCAAAATGCAAGTTGCCTTATGGACTAAGGCTGAAAGAGCCGCCTCTTCTTACTCAGTAAATGATTTTCTCTTGTGCATTGGTGTGAGAAATAGCTAAATCTGATGCTATGCTCTCTCTATTTCAGACTTAGCTGGGATTCCTTGAACTTACAACAGAGGAAGAATTAGTACCCACTCGTGAGGGCAGTTTTCTGAGGAAGTCTTAGTCTATTACAGCATAGGAAATCAATGGTTGAAGCTGCTTAGTGCCCTGCAGATTGAGAAAAATAGCTGCCTCCAGTTTTGTTTGCTGCTCCCACCCTACTAGGTGTTAGTTCTAGTTTTTGCCTTCCCTGCCTTCCTCTATGTTCTAATGCCTGTTCTTGGTTGTGTGCCCTCTCGGTTGCTCTTGCCCTGTCGTGAGCCCCTGAGTTCACCTCCTCCTGTTGTATCTTTTTTCATTTTCTCAATAAAATTTTGTTTTTAAAAAAAAAAAAAAAAAGCTTGTACTAAAGAAAGTGTAATGATGGCACTGAGACAATTGAAATCCTTACTAGCACTAACCAATTTCGTGATTAAAATAATTTTTCCTTAATGAAAGATAGATCATATTGCAATATATTTATATATATATCACATCCATATTTCATCTTGAGGGGAGTTCTATATTCAATCACGCAATTTTGGTGAAATTGACATGTTATATATAGTCCCTTTAAAAGCAAAACCATGTCGCGTTTCTATTTGTAAAAGCATATCTTTTTTTATCGTTCCTTTTTTTCCTTTTGTAGGGGAGGGATTGGTTATGAACTTGGGAGTGAACAATATTAAGGCACAAAACTAAGTATATGATGTAAATTGAAATTACAGAAGAAGAGTATTAACAAAGCCCAAAAACTGATTGTGCATATATGTTAGCTTGTCCATTAAGGACACAATATCAGTAATTGCCTTTCTTGTATAAAACAAAAAGCTGATGAAACTAATACAAGGTCTACGCATGCTCTTTTCTCATTGAAAAACCATACTTTCAGTTGAGGGTCATGAATGGGCCGGCCTGGCCTGAACTAAGGCTCGTTGGGTTTTGACTGGTCAACTACTTGGTTCGGCCCATGACCAAATGTTGAGACCTAGGCCCTGCCCATCACCCTAAGGAATATGGGTTTGGACCATATGGGCCTAATTTAGACTTTTTATTAAATTAGAAATTAATTAAAAAAGTTTAAAAAAAATATAATACGGAGTTTGAAAGTTCATCATATTAATTAGAATTACACATTTTAATTTAGATAAGGAGAAAGAAACCTTATTTATAAAAATTAATACATAATTACATTTATTACATAATTACAATTGAAGTGAGGGAGAGGGACTACATCAAGTTGAAGACGAAGAATTTGAAAATTTTCTTTTTTACCACCTCTCGTTTTCATCACGTAAGCATCAAGATTACGATTTATTAGGTGAATATAATAAAAAAATAAAGAGAGCCTTGAATCTTGATAGTTGAGAATTGAGAGAATATTAAGAGAGAGAGAGAGAGAGAGTTTGTGAATTTTGGAGGAGAGAAATGAATGATTTGAAGGTTATTTATAGGTTTTTATATGAAGAGTATATTCATAATTAATTTAAAATTTTAGGGGTAAAAGTTTTCTTTAATTAACTCTAACGGTAAAACAAAAACATTTATATAATCGAATTGGCAAACTTAACTTTTTTGAAATATTTGGGTTTGGCGGACCACATTCGGGTTTGAAATGAAAGCCTAGGCCCAGTCCATACCTATTAAAGCCAAGTCGACCTTCGGCTTAGGCTGGGCTAAAACTTGATGGGCCAGGCCAAGTTCAAGTAAGGCTTTAGCCTTAGGCTGGATGATGATCCTTTTAGTCTTTTTTAAATTATAAATTTGATATATCTGTAGAGATAGTTGGTATTGTTTTTTTTCTGTCGCGCTCCGATTTTTCGCACTCAAGAAAACATAAATGAGAAAAATACGGTATTTTATCATTAGAACTCATCTTCCTAGAAAGACAAGTGCGACTAAATTTGAATTGGAAATTAATTTGAATAAGAGTTTTTTAAAAAAGTTTGTGGTCGCCACCTAACTTTGTTAAGGTGAGTTAAGTCACTTAAAACTAAGTATAATCCGAAGATCAAATTTAGGATTTTTGAAAATGTTTTGGAAAACTTCCTCAATAGAGGGTTTTTAAAATAAAACAGGTTGTTTGGCAACCATTTGAAATATTTAAGCCCTTTTTAAAAAATAACTCTTTTTTGTCTTTAAAAACTGTGATTCTAGGTTCGAAAGTTATTTACATATAGGGAAGATGTACTAGACTGTCACCCTATCTCGCTCTTGTGATACATACATGTCTTTTCACCCTAAATTCACTCATTTAAAATCTTCGATTAACCAATGTCCAATTATATCCACTTTGAAAAAAAGTTTCAAAAAAGGTTTAATATGTTACATGATATGCAAGTGTAAGATAATGATTTGATTTTGAAAATACATTTCAACAGGAGATTTGAAGTTTGAAAGAGGCCGTGGAAATTGAAGAATTGAAAAAGATTGTGACTGCACTCATGAAGATTGCCTACGTATCCCTTTTGTTAGGAATCAAGTCAATCATAGTTCGAACTCGAGATCCGATTGAAAATAAACACTTTTAGGTCTTGGTTGATTTAAAAAGTCACTTTGAGGCGTTTGAAAAGTTTGACTTGAAAAAGGTTTGATTTTAACTTTGATTAAAAGACTTGAAATTGAACTTTGATTTGAAATATTTGAATTGAGTTTTGAAATCATTTTTACTTAAATTAGAGTTTGAAAACCATCTCGATTTCGACTTAAGTTTTTGGAAAAGAATTGAAGCTACCAAACCTAGGGTTAGGGTTGAAATTGGGTTTAGACATCTTAAGACTTAGGTAACCTAGGGTTGAAGCATGCAATTGAAATAGGAAAGTTTGATTTCAAAAAGTTAGATTTTAAAAAAGTTTCAAATTAGGAAGGTTCCATTTTAAAAAAGTTTCGAATTAAGAAAGTTTCATTTTTAGAAAAGAGTTTATTTTGGAAAGTTTTGAATTTAGAAAGATTTGAAATAATAAAATATTTGAAATTTGAAAAGATTTAGAAGTTTGAAATTAAGAAAGGTTTGAAAATTTGAAATTAAGAAATATTTGATTTCTATTTCCTAAAGTTGAAGATTAGACTTTATTTTCAAAAATAGAGGATTTGATTTTGGTTCCAAAATTAGAGGACTTGACTTAGTTTCCTAAATTGAAATATTTGATTTGACATGAAGTTGTAAAGATTAAGTTTTGAAAATTTATGACTTGGTGAAAAAATTGTTTTGAAAACTTATGATTTGAGGCAAAATAGGAAATCATAGTTTCAAGAAATGAATTAGGATTTCCTAATCATGGATTCTAGGAGTTGACTTGAACTTCAAGACAAAGAGCTTTTGGAAAGTAAATATTTAAAAAGAATTTTTAGAAAGTAGATTTGCAAAACTATTTGGAAAGAGATTTGAATATGGACTTTTTCAAGTCTCTTGAATGTCTTACTTTTATAAAATGATTGTAACCATGAAAAAATTAAAACTATTCTAGAGATGTGATTTTGGCAACAATTAGGCTTTTAAATATGGACCATAATGATCAAGTTGAACCCACACCGACTTAAATAAAACTTGAAAAAAGCCCCCGCACGTTGACCTTCAACAATTCTTCTTAGGCATGAATCGGGAAGTCTTTTATTTCAAGCATACAAGACAATGAAATAGAAAATGGAAATTAAAATAGAAGAGAACCCAAGTGGTTACGAGAGAGAAGAGAGAGGGAGATTACATAAAAATTAAATAGAAAACCAACCCTGTCTCCTTGTTTTGATTGCTTCGTTTGCTTTGCTTTGATTGAACCTTAGGAGATTTGTAGATACAACACTTGATCTTTAATGGATACTTGGAGGCATGTGTTTGAGTGTATAAGGTATACAAAAGCTAGGGTTTGAATGTATGGAGACTAGGGTTTGAAGAGACTTGAGAGAATTAGAGTTTTGAGGGAATTTGAGCTTTGTTTTCAGAGAGGCAGAGTTTTTTAATTGAATTTGCGAACCATTTTTACGTAATAAAAGAGTCAGTATTTGTAGGCAATTAAAATAAGAACTAGCACCTGTTGCAATGGCTCCAGTTCTCTTTTAAGCTTGGTGCCACTAGGAGTGGTGCCAGCAACTTAAAAAAGTTTTAAGGTAGTAAGAAACGTATCTTTTGACCTAACTCTTTTTGGTGTTTCAACAAATTTTTCAAGGCTCTGTCCTGAGAGGTCGACTCTTGAGAGATAGGGGTCGCTCATTTGGCTTGATTCTAAATTTTTAACTCTCTATCTCAATGAGTCAACTCCTGAGGAGTGAGGGGTCGACTCCTTTGGAGTTCCATCAAATTTTTCAATATCTGTCTCAATGAGTCGACTCTTGAGCTTTGAGGGGTCGACTCCTTGTATCAGAAGTCTTAACTTTTGCAAGTTTTGTCCAATTCTCTCCATTGTTTTCAAGCTCTTCAAGGATCATCCAAATAAGACTTCTAACTTGAAAAGACTTCTTCAACCCATGCTGACTTCAAAAACACCTTTAACTCTTCAAGATAAAATCAATTCACTTTTAGTTACATTTAGAGTTCTTCAATCAAAATCACTTCTTCTATTGATCCAACTCTTTTTCAAAATCTTCAAGAGAACTTACAAGACTTGAAATCTTTTTTCTTCAACTGATCTTTTATGCTTATTTGAACATCTTTAATATCTTTATTTGATCTTCATTAACTTGATTTCTTCTAAAATTCTTCAATTAATATAACTTCTTCCATCAATTCAAGACTTCAACATAATCTTCAATGAAGCTTCCATGGCTTGTGATTTCTTCCATACTTTCAAGAAATTTTCAAATCTTTTAAGAAAGCTTTCATGTCCTTGAGTGGGTCTCTTCTTCTTCCATTCTTGCAAGACATCTTCAAATCTTCAATATGAGCTTCCATTTCTTGTAAGAGTCATCTAAATGAGGTTGTAACTATGAGATTGCTGAATATGTCAACTCATTATACTCATCAACCTTTGATCCTTCTTAGCAAGCTTCTCAACACAAATTCTTCAATATCTTCCAATATGATAAGCAGAAATTTACTCCCCTTTTCTTTTATGCTTTATGTCTCAAAGCATATAAGCTCTTACTCTTCTTTTCTTATGCAATTGATGCTTCAATATATTTGATATGGCCATGAGGATTGAGGGTCTTCATAGTGAAGTGTCAACCATATTTGTATGATGCCAGCTCTTCAGTCTTCAAGTCTGCTAGAAATTCTTTGTTGTATAAACACTTCTATTTGTACTTTAGTCTTCAAGAATTGATTGCATGTCAATTTGAAAACTCTTCAAATGATCTTACTTGAGTGCTTTGCTTCTTTGAATAACTTTTTGAATCATTATAAGATCTTTAGTCACTTACATCCTTCTTTTCAATACTTATTGAACTCCTTGAACATCTTCAATCTCTTCGAAGATAAGATTACCTAAGTAATCTTCTTGTTGGATACTCAACCGATTAGCTCAATTATTTTCTTGTTATTAAATGATTATAATCTAACCTACACACTCAATTAAAATCATTAGATAACAATCATATGATTTTATTATCATCAAAATTAACATAGGAATCAACATTAAGTCAATATTTTCACCTTAGATTCACTCATTTAGAATCTTCGATTATCCAATGTGCAATAATATCCACTTTGAAAAAAATTTTAAAAAAATGTTTACTATGATGCATAACATGCAAGTGCAAGAAAATGATTTGATTGCGAAAATACATTTGAAGACAGGATTTTAAGTTTGAAAGAGGTCGTGAAAATTGAAGACTTGAAAAAAGTTATGAAAATTATAAACTTGAAAAAGGTTATGACCGCACTCATGAGGGTTGCCTACGTATACTTTTGTTGGGAATCAAGTCAATCGTAGTTCGAACTTGGGGTCTGATTAAAAATAGACACTTTTAGGACTTGTTTGATTTATAAAGACACTTTGAGTCCTTTGAAAACTATGACTTGAAAAGGGTTTGATTTGAACTTTAATTGGAAGATTTGAAATTGAACTTTGATTTAAAAGATTTGAATTGAGTTTTGAAATCATCTTGACTTAAATTGGAGTTTCAAAACCATCTCGATTTAGACTTAAGTTTTTGGAAAAGAATTGAAGCTTCCTAACCTAGGGTTATGATTGAACTTGGGTTTAGATATCTTAAGATTTATGTAACTTAGGGTTGAAGCATGCAATTGAAATAGAAAGATTTGATTTCAATAAGTTTGATTTTAGGAAAGTTTCGAACGAAGAAGGTTCCATTTTAAGAAAATTTCGAATTAGGAAAATTCTATTTTATGAAAGTTTCGAATTAGGAAGGTTTCATTTTAAAAAAGTTTCGAATTAAGAAAGTTCTATTTTATAAAAGTTTCAAATTAAGAAAGTTCCATTTTAAGAAAGTTTCCTTTTTAGAAAAGAGTTGATTTTGAAAAGTTTTGAATTTAGAAAGATTTAAAATAATGAAATATTTGAAATTTGAAAAGATCTAGAAGTTTGAAATTTAGAAAGGTTAGAAAGTTTGAAATTAAGAAAGATTTGAAAGTTTGAAATTTAAAAAGTCAAGACTTGAAAATGTTTGAAATTAGGAAAGATTTTATTTCTATTTCCTAAAGTTGAAGATTAGACTTTATTTCTAAAAATAGAGAATTTGATTTTGTTTCCAAAATTCCAGGACTTGACTTGATTTCCTAAATTGGAAGATTTCATTCGACATGAAGGTGTAAAGGTTAAGTTTTAGAAATTTATGATTTTATGTATAAACTAGTTTTGGAAACTTATGATTTGAGGTAAAATAGGAAGTCATGACTTCAAGAAATAAATTAGAATTTTCTAATCATGGATTCTAGGGCTTAACTTAGACTTCAAGACAAAGAGCATTTGAAAAGTAGATTTTTAAAGAGAACTTTTAGGAAGTAGATTTACAAAACTATTTGGAAAGAGGTTTGAATATAAACTTTTATAAATCTTTTGAATGTTTCACTTTCCTAAAACGATTCTAACCATAAAAAGATTAGAACAATTTTAGAGTTGTGATTTTGACAACAACTAGACTTTGAAATATAAACCATAATGATCACGTTGAATGTAATACTTTTCTAAAATAACCCTAACCTGGAATAACCTGAATCACTTTGGGATTGTAATTTTGATAAAAATAATTTAGGATTTACACTCAAAATTTGGACTTTAATGTTACATTGAATATAACACTTTCCTAAAACAACCCTAACCATAGAATGACTAGAATCATCCTAGTAGTGTAATTTTGAAAACCAGTTTGAAAGACGGAGATTTTGAATGCAAGTTTTAAAAGAGAACTTTGATGCAAGTTTGAAAATAATTTTGAATACAATATATGAACATGATAACTACAATGCAACAAGGACGTGAACATACAAGGTTGGGCTTCACCACATAATCAAGGGAGCCAAACCCATACCGTCTTAGGTAAAACTTAAAGAAAACCCCTGCACAGTAACCTTCAACAATTTTTATTAAGTATGAATCGAGAAATCCCTTATTTTATGCATGCAAGATGAGAAAGTAGAATATGGGGATTAAAATAGAAGAGAACCCAAGTGGGTTAAGACGGAAATTACATAAAAGTAAATAGAAAACCAACATTGCCTCCTTACTTTGATTGCTTTGTTTGCTTTGCTTTGTTTAAATCTTGGGAGCTTTGTAGGTGCAACACTTGATCTTTAATGGATACTTGGAGGCTTGTGTTTGATTATATAGGATGTACAAGGGTTAAGGTTTGAGTGTATGAAGGCTAGAGTTTGAAAAGGCTTGAGAGAATTAGGGTTTTCAAGAAATTTGAGCTCTACTTTCAGAGAGGTAGAGTTTTTGGCCTAAGTTTGCAGACTATTTTTACGCAAGAAGAAGATCTATATTTATAGGAAATTGAAACAGGAACTAATGCCTATTGCAGTGGCGCCAGTTCTCTTTTAAGCTTAGTGCCACTAGGAATAGCGCCAACAACTTAAGAAAGTTTTAAGGCGGCAACAAACGTATCTTTTGACCCTTGGGACACTAGACAAAAGATTCGTGAGCATGTCCTAGTGACTATTATACAATTTTTAGCCTGCCTTCATTAAGAGTGACTCCGGAAAGTCCGGGAATGATCCAAAAGGCCGGGGATGGACAGGAACCCTTGAAAAAATGTCCCAGAGGTAACTAGCTTGAGAACTAGTGCCAGAATAGTTGAAAAAGATGACCGGCCCACTTGGGGCAAAACGGTCATTTCAACTAGGGAAACACCGAGATCAACCCAAAGTGATTCGGGAGAAAGCTTCAATGTTGGAAACACTATTAACAGTGCTCCAAGGGATTACCGATTTGATATCTAGAGCTGGCTTGGTTTGGAAAAGGCAATCGACCCACCAAGGGTAAAACAGTCATTTCACACCAGGTTTGCCGAAATGGACCAGGAATGGTCCGAAAAAATATTAGAAGGTTGGGAATACTATTAGAAGTATCCATAGAAGATAACTGATTTGATACCCAGAGCCGGTGTGGTTCCCGAAGGCAATTAGATGCCTAGGAGCAAAATGGTTATTTTGATCAAATGCTCTTAGAATTAATCCAAAAGCGACTGGAAGGCACTAGAGCGTGTTAGATTGTAAGCACCTCATTTTTGCCCGTTCGGCAATCTCCGGCCTAACCAAACTCCCACACAAAACTTTGTAAGCATATTCAAGTTCAAATCAACTTTCAAACTTCAATCCAATCAACTAGTCACTTCCCAGGCCCGTAAGGCCCAATTGAAACTAAAAAGACCATATTTCCCTTAGGCATTATAGGCAACTTTCCGAGATCGAGTAGTCTTAAGAACCAACGCTATCCAAGCAGCTTTCTAAGACTGGGCAGCCTCGGGAACCAACGCCATCCAGGTAGTTTCCCAATATCGGCCAATCTTGGGGACCAACATCTTATCAAATTCCAAACGATTCACTTCTAGTGTCTGCTAGCCCGCCAATATAGGACGTCCATCATCTGATAGTTCTCTGAGACCAGGCAATCTGAGAACCAACACCACCCTACAAGTAGCTTTCCAAGATCAGGCGATCTTAAGAACCAACACCACCCTACAAGTAGCTCTTTGAGATCGAGCAGTCTCAGAAACTAACACTGCACAAGTAGCTTTTCAAGACCAGGTGATCTCAAAAACCAACACCTAGGTCAACACTAGGGCCTACTAACTCGACTCGGTGAAAAATAACCAAACCTGCCCCTTGGGCCTCCAAGCACGTTTTTTAGAAAGTTTAAAATCTCTCAAGACAGTAAGTCCACACTTCCAAAATGTTCTTAGGCAATTAGGCGTACTCAATACACCATCCTAACCAATTTTGTCCCGCTTCGATCAATTCTGATCAAAATGATCATTTTGCCCTTAAACACCCTAGCACAGTACAAATCCCATGAAACAGTAAAATTGTTTTCCAGGACTATCCCCGAACAATCCGACACGCTTAATATGCCATTCCAATACATCCCGACCCTTTTTTACCAATTCTGATCAAAATAACCATTTTACCCCTGGTGGCCTGAGCTTTCCCCGAAACCACATCGGCTCTGGGTACCAAATCGGCAAATCCTATCATACGCCCACGTTCAATCCAAGGTGATTCCTGTGACTTTATACACTTCCAACTCAACGAAAGTTCCCTAGAGCGTTTCACACACTCCACTAGGATTGTCTTTTCCTCCCAATTCTCAAATTATAACACACAGTCAAATGACTTGAAAAATGAGTAAATCAGAGAATTCACAAAAGCTTATCTATGCCTTTCTATAGATACAGCTCGATTCAATAGATCGCTTCTCGAAGCCCCCGATCGCATGGCTCGAAAACTACCAATTTTAGTAACCTTTGGGGCGTCTCACAGACACTCCTCCAAGGTTGTCTTTTTCTCCAATTCCCTAATTATAACGCATCGTCAAACAATTGGAAAAATGCATAAATTAAAGAATTTTTGAAAGTATTTCTAGAGCACTTTTCATCGGTACATTCCGATCGGAGAGATCGCTTTTCAAAGATCCCAATCGCGTGGCCCAAAAACTGCTACTTTTGAACGTCCACAGAGAGTATCACAGACGCTCTGCAAAAGTGTATTTTTATACACACTTCTCAAAACAATATCTCACTCTTATGAACATCTTTCAAGCTTTTCAAAAATTCTAAGTTCTTAAGAAACACTAAGAAAACATCATGGATGCAACCGATTTTCTTGAATCCTTCTCAAATTACACAATTATCGGGGCAAAGTTCAAACGAAAATTCCCAACAGTAAAGCATATGCGACATGCACCCAGATTGTGATCAGATCGATCAAAACTTTGCTTAGTCCCTAAGTTGAGTCAGTACAAAGTGTGTCATGTGGTATTCAAACAATAGAACAGTACTAGCGCATGTAGCACATATGCCAGGGCAAAAATTGCCAGGCACATATGATACATGCACTAGGTCTCACGAATTTGCCTATAAATACAGGTCTCCCCCTCTGCATTTTCTAGAATCGAAAACAATAGCGAAACTCTGCAAAAATAGTCTCTGAACTCCAAAATTCTATATACACCTCACCCTCCAAACACCTAAATTAGATTCCACCTCTCTCTAGCCTATACACTTCACCCATAAAGCTTCCACTGCCATAGAAGAGCCATCTCTAGCCACTTTAAGCCTCTCTAATGCTATTCAAGTTCAAGACAAGGCATCTATGGAAGTTTGAAAGCGCTTTAAAAGCAAAAAATAGTATTCTCTTTTACATTTTGTCATCCCCACTTTTCACTTCTCCCTCCTAACCTACTTAGGCTATTATCTATTTTAAACCCTCATCTTCTACCCCCCCCCCCCCTTCTTACATGCTTGAAAGAAATTAGCTCCTAGTTCATGCCTAAAGAAAAGCTTGTGAGAGCCCCCATGTAGAGGGATCTCTCACTAGCCTACTTTAAGATGGCATGACCTTGAAGTACCTTGTAATTTGGTGTGGCCTATAACCTTGTATGATTTCATGACCTCTCTTTGCATATGATAACCATGTTTATGTATTGCATGTTTGGCCTCATTTTTATGTTCGTCATCATGTTTCAAATACCTTCACTATCACATTTCTATGTCTTTTTCAAATTCCATATTCAAGTGTTTTCCTAAAAATTATTTTAAGAGTTGGTTCCTTGAAGCCTAGGTCAATTTCTTCACCTTAGAGAACTCCCCCTTTAAGTTTATTGACTTCATTTTGCATAATCTCATTTTATAATTTTCAAGTTGCATTAAAATGATTTTCAAACCTTATATTTTACTATGATTTTCAAAATTTTGCACTCTTGAGTTTCATGGTTGAAACGATCCTCATGGAACCCTCTCTTAAGTGGTATATTTATTTATTGACCATAAGAATCCTAACTCACTAGAATAGTTTTCTATACCCCAAAAGTGATTTTCAAAATAACTCTCTTGAAGAAGGGTTCCCAAAATTCCATTCTCTTTAATTTGCAGGATTTTTTCAAAACTACTATTTTCATCTTAATTTTTAGAAGTTTTGCTCTCTTGAATATTATAATTGGAATAGTCTCATGGAGTCTTCTTTAGAGTGATTTCCCTCAAATCAACCATATAAATCCTTATTTTTTAGAGTAATTTTCAACATCTTAAAAGTGGTTTTGCAAAACCTCCTTTCCAAAAATAATTTTCAATAGTTCATTTTCTCTAATGTTCAACCAAAGAAGTCTTCAAAACTATACATTCATTATTTATTTTCATAAGTTTTACTCTCTTAAGTTAATAGTTAAAATGAGTTTAAGGCAACCCAGTGGTTTCCACATACCAACCATATGAACCCAATATTCACTTGAGTGGTTTTCATAAAATGGTTTTTAAAGCATACCTTCAAATTTCATGCATAAAATCACCTTTTCAAAACCACTACGTCAAAACCCTAATTTAAAACCACCTTCTAACCCTAGGTTAATTTAACTCTAGTTGTCCAACATTAAATTGACCTAACCCAAGTTAGTTAACCCTAGGTTACTTTAACCTTAGGTTGATCTAACTCTAGTTCATTAACCCTAGATCAATCTAACCCTAGTCCAGCCTAACCTAAATTAATTAGTCACCTTAACCTTAGGTTAACCTAGCCCAAGTTAGTTAACTCTAGATCACCTTAACCTCAGGTTGCCCTAACTCTAGTTAGTTAACCCTAGGTCGATCCAACCCTAGTCCACCCTAACCCAAGTTAGTTAACTCTAAGTCAACCTAACCTTAGTTATTCAGCCCTAAATTAACCTAACCTAAGTTAGTTAACCTTATGTTAATCCGACCAAGATTAGTAAACTTCAATGTTTCAATTCAAAGATCTCTTTTCAAATAATCTTTCAATTCAAAAACCATTTTCATAACATGCTTTCAAAAACATCTTACTCTCTTGAGATTTCAAAAATCGACTCCAAAACCTTTACAAATATTCTTATACTCTATCTTTAAAAATGCTTCTAAAAAGTTCTCTTAAACTTATCTCAACTAAAATGGCTAGACACTTAACATTTTCAAAAATTACTTTCAAAATGTTTTCAAGAACTCACAACCTTAAAGTGTCGCTACCTCTTTTATGATTAGGGATTCCAAGGGAAGGTGATACATTAAACACAAGCTCCAAGATTGTCTATATTAGGGTTCCAAAACCCTAAGTGTTTTTCCAAAGCCCTTTTCTAAAATGATTTTCAAATATCACATTTTTTAAGCAACCCTAATCCTTCCATGGTTAAGAATGGTCAATTGTAAGTGAGAAATTCAAGAAGAGTTCTATAACTCTAAAGTTTTAAAATCCAAAAAGGAAGTTTCTAGCCTCCCTTTTTCAAATTTGTTTTCAAAACTTATAGCCCTAAAAGAGTTTTGTTCTTCAATGACTAACATCATAAAGATGATGAAACATCAAAAATGCCTTTCAATAAGGCATTCAAACACTACTTTCAAAAGTTTTTCGAAGACAAGTTCGCAAGAGTATTTCCAATCCAAACTCTACTTTCAAAATGTTCAAAACAAGACTTTAAAACATTTTCAAAACTCTGTTCAGTTGTTTTAAAATATTTTCAAAACTCTCTTAAATTGTTTCAAAACATTTTCAAAACTCCCTTAAGTTAATTTCAAAAATGTTTAAAATCATCTTCAAACCTGATTTTAAAAACACTTCAAACATCTCAAGTCATATTTCAAAGGCATTTTTCTAAACTTTCAAGTTCTCTTTTTCCAAAGACCTCAAAGCGTATTCAAACCTTTCCAAAGACTTCAAAATGTTTTTAAAACTTTCCAATGGCCTCAATGCACCTCTTTTCTATCGGGCCCTTCCCTGAACTATGAATGACCTAATTCTCGCCAAATAAGATACGTAGGCAACCTAAAATGATGCGGTCATAATCTTAATTTCAACTCAAGTTCCCTTTTCAAAAGCTTCTATCAATTCAAAATTCCTATCTCATATCCCTTCAAAACTTTCATGTTTTTCAACATCTTTTTCAAAACATGCATCATGCATTATTCATTCAAATGGTGATGACCAAAACCATTTTTCAAAACTCCAAAATGGATATTAAGTGGATGTTAGTAACTGGTGATTTAAGTGAGTGAATTAAGGGTGATTTGACATGTAGCCATTAAAAGAGTTAAGTAGGGTGATGTTATTAAGATATCTTCCCTACACGTAACCAGCTCCCGAACCATAGATTTCTAGTTTCAAAGACCAATCCGGAGCCATGTTTTCAGAAAGGGCTTTACAAACATTTTTAAAAGGTTGCTAAAAACCTTTTTTCTAAAAGCTTTCTCAAGGACATTTTCAAAACTTTTTCGAAAAATTTAAATTTAGTCCTCGGATTACACTTAACTTTTAGGTGACCTAACATATCTTTAATAATGTTAGGTGGCGACTCCCATTTTTTTCAAAAAAACCCTTAAGTCAAGTCAATTTCAAGATCAAACCTAGTCGTACTCATCTTTCTTGGAGGATGAGTTCTAATGAGAAAACACCGTGCTTTTTCTTGAGCTAATAAGGCTTTGGTCCAAAAATTAGGGCGCGATATAGATTATCTTTGGGACAATCTTGGAAGGTAGGACTTACCGCTCTGAGGACTTAGGTACTTTCTTGAGAAGTGTGTCAAAAGATCCCAAGGGGCAATTTGGTAATTTTCACCGGAGTGAGCTAGCAGGCACTAGTGCTGACCAGAATTTTAAATATTTCAATCACTCTGACGGTGTGTGATGAGTTGATTTCCAAAAGTATCCCGTCCTTCAATAAACGTGTCACGACCAAGAAGCGTGTTCGGTCCTGTGATATAAGAGTTTTGTTGGCAATTCCCAATGTCGACTTGTTTTGCGAGTGTTTCCGCCACTCTAACGATTGCGATGTTTGTAAGTGTTTCCACCACTCTAACGGTGTGCGTTCATTTCAGAGACTACCTGATCTCAAGAAGCTACTAAATGATCTTATTGTCTGAGAGATCAACTTTCTCAAAAGATATGCTGAATAACAGACATTCTACATTAGCGAGCTAGCAGGCACTAGACGTGAACCGTTCTACCATCTCGAGAACTTGGGTTCCATCCCAATCGACAGGTTTTTAGGGACTTACCATTTCGTGGAGTTTTCTAAGTAAACGTGTCGGACTGGATGGACTTACTGTTTGAAGGATTAACTTTCTCGAAATATGTGCCAGATTGAGTTTGATTGATTTGGATTCAAATTGAAACTGAAATTGAGGTTGAAATAAGGACTTACCGTCTTTAGGAAGACGTGCCAATTTGAATTGAACAAAGTAATACCTTAAGGGTATTTTGGTTATTTTGCCTCTATTGGGCCGGGTGAGCCCTCGAAGTGGTTGATTGATTAGATTGAGTTTGAAAAACTAGTCTTAGCTTGAATGTGTTTGTGTCGGTTGAATGTAAGTGCTAATGTGTATCTTCGGCTTGACTGGACTCACATTCAAACCAACTCAGACACATTTAAGCCCAGACCAGTTTTTCAAACTCAATTCAATCAATCAATCATTTGGCAAAATGACCAAAATGCCTTTACAACATTGCTTGGTCCAATTCTAATTGGCTCGTCTTCTTAAAGACAGTAAGTTCTTATTTCAACCTCAATTGTAGTTCCAATTTCAATCCAGACCAATCAAACTCAATCCAACACGTCTTTCGAAAAAGTTAATCTCTCAAACGATAAGTTCATCTAATTTGACACATTTACTGAGAAAACTCCTCGGAACAATAAGTCTCTTCAAACTTGTCGACCGAGATGAAACCCAAGTCCCCAAGATAGTAAAACGGTTCACTTTTAGTGCCTGCTAGCCCGCTAATGTAGAATGTCTGATATTCGGTATGTCTTTCGAAAAAGTTTATCCCAAAGACGATAAGACTATCTAGTAACTTTCTGAGATCAGACAATCTCTGGAACGAACGCACACCGTCAGAGTGATGAAAACACACAAATATCACAACTGTCAGAGTAACGAAAACACTCATAAACAAGTCGACATTGGGAATTACCAACAAAAGTCTTATGTCACAAGACCGAACACGTCTCTTGGCCGTGACACAAGATAACATTGGAAACCAGCTCGTCACACACCGTCAAAGTGACAGAAACACTTAAAACCCGAGTTAACGCTAGTGCCTGCTAGCCCACTTTGATGAAAAATGACCAAACTGTCCCTTGAGCCCTTCCAACACGCTTATCAATAAAAGTACCTAAGTCCTCATAGCATAAGTCCACCCTTCCAAGATTGTCTCAAAGACAATTTAGAACGTTCTAAAGCCTTCCAGTTGCTTCCAAGTCAATTCCGAGAGCATCCGATTAAAATGATCATCTTGCCCCTAGGCATTTGATCGCCTCCGAGAACCACACCGACTTTGAGTATCAAACCGGTTACCTTTCGAGGATGCTTCTAATAGTATTCCTAACCTTCTAATATCTTTTCGGACCATTATGAATCTATTCTAGTAAGTCCGGTACAAAATGACCGTTTTGCCCCTAGTGGGCCGGTCTAAGACTATTTTGCCCCTGTTGGGCCAGTTAGCCTTTTCAACTATTCGAACATTGTTTCTCAAGCTAGTTACCTCTGTATCACACTTTCAAAGGTTGCTGTCTATCCCCGGCCTTCTAGATTATTCTCAAACTTTTCAAAGTCACTTCTTGTGAGGCCAAGCAAAACATTGCATGGTAGTCACTAGGACAAGTAGCCAAATATTTTGTCTTGCATCCTAAGGGTCAAAAGATACATTTCTTGCTACATTAAAACTTTCCTAAGTGGTTGGCGCCACTAGGAATGGCACCAAGCCAATAAATGAGTGGCGCCAAACTTAAAAGAGAACTGGCACCACTGCAGCAAGCACCAGTTCTTGTTTCAATTGCCTATAAATACAGACCATCCCTCTGTGTAAAAAGTGTACATAAACTTAGTCTAGAGACTGTCTCTCTAAAAACAGAGCTCGAACTCCCTTAAAACCCTAATTCTCTTAAGCCTCTTCAAACTCTTGCCTCCATACACTCAAAGCCTAGCCTCTATATACCTTATACACTAAAAAACAAGCCTCCAAGTATCTATTGAAGATCAAGTGCTGCATCTTTAAAGCTCTCAAGATTCAAGCAAAATAAAGTAAACAAAACAATCAAAGCAATAAGGAAATAAGGTTGGTTTCCTATTTATTTTTATGCAATCCCCCTTTCTCTTCTCTCTTCTAACCCACTTGGGTTCTCTTCTATTTTGAAGATCACCATGCTGGAGGCTTTCTTCAAGTTCAACATAAGATGGTGTGGGTACAGTCCTCTTAATTATATGGTGAAGCCCAATCTTGTATGTTCACGTCCCTATTGCATTGTGATTATCATGTTCGTACATTATATTCAAAGTTATTTTCAAACTTGCATCAAAGATCTCTTTTAAAACTTACATTTAAAATTTATTTTTTTCAAACTTATTTTCAAAATCACACTCCTATAATGATTCTAGCCATTTTATGGTTAGTATTATTTTAGAAAAGTGTTATATTCAATGTAACCATCAACGTCCAAATTTTTAGTGTAAACCCTAAATTATTTTTATCAAAATCACAATCCTAAAATGATCCTAGTTATTCCATAGTTGGTTTGTCTTAAAAAAGTGTTACATTCAACGTGATCATTATAGTCCGTATTTCACCCTCTAGTTGTTGTTAAAATCACAATCCTAGAATGATTTTAATCATTTCATAATTAGAATCGTTTTAACAAAATGAGATATTCAAGAGACTTGCAAAAATCCATATTCAAACCTCTTTCTAAATAGTTTTGCAAACCTATTTCCTAAAAAACTCTTTTCAAAAATCTATTTTCTAAAAACTTGTTGTCTTGGAGTCCAAATCAAAATCCTAGAATTCATGATTAGGAAACCCTAATTCTTTCATTAAACTAATGACTTTCTAGTTGCCTTAAATTATAAATTTCTAAAACTTCTTTTTTCACAAAATCGTAGATTTTCAAATCATAAATTTTTAAAACTCAACATTTCCAATTTCATGTCAAATCAAATCTTCCAACTTAGAAAACCCAAATCAAATCCTTCAATTTTGGAAATAAAATCAAATCCTCTATTTTTTAAAATAAAATCTAATATTCAACTGTAAGAAATAAAAATCAAATCTTTCATAATTTCAAACATTTCCAAATCCTAACTTTCTAAATTTCAAACTTTCAAATCTTTCCTATTTTCAAACTTTCAAACCTTTTTTAATTTCAAACTTCCAAATCTTTCTAAGTTCAAATCTTTCTAAATTCTAAATCTTGCTAAATTCAAATCTTTCCAAAATCAACTCTTTCCTAAAAAAGAAAACTTTTCTGAAAAGGAACTTTTTTAAAATGAAACTTTCCTAATTTGAAACTTTCCTAAGCCAAGACTTTCCTAAATTACAACTTTCTAAAATCGAACCTTTATGTTTTGAGTGTATGTTTTAACCTTAGATTACTAAAATCCTAGGATGTCAAAACCTAAGTTCGACCCTAACTCTAAGTTAGTAAGCTTCAACTATTTTCTAAAACTCTTTTCTAAACCAAGATAGTTTTCAAACTCTAATGTAGGTCAAGATGATTTCAAAGCTCAACTCAATTTTTCCAAATCAAATCCAAGTTCAATCTCAACTCCTCCAATCAAAGTTCAAACCAAATCTTTTCAAATCAAACTTTTCAAAGACCTCAATGTGTCTATTTTCAATCAGACCCTGAATCCGAATGACAACTAACCTAATTCCTAACAAAGAGATACGTAGGCAACCTTTATCGGTGTGGTCACAACTTTTTCAAGTTTCCAATTCCCATAACTTTTTTCAAACTTCAAATCTATTTTCAAGATCAAATCATTTTCTTACTCTTGCATATCGTACTTCATATCAAACCTCTTTTAAAACTTCTCAAAGTGAATAGTATTGGGCATTGGACAATCAAAGATTCTAAATGAGTGAACTTAGGGTGAAAAGACATATACGTACCGCAAGGGCAAGATAGAGTGATAGTCTCGTGTATCTTCCTTATACGTAACCAACCTCCGAAACTAGAGTCACTGTTTTTAAAAACAAAAAACGAAATTATTTTTCAAAACAAACTTAAATTTTTTCAAATGTTGACAAATAACCTATTTTTTAAAAATCCTCTCTTAAGAAAGTTTTCCAAAACCTTTTCAAAAACCCTAAATTTAATCTTCAGATTGCACTTAGTTTTAGGTAACCTAACTCACCTTAATAAAATTAGGTGGCGACTCCAAATTATTTCCAAAAGCCATTATTCAAGTCAATTTCTAATTCAAACCTAATCACACTCGTCCTTCTAGGAGGATGGATTCTAATGACAAAGTACCATGTTTTTTTCACTTGTGTTTTCTTAGATGCGAAAAATTAAGGCGCGACAGCTGACAACTGCACTGGAGACACTTTGAGAGTTAGGCCATTATCATGTCTCTTCACCCTTCAGTCATCTAAAATCTTTGATTGATTTGTCCAATTCTGTCCACTTTAAATTCTTCAAAATTAAATTTTTCAAAGCTGTTTTCAAGAACATGTCATTACTTGCATTCAATTCATATTCAATTATTCTATCTTACATTAAGTTTGTCATCATGGTGCTGACTTTGTGCATTTTATTTGGTATGTGAACCTTTGTTCATATTTTATTTTATGTCATATTAACTGTCATGTATCTCATGAATAAATAGGATAGAATAAACAGGATGAATGGGAGTTGTTAGGCTCTTTCCTCCACTTTCCAAATTTCACACACACACACTGCACGTGCTCTCGCATTTGCATATTTGAATTATTACCTTATTACAACCCTTCTAATTAGAAGGGGGGATGATACTTTAATTGTGAACGGATGCTGTGTCAGTTTCTTAGCCTACGACCTTATGATGGTCCCCCCGCTCAATTCACCAACTGATAATGGCACCACCTCGGAGAGTAGGTCTAGGTTTGAATATCTAGAAACTAAGCCTTCTTAGAAAACATTAGTAAACTCTCAACCTCATACACATGTAGAAACCATGCATAGATGAACCTCTATCGAATTTAAGACACGCATGCCAATTTCAAAATCATAAAGGAAAGAGCGACTGCGTTACTTTCCTTTATCCTTATCTATTCCTACTGTTATAATGTTTGTATAAATGTTCGTGCATACATATTGACTTTACAATTGCATTCTCTCTTTCTATACTCTTGGCATACACATAAATGCATTCACTACTTCATGTTAAAACGAGAGTTCTAAAGAAACTTAAGTTACTGCATTCTTATGCGTATGATCAACCCGAAGAAAAGGACACCAAACTCACTCTTCCTTACATAAAACTTACCAAAAACATAGAGGTTCCCCAGCAACCCTAAGGACTCATGACATACATTTCAAGTCATTCCATAAAGGTAGACCCAAATCCCTCTATGCTTATGGAGACAGGATTACCAAAAAGACAAGGAACAACCAAACAACAAGGTCTCTCAATAACCTCCTTAATGTCAAACTCAAAGAAGGCAAACTTGAAAATTCAAGAGTAGTTTAGAATCTCAAATGTAAAAGTAAATAGGTAGAAGTTCTAAAAAAAATATTCCCCTTCCTTTATTAAAATGTACTTCGATTCTTTTATATTTTAAACTCAAGAGTTCAACGTACTCTTCTACTTTTGGTGAATGACATGAATAAACGAATATATGTTCTCAATCAATGGTAAGGTATCTACATACAAGGGCAAACCTCCTATCTCCAAAAAGTGAGCTAAATGCATCGTGTTTAGTTTTTCCCTTAAGAAGATACACCCCTAAGACATGCATTGCATAAAACTTTCTAAATATCAAACACTGACTCGTGACTTATGCCCGTGTTTTTCTTTTTCTTTCTTTCTTTTTTTTTGTATAAATTACACCATAAAGAGACATTATTGCTCCTAAGAAAGATTCACAGTCAACTAGGGACCCCATCATTATCCGACATAGAGCTTTACTAATGGCCGTCAACCCTGATGAGACCTTCCCGATTTCACTAAAAGAAGTCAACCAGATGACGACCAAGATCGACGAAATGTTCAAGCTCGTCCAGGCCTTGGCAATAAAAGATGCTTCTTCAACCCCGTCATCATCCATGGCCTTCCCTAAAGACTTTGAAATTACCAACCCAAGAATTGTGCTTCAATTTGACTAAATGGGAAAAAGCAAGGAGGACTCCAAGCGAGCCAACATAAAAAAAAAAAAAAAGAAACTATACTGCTCTCTCCTATTGTGAAAAGAGCTCCCTTAGACCCTCTCAGTTTGAAAGTTCAATGGTTGGAAGATTCCCTGCAAAGCCTTCATGGCATTGGCAATCCCATAGCCCACCTTCGCCTTTATACTGGGGAGTTAAGTAGTCAAGAGAACAATCCAAAACTCCTCATGCAATTGTTCCAATATAGTCTCACTAGGTCCGCCTTGCAATGGTTCGCTCGACTCGACCTTAGGAAGATCACAACTTGAATCGAACTGGTCAATGCATTCAAAGCCTAATATCATCACTGTCGCGCTCAGATTTTTCGCACTCGAAGAATACACACACAAACGAGAAAAACACTGTATTCTTTCGTTAGAACTCACCCCCCTAGAAAAATAAGTGCGACTAGGTTTGAATTAAAAATATATTTGAATTAAGGGTTTTTGAAAATAATTTGGAGTTGTCACCTAACTTGATTAAGGTGACTTAGGTCACCTAAAAACTAAGCATAATCTGAAGACTACATTTAGGGTTTTTGAAAAACGATTTTGAAAAACATTCTCAAGAGAGGGTTTTTAAAAAAACGGGTTGTTTAGCAACCTTTGAAAAACATTTAAGTCTTTTTTTGAAGATAACTCTATTTTTGGTCTTTCAAAAATAGTGATTCTAGGTTCGGAGGTTGGTTACGTGTAGGGAAGATGCACTAAGCCATCACCCTACCCCACACTTGCGGTATCTACATGTCTATTTACCTTAGATTCACCTATGAAAGTTTTCAACTAATAAATGTTCAATCCTATTCACTTTAGAAAAAGAAATGTTTAAAAAGAAACTAACATGATGCATGATGTGCAAGTGCAAGAAAAAAGAGTTGAAAAATAAATTTGGAAATAGATTTGAAAGAAATTGATTTGATTTAAAAAGATTTGAAAAGATAGATTTGAACTTTGAATGGAAAAAAGACTTAAAAAGAGTTATGTAATTGGAAACTTGAAAAATATTGTGAAAATATAAACTTGAAAAAGGTTGTGAACGCACCCATGAAGGTTGCCTGCGTATCCTTTTGGAGGAATCAGGTCAGTCGTAATTCGGACAAGAATTCGATAGAAAATAATAAATTGGATTCAAAAAAGAGATTGAATTAGAATTTAGAATAGAAGATTGAAATTCGGAAAGATTGGGCTTTAATTCGGAAATATTGAGGTTTAGGAAACCTAGACTTAAAAAAGATGAGACTTAGAAAAAACTCAAGAGTTTAAGAAAGATTGGATTTAAAAAATGTTCAAATTAAAAAATTTTCATTTTAAGAAAGGTTTAAATTAAGAAAGATCCCGTTTTAGAAAAGTTTTGGATTAAGAAAGTTTCATTTTAACAAAGGTTTCGAATTAGGAAAGATTTTGAATTAAGAAAGTGTTGGATTAAGAAAGTTTTGAAATAGGAAACGTTTCGTTTTAAAAAAGTTTTGAAATTGGAATTTTGAATTTGTTTTGAAATAAAGAAGTTTTGAAAGTTGGAAAGTTTAGAATTTAGAAAGTTTCAAATCTAAAAAGTTTTTTATTTGAAAAGATTTGAAGTTTATAAAAGTTTAGAATTTTAAAAAGATTTAAAGTTTGAGTTTTAGAAATTCTTGAAATTGAAAAAAAATTTGAGTTTAAGAAAAGTTTGAAAACTTAAATTTAGAAAGTTAAAATTTGGAAAGGGGTAGAATTAAGAAAGGAGTAAATTAGGAAAGATTTGAAAGTTTAAAATTTAGGAAAAAATTTAAAAGTTTAAGTCTAGGAAACCTAAGGTTTAGGAAAGTACTAAATTAGGAAAGAGTGGATTAGGAAAAATTTAGACTAGGAAGGGTTAAGATTCTTATTTCCTAAAACAAAGAATTAGATTTTGTTTCTAAAAAAAATATGTTTTGATTTTATTTCCAAAAACAGAGGATTGGATCTAATTTCCTAAAGGAGAGATTGGATTTGGTGTGAATTTGAAAGGATAGAGTTTTGGAAATCCTAGTTTTGGAAGACTGTAGTTTTGACGTAGAAAAGAGATTTTAGAAATATGTATAGTTTTGATGTAGATACATATTTTGATATAGAAAACAAGATATTTTGGAAACCTATGTTTTGAGGCCAAAATAAAGAATTGAAAAACTATGTTTTTTTGAGAGGAAAAATTAGAGTTTCCTAATTATGAGTTCTAGGACTTAACTTAAACACTAAGAAAAGAGTTTTTAAAAATTGAGTTTTTTGAAAAAAGAGACTTTTAGAAAGAAAACCTAAAGAGGAGTTTCTAAAAAGTGAATTTTGAAAAGAGAGAGTTTTTGAAAAGAAATCTTAAAGAGGAGTCTTTAGAAAGAGATTTTTGGGAATAGAGATTGTTGGAAAGGAGTTTTTGAATAAAGAGGTTTTTGGAAAGGAAATTTGAGAGAATTTTCTAAGAAGGAAACCTAGGGAACGTTTTTAGGAAAAGAATTTTGAAGAGAGTGTTTTGAAAAAGAGTTGAAAAGAAAGTTTTGAAAATAGATTTTTAGAAAAAATTTTTAGAAAATAATTTTGAAGAGGAATTTGAAGAAAGAGATTGAAGAGCGTTTTTAGAAAGTATGAAAATGTTTCACTTCCCTAAAGCGATCATAACCATAAGAAGGCTAGAACCGCTTTAAGAAAGTGGTTTTGAAAACAACAAATGCTTTGAAAATATGAACCATATTGGCCACTTTAAATGTAACACTTTCCTAAAGTAACCCTAGCCATAGAAAGGCTAGAATCACCTTAGGATTGTGATTTTGAAAACAAGTTTTGAAAGAATATTTTGATACAAGTTTGAAAACGTGTTTGAAAACGATTTTTAAAAGAATGCAAGATTATGATATGCACAATGTAAAGAGGGTCGTGAACATACAAGATTAAAGGCTTCACCACATAATCAAGAGAGGTCAAACCCACGTGGTCTCTAATTAGACCAAAAGAAAACCCCCAACACAGTAATTCTCCAATAGCCTAATCCTACACATGGACCGGGAACTCCCTTGTTTCAAGCATGCAAAAAGGGGGGGAAGAAGATAGGAGATTAAAATAGAAGAAAACCCCAGTGGGTTCGGAGGGAGAAGAGAGAGGGGAAAGTGCAGAAAGTTAAAGAGAAAACCTACCTTGTGTCTTGTTTATTTTGCTTAGCTTTGCGCTCTTTACTTTACTTGTCTTGCTTTGATCTTTGCTTCAGTCTTTGTCTTGATCTTCGGTCTTTGGAAGTTTCAAAATTGCAACACTTCAAGTCTTCAATGGAGGCTTTGAGGCTAGTGTATAAGTGTATAGGAGTGTATGTGAGTGTATAAGAGGCTAGAGTTTGTGTATGGAGGCTAGGGTTTAGAAAACCTAAAGAGACTAGGGTTATGAGAGGCTACGAGCTCTGTATATCGAAAAGTAAGATTTTTAGACTGAGTTTACGGACCTCTTTCACGCTGGAGAAGGCTCTATATTTATAGAGATGGGCTACTTCTGGCGCTTGTTACAGTGGCGCCAGGCCAAATATTAGCTTGGTGCCACTAGTAGTTAGGAAAGTTTTAAGGTCGGCAAGCAACGTATCTTGAGAAGATTTGGGCGCCTGTACTAGTGATTACCAAGCAATTTTTAGCTTGGCTTCATTAGGAGTGACTCCAAAAAGCCCGGGAAGGACTTAAGGGTTCAGGAATGGCCCGAAAGGCTGAAAAATGACAAGAACGCTTAAAACAGTGTCCCGGAGGTAGTAGACTTGAAAAAGGATGACAAGATTTGTCAGAAGAGTTGACTGAGCCATTAGGGGCAAAACGGTCAATCGGGCTGGGAAACTGCCGGGACGAACTCAGAATATCCCGGAAGAAGACTCGAAATTTAGAAACATTATTTAGAATGTTCCCAAGAGGCTACCGATTTGATATCCAGAACCAGGGTGGTCGAAAAAGCCAACCGGCCCACCAAAGGTAAAACGATCATTTCACACTGGGTTTACCGGAACTGACGTAGAATGATCCAGAAAGATAAAGGGAGGTCAGGAATACTATAAGAAGCATTCTCGAAAGATTACCGATTTGATACCCAGAGCCGGTATGGCTAGAAAAGACGACCGACCCACCAGGGGCAAAACGATCATTTTGCACCGAGTTTGCCAAAACTGACTCGGAATGATCTGAAAAGATAATAGAACGGTTGAGAACACTATAAGAAGCATTCTTAGAAGGTTACCGGTTTGATATCCAGAGCTGATGTGGTCCCCGGGGTGTTCGAATGCGTAGGGGCAAAATGATCATCTTAACCGAAAAGTCTCAAAATTGGCCCGAAACTGACTAGATGGCACTCAATCATGCCAGATTGACTTTAAGACAATCCCGAAAGGGGTGGACTTACCATTCTGAGGACTCAGGTGTGTTTCAAGAAACGTGCTGAAAAATGGCCCTAGGGACAGTTTGGTCATTTTTCACCGAAGTGGACTAACAGGCACTGGTGTTGACCTGGGTTTTGAGTGTTTCAGCCACTCTAATGGCGATCGCGTGATACAGGGGTTTGTTGGCAATTTTCCTATATCGACCTGCTTGTGAGTATTTCCGCTACTCTGACGATTGTGATGTTTGTAAGTACTTCCGCTACTCTGACGGTTCGCGATCATTCCCGAGACTGCCTGATCTTGGGAAGCTGCTAAAGGGACTTAGCGCCTAAGAAGTCAACTTTCTCAAAAGACGTGCCTGAAACGAACATTTTTGAATTGGCAGCTAGCAGGCACCACAAGTGGGCCATTCTACCATCTAAGGGACTTGGGGTCTTGTCCCGGTCGACAGGTTAAAAAGAGGATTACCATCTTTGGAAAGACGTGCTTGATGGAATAGATTTACCGTCTTGAAGAATCAACTGTCTCGAGAGAGGAATTGGAATTTGAGTTAGAAAAATAAGACTTACCGTCTTCAAAAAGACGTGCCTGATTTGAAATTGGAAAGAGGACTTACCGTCTCCGGAAAGACGTGCTTAATTTGGATTATGGAAAGAGAACTTACCGTCTTCAGAAAGACGTGCCTAATGGGGAATTAGAAAGGGGACTTACCGTCTTCAAAAAGACGCGCCTGATTTAGAATTGGAAAGGGGACTTACCGCTTTCGAAAAGACGTGCCTGTTTTAGAATTGGAAAGGACAATGCCCCTAAGGGCATTTTGGTCATTTTGCCTCTATTTGAGCCTAATGGACCCGCGAAGCAATGGATAGATAGGATTAGGCTTAGAGAGTTGATTTCGATTGGTAAACGTTCATATTGACTTGAGTACAAGTCTGGACGAATAGTAGACTGCCGAGCGGTCAAAAATGGGGTGCTTACAATCACAACATAGATCTCACTTCTAACCGGTGGTCCTTGATAACAATGAGTAAGGGAGAGAAGAAATCTTTAAGAACTATACTCTTAGATAGAGAGAAATAGCAACACAAGTCAATCCCCTTTTAGAAAAGGAGTATGTACAACTATTTATGCATACTTTTTAAGGCATATACTATCAAAAGCTCTGTACAAGTGTGAGTAGGCCAATCTAACGCCTAACTTTGGCCATGTTAGGGCGTCCCAACTTCAATAAGCCGATCTGACGCATCCGCACCTTTGATACCTTAGCCTGCACCCAAATAGAAGCGTACCATAACCTCTTAAAAAATAACATACTGAAACCTATACCATCCTGCCCATTGCCAAGCCCTCTACCTCCAACCTTCAATTGCGCCTTTACTTGCGAGTATCATTTGAGAGGACAAGAGCATGACACTGAAAGTTGCTTCTCTCTCAAGCACAAAATTCAAAATCTAATAAACAACGAGACTATTGACATGCAACTGGTGAACCCTACTCATGTCCCTAATGTAACCACAAATCCTCTATCAAACCTCATTGTTAACCTGATACTGGAGGAAATAGAAAAGGATGATGGGCTAGAAGAGGTCATAATTGAAGAGTATGATGGGGACTGGGAGACTGATGAAGAAAGCGACTGGGAGGAGGAATTACTGCCATGCCCGATCTATCTCTACAATCCAAGTAAAATACATGATCCTTCTGATTGGCTAGTTGAGAAGTCCATACCTGTAGAGGAGATCCCTACCGAAGACATGACTGCTAATGGGTGGGGCGATAAATTTCTACACCCTAAGTATGTCGTGGCTGAACGCCACTTGTCAAAAAGTTCTTGGCAAGCGACTAAATTCGATTATGAAGATATGGGCTAGGAACTTGAAGAACCAAAAACATTGGCAGAGCCATTCAAGTTGGAAGGGGATGAGCTGGCCAATCTGTTTCTCGGAGAAGCCGATGAGGTAACAAAGAGAAACAAGAAAGTCAATGAAACCGATAACTGCACCACCACCGTCAACATGCCCAAAGCCCTAAAAGAAGCCCCTGATTGCCTTGCTTGGTCCAAAAATCTCAATAATGAATGGAGCATTAAAGATGTAGATATCATTCTAAGCCCCAACTGAAAGGATTCCCTAAAAAGTATACAAGAGAAAAGTATTCTCACCCATTTTCTTTCTATCCCTTTTACTTTTTGTCTTTAAATTAATGTCTGTGTTTCCATTATTATAAGAACTATATGTTGTTCATTGAAATAATAAAAAGATAGTTTTTCATTCAAATACTGTCATCTTATATTCTAATGAATGGTGAATACTTTCAAAAGAGGGTGCGTTCTCTCTTGTGGTAGACCTGACTTAAAGAGTGTGATAGCACGAGTTAACCGCTCATCGAATGATCAACTTTTCGAAGAGAGAGATGATAAGAATGAGTGAAAAAATCACCCAAAAACAGCACTTGTAATACATCGAAACTAAACGATAAATGGTCAGACTATTAAAAGGAAGATGAGCCATCCTTTATTTTCCTAACAAAAAAAAAATAATGAATAAATATTTCCTTCGCTTAATTCACTAGTACATCACAGAAAGCAAAAAATTTTTTATCACCTCTAATCCAAAACCATCGTTCTACACTAAGGCAGACAGATAACTGAAGGCTTAACAAAAAAAGTCACTTGTCTTCCATCAAGCTAAAGCAACATGAAGACTCTATGAATTAAATAATCTGGCTCAAAATGAAGAGGAACCTTCATCTCATTTTTCATACGGTCAAAAGGAACCATTGTCAAACCCGTTGAGCCAATTATGTTTCTTTTCAAGAGAACCTCAACTTAGAGATCACCGCTTACAATGGTTTAGAATGAAACATTGAAAGAAAATGAATATAATATACATAATACACTATATACACTATATACATTTTAAATGTTACATTAAAATTCATCTAAAATAACCTAAAATAACTGTATAACTTGTTTTTAGAGTCAAACCATGTATATCAATACATTTTATACAAATTTACTCATCTAAAAAAAATTCACGACTGCAACAACCGTGTCCCGTTATGTAAACTCCGTGAAGCTCATGTCAATTACACCGCAACCCCAACTGCGATTTAATTTATAGTAGACAGCACCACATAATACCTTAAACTTTTAAGTTGGATGGCAAGCATTCAGCCCATGAAATGCTGCCTACGTAATATCTTCATGCCATATACTACTTTCTTTTTAATTTCAAACATTTTTGTGCTTCCCAATTTATTTTCTCCAATAAAACAAGCTGGCAAACTTATGTGGTCAGAATACAAAAATGCAGAATATAAAAATATAAGAAAACCCCCCAAAAATTACAAAGACATTGAACAGAAAAAAATAATCATATGGGAATACTACTAAATACAACAACTAGCCACTTCAAAATAGTTCCAAAACTGCCACATTTAGCCAAAATATATATATATTGAAATCCCCATCAGCCCTACCCGTCCACCCTGCTTTGTCCAAAACGATGTAAATTATATCAATATGCTGCTACCCATAATTGGGTACACTTGATACTCATTACTGGGTTTTGAACTTTTTTCTCCGTATAAATTATATCAATATATTCCTCCATGGTCCAAGAGAGAACCTGGTCTACTTGAGGGACTATAATTCCTTAAAATATATATATATATATACCATTTCTCCCTCCCTCCCTCCCTCCCTCTGTCTTAGATTATATACATATAGATATATATGTATATTTTTATATACATTATTGCTATTTAGCCTGAGTACATTTAATTGTTCAAGAAAAAAAATAATCACGTCAACCTCAAATAAAAACAGACTATAGAACCTAGTCAAGAAAAAAAACCCCAATATCCATACAATACTAGATCTAGCCATGAAGAACCATAAACCACATCAACCCCATATCAAAACAAACTATAGAACCTCTAATAGTTGCGCCAAACGAAAGCCCACATCGAACAGAACACACCCACCAAGAAACAAGCCCTAATTTACATCCACTTCCATTGATTTACATTTATCACCGGCAGATCTACCACTTGTACCCACAAAATATATGAAAGAGAAATGGTTTGAAATTACCTTGCAAACAATCACAGTTCTCGAACTCCTCCCTCACAACCTCGAGGATGGCACGGAAGAGTGCAGCAGCGCCTTCGATGTAATGCGTTTTGGGCCGTGAGAGCAAGAAAACGAGAAAGTGAGCGGTGGCAATGGTGGCAACAATGGAAGGCAGCGGTTGTGATGCAGAGAGAGAGAGAGCGCGTATTAAGAGAGAGAGAGATGAGAGCTGTGACAGAATACTGAGCAGACCAGGGGGGAATTTGATTTAGATCACCCGCTAAGTCCAAAATGACTTAGTTTTGATTAAAATATTATTTTTAGAGACGAAATTTTTTGTGACAGCTGAACAGCATTTTAGGCTGTCACAAATGATTCCTCACAACAAAAACACTTTCGGCCCAGATTACAATACCATCACAAAAAGTACTATTTGCAACGATATTTTAACAGTTGAAAAAACTTTATTTTCTAGTAGTGATTTTCACGTAAATATTTCAAAATTTTTCCAATTACTTTAGACTTTGGAATCTTTTTGCTAAAATTAAAACTACAATTTATAATATTACTCAATTTAACATGAAAATCATCAAAAGATTCATCATCCCTCATTCTCGTAATTTCAAATTTTGTTGTGAGCCTTTAAAGTTTTAAAAATTTTACAACTGTAGTTTCTTCATAAGTGACTTGTAAAATATCACATCCTTCTCAACGGTTTCACATGTAAAGATACAACAAAATTTATTAGGTGTGACGCGGTTAAAAATAGCATTGATGGCTTTGTTGTTCCAACTATAATGGTCAAAATGAGCTTTAACCCATTGTGCATGTGGTTTGGGAACAACCTCATTACCTTGGGTAATAGTAGCAAAACTCCAACCATCTTTAACAAAAATCCAATCACATTCATCTATAAATTTTATAAAGGCTCTCATACATGATTTTCAATGGTCATAGTTTGAATCATCTAAAAGTGGAGGTCGCTGAAACCTCGTGTAGTAAATCTAACTTTATAAAATAAATAGGAGCACATTCAAAACTAATTGTTGAGTGAACTGGCTTTGATACCAATTAGAAAATATTTCAAACAAGTGGATTTACAAGATTTAGAGAGGGGTAAATAGGTCTGTTGCCAATTTTAACGAATTTCCAATTTAATGTAGATGCATGAACATTAATCCAAATATCAAGCATAATAAAGCAGAAGCAATCACACAAAACAAATGAATTTTTTCTTGAACACCCAACAAGGGAAAAAGCCACCAGAACTAATCCAGTCAATCAATCCACTATAATCAAGAACAAAGTACGAGATACAACTTACAATCCAACCTTAGTCGAATTCACGCATCTTAGGTGTCGAGTTTATTAACTTGTAGGTATGCTCTCTTGTGCAACTGAATTACAACGGTCTATGTCTTCCGTGGTTGATTAAGTGTCAAGTCAATATGATATTGTTGGTATTTACTAGGACGCTGGACTAACTCCACCCTCAATGTTGTTGCCACAGTTCATTTGGACACTCACACATACAGGGGCGGACCGAGTATGGGTCGAGAGTAGGCAATCGCCCCTCTGAAATTTAGAGAAAAAATTTTTTTTTAACCTGACTCATTTTATATTTTACAGAGTTTTATCTTAATAATTTTTCTCCACTTGAACTTATGGTATTTAATAATCAACTTGAGACTTACATTCTAAATGTAAGCTCTAATGATAAATTTTCAAAAGTGATAGGGATTGGTGGTTTGCTCAAAAGTTAGTTTAAACGAAAAAGGATAGTGTCTATCCATTAGTCTATTTGCTTATGAAGTTGATATTGATCTTACCGATTGCAACTACATTAGTTGAGAGAATTTTTTCTGTAATGAAGATTATCAAGACTCCATTACACAATTACATGAGAGATGAGTAAATGAATGATTGCTTGGTGTTATATATTGAAAGGGACGTATTCAAAACTGTAGACAATAAAACTATTTTGCAAATGTTTTAAAATATGAAATAACGAAGAGAATTGCTGTAATTTGTCATTTACTTCTATTTGAATGTTATTTAATGTTAAAAATATTTTATATTAATATATAAAATCTTGAATATTATCGTAATCATTGTATTATTTTAAAATTAATCATTTTACTCAATGGTGGACAAAGAGGGCGAGCAGGGGCCACGCCCCCAAAGTTTTGAAGAAGAGAGATAAAGGTAGTGATTGGGAATTGTAATCTTGTATAACACTAGAAATATAAGCTTTCTCTGTATTTTTTTAAAAGATTTTTGAAAAATAGCTTTCGATCTTCTTTTTCTTCTTCTTAGTATATTTTGGATCTTATCAGTCCTTGACAATTCACTTCGATCGATCGCCCTCTGCAAGATCGATCTCACTTACTTTTGTGAGAATTGACTGATTCGGTGTGACAGTTCCTTGACCTTTTGTACATGTGGTTCTATTCTCGAGTCAAAATACAGCACAACTAAATAACAATTCATGCAAAATTATATCGAAGGAGAAATTACAAATTTTGTTCACGGATTGCCAACACGCTAAATCCTAACAGGTGTTCTTTCATTCCTTTGACTATTACATTTATTTATTTATTCTTGTCTTATACTAGAGGGTCAAAGTCCTTAAAAGATAAAGTTGAGTTGAAGTCCTAACTCTCCATAAATAATTAATACTTTTGACAAAAATAAATCCAATTACTGAAAACACGGGTACAACTTGAAACTTAAACCTAACTCCAGTACCCTATCCCATTGGCCGTACCCCACAAATCTTTTAATGAAAGCTAACTAGCTCTCAATCAATTCGTGGCTACCCAATAATAATAATAATAATAATTTCACCTAGTTAAGCGGATAGGGTCTTTTTCAAATGATACATATTAATATGTTATTTATTTTTTTTTTTTTTGGAGGGGACACAGAGAGAGAAAAGACTTCATCATCATATGGAATGTTTTCTACTTGCGCCCTGCAGTGGCTTAAATAGGCTAAGCAAAAGAATAAAGGCTTAACAAAAGAATAAAGACGAAAGCAGATCATGTCTAACAAGTACTAATTAACAAGCGAATAGTATATCCCGGTGATCAAGGTGCTTATGACCCCGCACATTCTGTGAGGGGTTCAAATTTCGCCAGCCCCTTTCCCTTCCCCCTTCCTCTATTTTCTTGTGTAAAATAAAAAAAGTGCTAATTAACAAAAAAAAAATGGAGAAAAGAAAGCATGGAGAAAGGGGTACAAGTGAACAATGGCTCCCAATATTCCTTCTGGAGGGCAACGACTAAATTTATAGCCCGGGAAAAGGGTCACAAAGACACTAAAAAAATGGAGCATGAAGTGATTGATCTAAACTTGAGAAAATGAAATAAGAATTATATAAATTAAACAAAGGAAAAAGGAGAATGATTTACATTCAAGTAATTTAACACTCAACATAATTGACTTTCGATTGAAATATTAATGTTATAAACATCAAGGTTTATGTGTAATACTGGTCTCGATGCATCATTCACTTACAGTTTAATAAAAAAAAAACACTAAAAAAAGATTAAAGACACTTCACTCTCTTTCACTTTACACAAAATTTCACTTTAGAATCTTTATTTTTATTTATAACTAGCAATTCTGCACACGTGATACGTGTGGAATTCTCTATTTGGAAAATAATAATAATAACAACTACCATTTTAGAAAAATTCATGTGCATACCAATCTTTCAACCTAATACATACAATAACAATCAATGTTCAAATACCAATTTAGAAAAATCAATCAAAAGAAACCATAGCAAAGACTCTAATTTCTTTCATAAATTGCGGTTCCCTTGACATCCACATGCATACTAATTTCACAACCTTCTCTTGATATATGCAATACCTCATTAACTTATCACTTAATTAACATCTAACAAAACAAATAAAACTCAACTACTTTACTCTGACTTAAATCAATTAAAAATCTAATAATTTTACTATCATGTCTCAACATTAATAGTTAGAATATGAAAAAAAAAAAAATAGAAAACAGAGCTATTTAAGCAATCTGCTTTAGCAATCCAAGAACTATTCAAATCCAAATTCTAGTCAAATGTGCATCCCCCAACTCACACCCAAACATCCAATTATTGTTGTCAATGTAAATTGTAAAGGGAGGAAAAAGTTCTTTAAAAAAGTTCTTAAAAGTGAAAAAAAAAACTATGGTAATTTGACAATAAGGTCATTAATACTTTCAATTCCAAGATATGCACAACGGGGTGGCCAACTATCAGTATTTATCTAAGTTGTTTTGCTTCTCTTCTTCCCACAAACTTGAGAAGACGTAAAAAAAAGTTAGACGTTATTTTACTTTGATAATTAGAGTACATAAATATGTGAATTATTTACCTCGTCACAATGTTACACGTGTTTTTGAAGGCTTTCAATAATTCTCTCCTTCGTTGATTGTAAAACTGAAACACAATTTTTAACAAAAATAATATAGAAGAATATATTTGAATAGTTAGGTAGTAAAAGCATAATTTTACTATTTTTTCTAAGATGAGCTAATTAGGCATTGGATCTTACCACTTTAACGTCTTTATCAGCTTTATGACATATATTTTCATTGTTACCTGCAACGAGATCTCTATTTAAAAATAAAAAATAAAATTTTATTGTCAATGTTTATTTCAGATTTCTTGAAATAATGTTGTAAATAATTTAAATGACGTCAGTTCATTTTGTGCAATCAACGCTCGTATCGCCAGTTTTTGCAGTTAAGTAGATTGAGCTTTGCTCGAGAAGTCCTATTCAGGACTATATATTATCATTTTTTTAACCTGGTACAATATTCAAAATAACACACAATCTATTAGATATAAACATGATAAAGAAAACTTTGACATTATTCTTGTGATGAAAATAAATGAAATATTCGTAAGAATTACTTCATTGCCAACTAAAAGATAGTTAATAATAGATTGCTCATCTTTATATTTTTTCCAATGATCAAACCACTGCATTCTTTTCTTATATTGAGAGTGAAATAACAGCATAATCTCATGTGCCCCTATATGAACAAAAACAGTACAAAATAATATATATTTTTGTTAATTTAGGATGTACGTTACTAAAATAAGAAAGAAGTTAGCATTATTTTCATGTAAACGATAATACAAATAATTCAAATATTACAATCTAAACAATACTTCAATGAATATGAATCAGTCAAAATTTAAATTATTGCAACGAATAATGTAGAATAATATAAATGTACCAAATATAAACAAATTAAGATATACTGAATTTGGACATTACATATTACTTGGAAACAAAACAACATTATTTACAAAAAAAAAAACTACTATCGTTTGTACACTGTTCCATTGTAAAAACACGACAATTCTTGTAACATCAATAGTGATTTGGTAACAAAACATCATTGTAAACAACATTACACATATGCACTCCTTCAGAACCTTCATTGTTTGCTCTGCTAGCCCTCTAAATAAAGTAACATATAATTATCCATGGCTAAATATGTGATCTGAAAGGTAGATCCCCACACTTGGGATTGTTTGCCCTTGTGATTTGTTTATGGTCAAAGCAAAACTAAGTCAAATTAGAAATTGTCTGCGAATCATCTCAAAAGGTAGCTTTATATTATCAAGAGTCTTTAGTGGAATGTGAGGAAAAAAAACTCTTATGCCCTTGAATTGACCTGATAAAATCTCAGAATCTATGAAATTATCATTCAAAGCACGACATAGCAGCCTCGTATCATTACACAAACCAACGCTAGGGTTAATGTTCCTTAGAAGCATGATTGGTGCACCATCTTTTAATTTCAACACATGTAGCAACATACCTTCAGGGGAAATAGAATTCAAGAACTCTTGTTGGTACAGATTATGTTGGTCATTTTGAACTTCATCAAAAGAATGGTATACCCTTGTTTCACCTGAAAATTTAAGAATCATTCTGTCATTCAGCCTATCAATATCTTCATTGTGAGGAGTTATTAAACCTTTGCCAACCATATATCTTCCATCAATAACATGGTTACCAATGTTAGGATAAACTTCATCTATTAAGCGATCAATTGATTCCTCAACATCCCACGGTATTGCCATAGTCGTGGATATTTTTATCATATCATCTTCAATAGTAGGCTGGACACCATATTCTACACGTAGAAAAAATTCAACAAAATCTTGATCATTTATTGAGCGCATATTTTGCTTAAGATGAAGCACCTTCACATCCTCCCATAAAGGTGATTTTATGATGGATGCAGCAATTGTTTCTGCATTCGTACCTTTAGGGACAACAGGAAATACTTGGCAAAAATCACCACCAAAAATCATAATCTTCCACCGAATGGCAAATCAACACTAATAATGTCAATGAAAGTGCGATTTAAAGCTTCAAAAGCATAACGATTAGTAATCGTCACTTCATCTCAAATAATGATCGTTGCTCATTTTATTAGTTCAGCCAAATCTGATTGTTTACTGATAGAGCACATAGATGAAGGATCTGGATTCAATGGGATCTAAAATCTTAAATGTGCTATCCTTCCACCATGCATAAGTGTAGCTGCCATTCCTTATGTTGCTGTTACAATGGCAATACGGCCTTGACTTTTTATCGAAGCCAACAATGGCTTATATATGTATGTCTTACCTATTCCTGCTGGGCCTTCCACAAAGAATATTGCATTCTGATTACATTCAATCGCTTTCACGATTGAAGTAAATGCAAAATTTTGGTCACTATTCAATGTGGCAACTGAGTTCAAGTCCTCTTCAGGAATGACAACAGAAAGCTCATCTTGTATAACTTTAGGTAAAGCTGAACCATCATCCAAATTCATTGTGATTTCAGGCAAATCATAATCAGATAGAGACTTGCTTTGTTGCTGTAAAAGTTAACTTAAATCTAGAAGGACTTTGTTAAGGACCAACACGTTGTTCGTAATGCATGAGGATGTGTAATCTTCACTCATGTATAGATATATTTCTTCCCACAGACTTCGCACTCCTGTTGGTTCACAATACACCAATATTATAACAAATAACCTCACTTGTTGCTTATTTGGTAGGTGTATTTAGAGGCGTTCCATGCTAGGTGTCAATCAACTCATTGGAAATTTAAAAATTTTTCACATTGCTTCAGGAGCACAAATCCATCTTCCATCTACAAACTATTGTACTTCATCGTAGTTAAGGCATTGGCAAACTTCAAGTGAAATACAATCAGGATCCTTGTATACGTATTTGTATAAGTATTTCACACTCTGGATACTATTATATATTTTGACATTGATATGACAATCATATTTCAACAGCAACCATGGATTGTATGAAACGACCTAACTATTATCAACTTTGATGTGCTCGTTACTTTCTAATGGTAACTGATGCCCTTATCTTCTTTGGTACACATGATATGAATATTTTCCTAATGTTGTGACTGGAGAAAATGGCTTTGGGTACTGTCTTTTACACCTCCCATTCTTCATATAAGGTGAATATTGGTTATACATTCCACACGGACCATGTATCACGTGTTTAAGAACTACACTGTATAATTTAGGCTCAAGCCTCTTGTCAGGTATTTCAACTCTAACAATATCATTATAATCATCAGGAGTATTCAACTTATCATTGTCATCCAAAATGAGAAGCATATGAACATGTGGTAGACCCCTCTTTTGGTACTCAATAACATAAGCATAGGCCTTCACTTTTCCAAGTACATGTCTGGTCAAAATATCGATCTTTAGCTCCTCTAATTTGGAATGAAATATTCTCACAAGCAGATCAAGCCAGTCATGTGTTGCTTGTCCAGGAAATAGCTCAGCTTTAATTTCTGACCAATTTGGATTACATGTCATTGTAAGGAAAAGATCAGGCTTGCCATACTTTTGTACCAAAGCCATTGCATCCTGATATCACTAGTACATGTCTTGTGGGCTTCCAACAAATGATAATGGTAATATGGTTCTACGGCCGATATTACCTAAGCACAATTAGGTTATATTCAAATGTTAAGATGTTGTACAGGTGGTAAAACGTTGTAAGCACCCCATTATTGCCAGCTCGACAATTTTCGGTCCGCCTGGATTTATATTCAAACAAATACAAACACATTCAAGTCAAAATTAATTTTTCAGACTCAATCCAATCAATCAATCGCTCTGCGAGCCCGCCAGGCCCAATAGAGGCAAAATGACCAAAATGCCCCTTAGGGCATTGCTCGGTCCAATTCTAGTTGGCACGTCTTCTCAGAGACGGTAAATCCCCTTGTCAATCTTAAATTCAATTTCAAGTCCAACTCCAATTTAAATAAAATTCGGCACGCCTTTCGAGAAAGTTGATCCCTTAGGCGGTAAGACCATGTAATTCAGCACGTTTTTGGAGAATACTCTTCGAAACTGTAAGTCCCTTCAAACCCGTCGATCGGGATGGAACTCGAGTCCCCAAAATGGTAGAACGGTCAACCTTTGGCGTGTGCTAACCCACTAATAAAGAATGTCTGTTATTTAGCACGTCTTTCGAGAAAGTTGATTCTTTAGACGATAAGTCCACCTAGCAGTTTCTCAAGATCAAACAGTCTCCGGAATGAAAATGAACCGTTAGAGTGGTGGAAACACTCGCAAATATCGCAACCGTCAGAGTGGCAGAAACACTCGCAAACAGGTCGACATTGGGAATTGCCAACAAACTCCCTATGTCACAAGATTGAAATCGCCTCTTAGCCGTAACATGTTTACCAAAGGACGAGATACCTTTGGAAACCAACTCATCACAAACCGTCAGAGTGGCGAAAACACTCAAAACTCGGGTCAACACCAGTGCCTGCTAGCCCACTCCCGTGAAAAATGATCAAACTGCCCCTTGGGCCTTTCCAACACGTTTCTTAAGAAAGTACCTAAGTCCTCAGAGTGGTCAATCCATCCTTCCAAGATCGTCCCAAAGACGATTCGATATGTTTAAATACCTTCCAATTAGTTCTGGACCAATTTTGGGACCATCTAGTCAAAATGATTATTTTGCCCTTAGGCGTCCGAGCACCTCTAGGAACCACACCAGCTCTGAGTATCAAACCGGTTACCTTCCGAGGATGCTTTTAATAGCATTCTCAATCTTCTAGCACCTTTTTAGAACATTTCGAGTCCATTCCGACAAATTTGGTACAAAATAACCATTTTGCCCCTGTTGAGCTGGTCGCCTTTTCCAACCACATCTGCTCTGGGTATTAAATAAAAAATCCCCTTGGAATTCTAAATAGTGTTTTCAACCTTCAAGTCCTCTCATGAGTCATTCCGAGTCCATTCCGGTGGTTTTTCGATCTAGTTGACCGTTTGTTTCCTAATAGCTCGGTCGACCATCCCGACATTGTTTTTCGAGTCCATTACCCCCAAGACACTATTTCAAGGGCTTCTACCCATATTCAGCCTTCCGGACCATTTCTGGCCTTTCGAAACATTTCCAAACCTTCCAAAGTCACTCCTAGTGAAGTCAAGCCAAAAATTACATGGTACTCAGTAATACAGGCATGCAAATCTTTTGCCTTGCGTATCAAGGGTTGGAAGATACGTTGCTTGCTAACCTTAAAACTTTCCTAAGTGGCTGGTGGCGCCAAGCCAAAATTTGGCCTGATGCCACTAAAAAAATTTTCCCTAGCGCCATTGCAACAGGCATTAGGTCAATCTTGTGTCTATAAATACAGAGCCTTCTCCTGCGTGAAAAAGGTAAGCAAACTCAGTCCAAAAATTCGGCTTTTCGAATTTTAAAGCTCGAAGTCTCTCCAAACCCTAGCTCCCTCTAGTCTCTTCAAACCTTAGCTTCCATACACTTAACCCTAACACCTATACACACTCCATACACTCAAACATAAGCCTTCAAAGCCTCTATTGAAGACTCAAGGTGTTGCAACTTAGAAGCTCTTAAGAATCAAGCAAAGTAAGAAAACAAGGTAGGCTTTCTTTTTATGTTTATGTACTTCCCTCTCTGTCTTCTTCCTCCTAACCCACTTGGGTTTTCTTTTATTTTAATCCTCTATCTTCTTTCCCCCTTTTTTTTGCATGATTGGAATAAGGGAATCCTCGATTCATGTGTAGGAAGGATGGTTAAAAGTCACCGTGTTGGGGAGTTTTTTCTAATTCAACCTTAGATTATGTGGATTTGGCCCCCTTGATTATGTGGTGAAGCCTAAACCTTATATGTTTACCACCTTACTTGCATTGTGCATATCATATTCATACATCTCTTCAAAAGTGTTTTCAAAAGTTGTTTTCAAAGTTGGCATCAAAATCATCTTTCAAAACTTGCATTCAAAATTTTGTTTTCAAAATCACGTTCCTAGAGTAATTCTAGCGAATCCATGGTTAGGGTTGCTTTAGGAAAGTGTTATATTCATTTTGACCATCAGGGTTCATATTTTGGGTGTAAACCCTAACTTGTTTTTTGTCAAAACCACAATCTTAAGATGATTCTAGTCATTCCATGGTTAGGGTTGTTTTAGAAAAGTGTGATATTCAATGGGATCATATTGGTCCATATTTCAAATCCATGTCGTTTTCAAAACCACCAACTTAGAATGGTTCTAATCTCTTCATGGTTAGAATTGTTTTAGGAAAGTAAGACATTCAAAGGTTTTCAAAAAGTCCATATTCAAACCCTTTTCAAAATTGTTTTTTAAAATACTTTCTAAAAGCTCTCTTTAAAAATTCCCTTTCTAAAAACTCTCTTCAAGCTTCTTTCCTAGAAACTCCCTTCACAAGATTTTCTTTCCAAAAACTCTTTTTCTTAGTGTCCAAGTCAAGTCCTAGATTCCATAGTTAGGAAACCCTAATTCTCTTTCCTAAAATCATAACTTCAGTTTTGCCTCAAATCATAAATTTCCAAAACCTCTATTTTTTACATCAAATCTTAGATTTCCAATATTTCTTTTTTTACTCAAAATCATAGCTTTTCAAATCCTAGATTTTCAAAATTCAAAACTTTCCAACTCCATGTCAAATCCAATCTTTCAAATTAGGAAACAAAATCAAATCCTTCAATTTTAGAAACCAAATCAAATCATCTCCTTTTGAACATAAAATCTAATCTTCTATTTTAAGAAACAAGAATCAAATCTTTCTAAATTCAAAACTTTCCTAAGTTCAAATATTTCAAAATTCAAATTTTTTCAAATCTAAAACTTTCCTAAAATGAAATTTTCTTAAAATGAAACTTTTCTAAAGTCAAAACTTTCTTAATTTGGCACTTTCCTAAAGTGGAACTTTCTTATTTTGAAATATTCCTAATTCGAACCTTTCCTAAATTCTAATTTTCTAAAATCAAACTTTTCAAATCTAAATCAAATTCTTTCCTAATTTAACTACATGTTTCAACCCTAGGATACTTAAACCCTAGGAGGCCTAAATCCTAGTTCAACCCCAACTCTAAAGTTAGAGAGCTTTAACCCATTTCTAAAACTCCTTTCTAAAGCAAGATGGTTTTTCAATTTTAATCTAAGTCCAAATACTTTCAAAATCTCAATTTTTTCAAATCAAGTCCAAGTTCAATCTTTTCAAATCAAATTCAATTTCAAATCCTTAAGTTCTATTTCAAATCAAAGTCAATTTCAAGTCTCTTATTCAAAGTTCAAATCAAACTCTTCTTTGAATCAAACTTTCTATTTTCAATTGGACTCTTGTTCAAACTGATTCCCAAAAAGGAATACGTAGACAACCCTCATAGTTGTGGTTATAACTATTTTCAAATTTCCAATTTTATAACCCATTTTAAGTTTCTAGTTCTAAAATCTATTTTCAAATCTCCAATTTCAATTTCTAAAATCCTTTTCCATAAATCAAATCTATCTTTTCAAATCTATTTCCAAAATCAAATCAAGTTTTCTCAGATCCACTTTCAAGATCAAATCAAATTCTCGTACTTACATATCATGCATCATGTCAATTTCTATTTAAAAGTTCTGTTCAAAAGTGGATAGTTTTGGACATTTATTAATCAAAGATTCCAAATGAGTGAACCTAGAGTGGATAGACATGTAGGTACCGCAAGGGTGGGGTAGGGTGATGGCTTAGTGCGTGTTCCCTACACGTAACCAACCCATCACTGTTTTCAAAGACCAAAAATGGAGTTATTTTCAAAAAGGGCTTAAATTTTTTCAAAGGTTGCCAAACAACCTATTTTCATAAAAACCCTCTCTTGAGGAAGTTTTTCAAAATCTTTTTTAAAAACCCTAAGTGTAATCTTCGGATTATGCTTAGTTTTAGGTGACCTAACTCACCCTAATTAAGTTAGATGGTAATTTCAAATCTTTTTCAAAAGCCCTTAATCAAATCAATTTCTAATTCAAACCTAGTCGCCCTCATTCTTTTAGGAGGATGAGTTCTAACAAGAAAGTACTGTGTTTTTCTTACTTATTTTTCTCGAGTGCGAAAAATCAGAGCACGACAAATATGTATTGTTTTATTACAAAATAAATAACTTATACCTCTGTAATTTTCACCAGCATGTATAGAGTCTATAAAACCTTGATAAAAGTCAGCTCGAATATCATTTTGATGATGACGTAGCCATCAAAATTTGTTGGATTCAATCTTGACATAATTATCCACTACGTATTGTTGTAGAAGGCGCGCCCTTCTCGAAGAAGAAGTGAATGCTCATTGGGACAAATCTAGATTATAGAAATTGAAGGTTAAATTATTTTTAAGAAATGAAGGATACTATTTTAGATACTATTTGCTTGTTGGTACCTGTAGTATATACGAACAAGAGTCACAACATGTGACTTTTGTGCTATTGTTGTTCCGACTATTTGCATCCCATCTATAAGTACCGTAGGGTAATAATAAAGAATATTGTAATGGATCATAGTACCCGTTGACATCTTGAATATTATAGAGATGGCCTCCAATTGATTCGATAATGATGTCTCTTCCTCCTATGTTTTCGGCTTCTTCTCCACCAACTAAAATTGCAGTAACCTTAGAAGCAGTTGGAAGGTTATATTGGCGCCGATTACATGGTTGGGCCTTTATGATAAGCCCACATTCATGTAAATCTTAATGACGCACCAAATTGTGAAATGTGTGCATAAAAGGAATATAAGCATTCAGAATATGTTGTAGCTTCTCAATCAACTTTCTACGCAAGCCTTCATGTTTAGAAATTTGATTCTTAGTCTCATGATCAGTGTCATAGATATATAATTGCAAATATTTGGGTCTCTCGCTTGTGCTCGGTAAAAGAGTACCAATTCTGTGATGTATGGCTCCTTGTGCACGAACTGTGTAAACGCCACGGGACGTTGATGCAAGATTTTGATCGACATGTACTCCCATTGAAGTGAAAGGGCAAACATGATTGTAAGCACATATATTTTGTCGAAAATGTCGACCTTCCACTATTTGGTCAGAAAAGATATCAACCATTTCAGCTGGAGCAGTTATTGGAGGCAAAGCAGTTTTTCCATTGTTGCAACACTTGTTAGATGTTTCATGGTGGAATAATTTTGTCTCGCAATGTGGCCATGTCATTGTTGGCTGTAACTCCGATCTTTGTAATCCTTCACTTTCGTGATAATTTCTTGCACAATTATATCCGTTGTGGAAATGTCCGAGTGTCTAAAACTACATTTGCTTCACTCAAGTCATCATGTTGTTGATCAAAATTAGTGACATTTCCTATATCAATACAAAGATTACGTGTTAATGAGAAATATTTCACAGTACCAGCTTAAGCTACGGCCGATATGGTTGTTATTTCTTACTTCTTTTATTGTTTTGTTAATCTTAAAGTAAATGTCTATGTTTTTACCAAAGTATAGATGACACCTAATATGAAAGTACTATTCTTACTTTGTAATCCAACTTAACTACTTAAAAATGACCAAAAATTGGAAGCAGTTTAATTATACCTGTAGCAGAAGAATGATGAGTGCCCTCTCCTGCAACACTCGTACCATCATCTTCATAAACTGAATTAGAAGTGTCATATCAAGTTAAATGAGTTAATCAACCCATTTTGGAATCTATATACAAAATATTATCCATTATTTATCAAAAAATTAAAGGAGAATATGAAATAGTGATAGTATGTGATTGCCATAAAATATGATAAAATGTGACTATAGAGTTGATTACACAAATATATGTCCATTATTGTGCATTAGAAATTAAAAATAACAATTAACAATATTTATATTAATATATAATTACTTACATCTTGTACTTGTCTTTGCAATGTTGCCTTGTTGTGCTTGAGAAGTTTGTTCGAGATTCTCATACAACAACCTTCTCCTTTGTTAATTTGTTTGCCGCCTTGCAAGTTGTTCTTGTCATTGTTCCATAGTCAACGAAACTCGACTGTTATGTTGCGTAACACGATGATGCTCTAGCCTTTCTGTATGTTGTGCAGAAGTCATATTTTGAATTCGTAAATACTCTGATTGTGTATGTTGTTGCCTTGTTTGAGCAGCTTGTTGTGAATTCATACGTTGTCTGTAACGTTGCTAGCACAAACGGTTTTGCTCTCTTACCACCGTAGAAGGTGGTTTTGAACGATTTTACCTTGCATTTGATGTTTCTGCTATATCATGATGGCGATACATTTCGTCACGGTCATTTACATTAATTGAATTTTGTTCACCATCCATGGCTAATGTTGTTTTTATTGAAACCTTTTTAAAATAGTAACATCTCATACATTTTTCAATGACATGCCATAACCAATTTGGTCAAAATAATAGAGAGTGGAAAAGAGTCATGTGTGAATCTAAAAAAGTAAACTTGGAACCCATAGAAACCAGGATTTGTGCATGCATTAAAACAGTGTTAAATTCCCTAATTGTAATGACATACATTAATCTATCTATACTATTATAAAAAGCGAACACCTCCTGGTTGGTGAGGATGGGTAATGCTATTTAATCTTCCTAAACAATCCTAAATAGTTAAGAAAACTAAGTACAAAAATCTTATCACTTAAAGGGCAATATAGTAAATTATGAAATTAGTTTTTCAACTGCCCACGAATTCCTATTTTTTCTCCACGTAGTGATTCCTATTTTTTCTCCACATTTACAAATTGATCTAATCTTTATAGTGATCCCTATTTATTCTCCACACTTATCCAAATTGATTTCACCTACATTGTGGGGGTACCCTTCTAGTTTTTTTTTTTTTTTTTTTTTTTTTTTTTATAAAAACCACCAATGATAGGAAACAGGCTAGCAAAAAATAGACTAAAACACGGGTAAGATTAAAAGGAAATAAGTAAAAAAAAAAAAATACAACAATGTGAGATTAAGATATGAGAAATACGATACTAAATTTAGTTTATACAGAGAGAAAAAAAAAAGTTGGGTGAATTATAGAACGATAGCAGTGAAACCACCTTGTGTGTGCGAAGTCGGAGAAAAGAAGACAGTCAGGTGACGCTATAAATCAAGTGAACTGTGTGTGTAAATGTGAGTGAAGATAGATGGGTGCAAAGATAATGGGATTACAGGAGGAGTACCTGTGTAGTAGACGTTTGGATTCGTACATGCACTAAACCAATATTAAACTCCCTAAGAATATGAAGTTTTTGTTGTATCACCCATTTACATGATATTGAATTTTTTAGCATAAGTTTGCACTTAACTTTTTTTTACAGTGTTAGCATATATTCGACGGCATACTCCGACTATTGGCATACGAACATTTGAGGTGGTTAAGATTTTTTGTAGTTAAGTTTTTTAGATAATAGGATAGAAAATATGGATATATATATATTCTTTAGTTGATTTTGGTGGATAGTAGGATGGAGTTTTGTGACATATATATATCATTCTGCAGGTGGTGTTCTACTACGCTAGGCAACACAAAGTGATGTAGGCAACTAAGGCAAGAATAACCATATCATTAACACGCTGTAGAAAATACATTCCGAATGCATAAATCCAAAAAATAAATGGAATGAACCAATAAATTTCAACCAATAAAATATAAACCTATATGAAGTTGGTTTTGTACCTAGAGTGATGAACTTGTGGATATTCTTAGGCAATGGCATTGTCGTTCCAACCATGGTGTTTTGCTTCTTTTTTTCCCTTTCACATTCAATTTCTACCATCAAAACAATGAAACCAGATTTAGTTTCTAGAGGGAGGGAAAAAATAAGAGTCAGGTGAATACCTAGAGTTACGAACTTGGCGAGATTCTTAGGCAAGGGTGTTGTTCCAACAACGGTGTTGTGTTCCCAACCCCCCCCCCCCCCTTCCCCCCCCTTCTTGATGTTTAGTTCCTACCATCAAATTAGTGAAACCATATTTAGTTTCTAAAGGGAGGGGGAAAAAAAGACTTAGGTGAATCCATAAACCAGTGATGCCAGATCCATATAACAGTGAGTTAGGTGAGTGATGTCAATTTGGAGTTAGAGCATGGGACTACAGAAGGAGTACCTGTGTAGTAGACATTTGGAGTTGGAGCATGCACAATGTCGAGAATCATGGATTTGATTTCACCGTAAAATGGTAGTAGTTACCATATCGAAGATGGTAGCTGTAAGCAGTGAAACTAGTTAGCCGAAGAGTAGTTGGTGATGGCTGCGTTTGTTGTACGATGGTTGTAACAGAAGGAGTTTGAAGAAGTGTGGACTCATGAATTTTGCAGAAAGACTATTTCATGGGAGAGCAGTGGTATAGATGTAGTAAAATAACTGCTTGCTTTTGTTACTGTTTTGTCCTTTTAAATGATCAGTTTTGTGAAGTAATTTTGTTGACTTTGTTGACTTTTTTTGGACATTTTGGAATTTTTTTGAGCATTACGCATCCTCACCAACCTAAAAGTGTTGATTTTTTTTTAAAGTAGTATAGATAACAAATAAATTATTACACTTTTAATTTGTTGTAATATCAATCTTCTACTAACTTTCATTTGAAAAATAGATAAAAAAAAATCCGCATGCAACAAGCACGTTGTATTTTTTATGGGCATAGATGAAAAATCATGCTCCTTTCTTGATAATGTATCACAAATTTCTCTAAAATTATCCTAAAACCATAAGTGTAATACATTTTGTGATGTATATAATGTAATTAGGCTTCATGCAATAACCTTCCAATTCGACTCACATCTTATTCGTGTGAACCTTTGGGATGAAAATGATGATCGGTTGAGGAAATGGTCCAGTCAACACTCTAAACCTGTACTACTGTGAAAATCAGCCTAGAAAGTGAGAACTGCTAAAAATTACGATTGAACTAACAACCTGTGAAAACTGCTCACGGTTCTCAAGGATTGGACGATTCATAGAAAAGGAGGGAGAGAGGCTCTTAAGGCATATCGAGTGGTCGAACAGTCCACAAGAGGAACAGTAGCAGGATAGTCGAAACAAGCAGTTCACCAGCAAGACTGGTTTGAGGTAAGGCAGTGGTGAACCTGATGTCAATGTTGTAGTGGTGGCAAAATACTTCATGTAATTTCGAGGTTCGGAATGGACTAAATTACTCTAAATGGTTCGATCAACCCTCTGAACCCGGACTACTATGAAAAGAGGCATAGAAAGTGAGAAATGCAAAAAACCAAGGTTGAACTAACAACCCATGAAAACCGCTCACAGTTTTCTAGGACTAGATGGTTCATATAGAAGAAGAAGGAGAGAGGATCTTGAGGCATATCAAGTGGTCGAACAATCCACAAGAGGAAGATTAGGACAGTCAGAATAAGCAATTCGCCGGCAAGACTGGTTTAAGGTAAGGTGGTGGTGGACCTGGTGTCGATGCTGCAATGGTGGGCAAAGACTTCATGTTAATTTCAAGGTTAGGAAAGGCTTCATGCTGTAGGTGTCAAGGATGCCTATTTGTTTTCGTCTTCATGTTGCCCGGAAGCGACGAGTTACTTCCTTCTTTTCCCTGATCTGGTTTTGTGATGTGGTGGAATGGATATGAAAGAGGGTAATTTGGGATTGGGAACGAGTTGTAGAGATGTATGTATAAAAGTAAAATATAAGGCTTTGGAGTTTGGACTGGACCTCTCTCTTGTCACATCCCATCAAATTTGCTATCTTGGAAGTTGGAATTAGAATTCTTTATATTATATTTTAGTTCTTATGGTGAGCTTTTGCTTTGCTTTTTTATGAACTAGAAAAGAATAATAAGAAAAATAAAACACAAATGATGGAGTGTAAGTGTATTTTTCTCAAAATGTCTTGGCCTAAAAAGAATGCCTTGCACTTTGTCGGGGTGGACACAATAAAGATAGGGCCCAGTGAATGATCTTCTATATAATTCTTTGTCAGGAGATAGCCAATACTTTAGTGACTTGTTCTTGATTCTTCTGGCCTTATTCTTATCTTCCAGCGGCTTATTCTTATCGAGATAGAAAATGATTGGGTCCATCCAGGATGGCTCTAATTGCTTAATAGCCAGGGCTTTTACTTCTTCTTGAAATATACTTGGGCTAGACAGTGTCTCCATATGAATTGTTCTCTTTGATCTCGACTTTAGGGTCGCTGCCAGAGTTGCCAAGGCATCGACATGAGCGTTGTTGACGTGGTTGATTTAATGGAGCTTGTATTTGTTGAATTTGCCGAGCAGCTCTTTTGCCTTTGCTAAGTACTGAGCCATTCTATCATTTTTCGTTGCATACTTACCCATAATCTAATTAACCACCAACTGGGAATCTAACTATATATCTATCTCGGCAATCTTGAGCTCTATAGCTTGGCGTAGTCCGGCGAGCAGAGCCTCATATTCTGACTCATTATTTGACATAGCAAACTCCAACTTTATTGCCTTCTCTAATACCATACCATCTGGCTTGATTAGGATTATGCCCGATCCTGCCCCCTATCATTGGATGTTCCGTCAACAAAGAGCTTCCAATGGTCAGTATTCTCCCATAACACAATTTGGTTGATCGGGATCAGGTGTATAAATGGGTTCCTAGTGTAGTTCAATAAAAAATTCAGCAATGAAATTTATAAGTAACTGACCTTTTACTGCCGACCTGGGTAGGAATCTAATATCGAACTCTCCCAGCTCCACCACCTATTTTGCTAATCTTCCTCGAAAGTTGGCCTTTCTGAATAGTGGCTTCAACTGATGGTCTGTTAGGACGTTAGTGGTATGGGCCCTAAAGTAGTGCACTAACTTTCGTAACGTCATCACCAATGCTAGGGCCAGCTTCTCCAGTGGAAGATATCTACTCTCTGTTCCTAAAAGAGTTTTGCTGATGTAGTAGACTGGTTTTTGCAGCCTAGTTTGCTAGCAAAGTAGGACGACGTTGACCGCATAGTTTGATACTGCCAAATAGAGATAGAGTTCTTCATATTTCAACGGCGTAGAAAGTAGAAGTGACTGGGCCAAGTATTTCTTCAGGTCGGCAAGGGCTTGGTCACAATTAGGACTCTAGTTGAACTACTCCAGCTTTCTCAAACGTTGGAAGAATGGCCAACACTTATCTGAAGATTGGCTAATGAACCTGTTGAGAGCCACTACCATTCCAGTCAACTTCTGGACTTCCTTGATGTTCTTCAGGGCCTAGATATTTTGGATTGCATTTATTTGATTCGGATTTGCCTCAATCCCCCAATATGTAACAAAAAATCCAAGAAACTTCCCGTAGTTTACCCCGAACACACATTTAGAGGCATTCAGCCTCATCTTATAGCTTTTAAGGATGTTGAATATTTCCTTTAGATCAACCATATACTGTTTGCCAACCTTGCTTTTAACCACCATGTCGTCGATGTACACCTTAACAATGCTGCCGATGTGTTGTTTGAACATTTTGGTGACTAATCTCTGATAGGTGACACCTGCGTTCTTTAGACCCAAGGGCATTACTTTATAACAAAAGATGCCCCTTGAGGTGATGAAGGCAGTTTTTTCTTAATCTTCTTCATGAAATAGGATCTGATGGTACCTGCAGGAGGCTTCTAGGAAACTCATCCTCTCAAATCCAGCTATTACATCCACGAGCTAGTCGATCTTTGGAGGAATGAAAGGGACCTTGGGGCATGCCTTATTCAAGTCGGTGAAATCAACACAAACCCTCCATTTACCATTTTTCTTCTTTACCACCACCGTGTTTGAAAGCCAGCGTGGGTAGTAGACTTCCCGTATTGCCCCCGCCTTAAGGAGCCTTTCCACATCTTCAATTACAGTATCCACATGTTGAGTAGTTGCCCTTCTCCCCTTCTGGACCACATGTCAACACTGTGGGTTTACACTAAATCTATGGCTAGCAACTTGTAGATCAATTCCTGGCATGTCATAGGGTGTCTAGGCGAATACTTCACTATTCTCCATCAATAGATTGATTAATGAATTCTTCTCAAATTTAGACAGAGTAGCACTAAGAACGAAGTATTTTTCTTCATCGTGTCAATCTATATAAATCTTCTTCAGATCCTTAACGGCCTCATTTTCTGATAAAAGCATGACATCATCAATCATGGGCGTGTCTTCATGAAGTTCCATCATCTGTACCTTACCCATTTTTTCCTTCATGGCGCATGCCGTCAGGAAGCATTGCTTAGTCGCTACTTGGTCCCCTCTTATCTCTCCTACTCCTCCAAGAATCAGAAATGAATCAACTGATAATAGGACGAAGGTATGGCTTTCATGAGGTGCAACTATGTTTGACCTATGATTGCATTGTAAGGGGAAGGCACATTAACTACCAGGAACTCTGTTTGAATTGTTATTCCTCTCGCGGTAACCGGGAGAATTACTTTTCCCAACGGCGAAACCGAGTCCGAGCTAAATCCAACCAAGGGGTTCAAAGATGGTTGGAGGTCAGCGTCCTTCAATCCCAGCTTTTTGAAGAGGTCGTAAAACATGACTTCGGAGGAGCTCCCTTGATCAATTAGCAGCCTTTTTACATCACGGTCCCCCAATCGTAGTGTTACCACCAACGTGTCATTGTGTGGCAGTTGCACCCCTGCCAAATCATCATCGGTGAAGGTTATGGCCTCAGCACTACTGTCGACCTTTGTCTTTTTGTTTAGGGCTTCCAACTATATTACCTCCCTAAGGTGTGCTACTTTTTGGATCTCCACCTGGTATCTTTGTGGTTCTACAATTGTTGATTTTGTCGATCCATAAAGGACATTAATTACTCAAACAGGTTCAGTTCTGACTTCTTTCTGGAGAGCGGCTTCCTGTTTCGTCTACTTTGCCTCCCGCTTTTTCTTTTCTCGATCAATGTATTGGTCAAGGTGTCTCGCCTTTGCCAATTCTTCTAAGTGGTTCTTTAGATTTTGGCAATTCTAGGTTTGATGCCCCTTTTCCCCATGATAGAAACAAAACTTCCTCTGGTTTCGGGCGGCATGGTCTTTTCCCAACTTCGGAGGCCATTTGAAGAAGGGCTTGTTTCGTATTTGGGGTAAAATCTTGTAAATTGGGTTCTTGAAGACTGTGTTGACCCTTTCTGTCAATTTTTTGCCCCGAATGCTCTTGTTGTTCTTCTCACGTCTGTGCCATATCCTCTTTCACCCGTGCATATTGTTCAATCCTCAACATCAGGTCTTGTATACGAGTGACTGGTTTATTCATAAGGGATTGCCTCAACCGGTGTTCTTTGGGAAGGCCTATCTTGAACTATGCAACAGCTAACTGCTCGTTGTAGTTTTCTACCTCATTATAAGCCTCGCAGTATCTCCTCGCATACGCGCAAGGTCAGCAAGTAGTTCACCTCTTTAGGCTGTTTGCTGTTTGATATGAAATAGTTTGTAAATAGTTCGGTAAGTTGTTGCTAGCTTGACATTGACTTGGACTTTAACTTGTTGAATCATCATAGAGTTACCTCTTCCAGGCTTGAAGGGAAAACTCAGCACATGAGTGAATCATCATAGCTCCATAGAGCCATCATCTGCTTGTAGTGCCGAACATAGGTAATTGGGATCCGACTTCCCATCATAAGGGGTGAACTTTAGTGGGGCAAATTTCTTGGGAGGTCTGCATGTCTCAATCTCTTATGTGAAGGGGGTAGAAGCAATCTGGCCTAGGGCTCTCTTGGCTATATACTGGGTTATCCATCCCTTTTGGTGCTTATCCCGGTTGTCGAGCTGATCTTCCAGCCACTTATCCCAATCCTGCCGCTCAAGCTCGATTCGTGTCGGGTCTCTTACTGGAGTCTGGTTCCTCTGAGGTTGCCGATCTTCCCGTCGTTCCATATAGTGCCATGTACTGGCTGTATGGCTCCCTGTTGGACGTGCGACCAGAAGGCTCATATTTCTTGAGTTTGATTTCCATCTTTGCCGCCGGTTTGTGGATATCTCAAGTACTCGTCCATTTCGTTTGACAATCGCTTCCCTCATCACTTCGATTGTCTCCCTAAGCTAGGCAATCACTTCATCCTGCTATCAGATCTCCTGCTCAGTTGTTCGGAGTGACAAGTTGTTGGGAACTCGGCCATTGGATGGTGATGGATTCAAGTTCTTTCAATAATTCCTTCGGTGGTTTGGATTTCGGGCGCACTGTGGAGCCCATGCTAGACCCTCCTGTCCTTCCAGTCGGTCTCGTCCAGGGAATCGTATCTCCGATTTGATGAAGTTTCCTTCGGGGAGTCTGCATCGGATCATCATCATGCTGACTTGATTGGCATGCGGCGTCGTGACTACGGACGTCATGACTGTCATCTAGTTCTCTATTGGTGGGATCAACTCCTCCAAGATAACTGGTACTCATCGTTATTTAGACATTCCCATAGACAACGCCAATTGTAGGTGGAATTTTTAAGAAGCCTCGGTTGAACTTTCGAAATTAAATTGATAAGCACGAACAATCTGCAAGATAAGAAGACGTTGAGAATGTCTCGACCCTCTTTGAGCTGAAAGCACTCTGATGATTAAGTTAGCAAACTTAACCATAATGAATTGAATAAAATATAGGAGAGCTAGAACTCCAGTGAACGTACTTTACATCTTAATGGTATGGGGTATTTATAGTATTCAGAATGTCTTAATCCCATAGGGAATTGTATTTTGTCTCCTCCTAGGAGTTAATCTCTATTGGATAATTATTTAATGTTCTAATCCTTTTAGGAATGGACTTGCATATGTTCCGCCGACTTGGTCTTTGCTAGATCTAGGTTAAGTTTACCAGAATTGAGGCCTTCATCTTGGTACTGGTGAATTTGGGCCTTTTCTAACCCAAGTCGGCAGTGTGTTGCTAGATAGGCCCAGTACAATAATCTTGAGCCTCATTATTTTGACCCACACTTTTCATATTTATATTTTATTCACATTTTTAAATATATATGACGTAATTATAATGTTACGGATCAATTCCGATTGACTGGATAGTTGAACCAGTGATTCGTACCTGATTGTTTTTTCGATCCGAGTATCAAAAGGTTAGTCTCTCTACCAACTTAATAATAATAATAATCTATATTACAACGACACAGCCTATAGAAATTTCTAACCTAGGCAGCGCAGGTTTTTTGGAGGCTACCCAATTAAATATTACCGCCAGAAGAAAGAAAATATAATTTCTCAACTTTTTCAGAACTCCAGTTAATGTCAAGATTGGAACCAAATTTGAATGACAGCTCCCCCTAAGTTCTAAAATTCTTCGAAGTAAGCCTAATTCTGTTAGGAAGTCTCAAAATTTTGAAGCAAGTAATAAATTTCCTTGTTTGCTTGAAGTCTGCCTAACTCTGGTAGGAAGTCAAGCAATTTTGTCGGTGGCCAAGCCAATTTTGGTATGTTCAGAATTAGGAAGTCTCAAAATTTTGAAGCAATTAATAAATTTCCTTGTTTGCTTGAAGTCTACCTAACTCTGGTGGGAAGTCAAGCAATTTTGTCGGTGGCGAAGTCAATTTTGGTATGTTTTGAGCAATCATTCACGGATCAGTCAAGAAGTCCACAGCCAAATATTATTTTGTATTGCTGTGAATGTAAAACAAGCACAGAAGCAAAGAAAAGAAATGAAAGGAGAATGCATGCCTTTGTTGACCAGCCAAGGTTCCACTTGTCTTTTGGTGGAATTTCCTGTGCTATTTCTTCACACTTTTCGGCTTGGATAGTGCGAGATTCCCTGATGTCAAGATTGGAGATGATAATTTTAGAGATGATGATTAATCGTATGAAGTATGAAATACAGACGCATAAAAGTATATGAACCCACGGGAAATTACTTGACTTTTCAGAAGTCCTTTTGATGTCAAAATTGGAACCAAATTTGAATAAAAGCTCCTGCAGAGATTTAAAATTCTTTGAACTAAGTATGATTCTTTGAAATAAATCTCTTGTAGTCAATTCTTACACTTCGTAAAAATCGAACTCTTGACCTCTTAAAGAGAGATAAGAGTCTAGCTGGCTGAAGTGTTGAAATTTTGAAGCAAGTAATAAATTTACTTCTTTTTGCACCCAAAAAGAAAAAAAAATTTCCTTCTTTGCTTGAAGTAAGTCTAATTCTGGTAGGAAGTCTACAATTCTGTTGGTGGCCAAGTCAGTTTTTATATGCTTTGAGCAACCATTCATGGATTAGTCAAGAAGTCCACAGCCAAAAATTATTTTATATTGCTGTGCAAAGAAATGAAATGAAAAGAAAAGAGAATGCATGCGTTTGTTGACCAGCCAAAGTTCCACTTGTTTTTTGGTGGAATATCCAGTGCTATTTCTTCACACTTTTTTTGGGTTGGATAGTGAGAGATTCTCTTTGCTTATCCGACTTCACACCTAGTCAAGTATTATCTATTTAAGTGTCTAGCCTTTCTTTGTTCACCAAGTTTTATCCATATATTCAAGATATACTTCACAAACTCATGGAGGAAACCTGTTTCCATGTTTTTTTAGCCATGTTGTTGCTGCAATTTCAGGTAAATTGTTCAGCAATGACAGTAGCCAATATCACCACTGATCAATCTGCTCTTCTTGCCTTGAAATCCCATATCAGTTTCGACCCTAACCTCACATTGGTGAACAACTGGACTACCACTTCCCCCTCGTCAGTTTGTAATTGGATTGGAGTTACATGCAGTATTCGCCACCGCAGGGTTGCAGCCTTGGATCTTCCTTACATGGGCCTAACAGGCACCATCCCTCCACATCTCGGAAACCTCTCGTTCCTTGTCCGGCTAAACATTAGAAACAACAGTTTCCATGGTAATCTCCCCAAAGAGCTGGCACATCTTCGCCGGTTGAAATTCATCAACGTTGTATTCAACAACTTTGATGGACACATTCCTTCATGGTTGGGTGCCTTAGCAAAACTTCAGTACTTGTATCTTGGGAAGAATAGGTTTACAGGTCCCATCCCACAAGAGATTGGCAATCTTCAAAACTTGAGAAGGTTAAACATAGAATCGAACCAGCTTACAGGCTCTGTACCATTCAGCATCTTCAACATCTCAACATTGCAACTTATTGCTTTTTCGACTAATGGCCTATCTGGTAATCTTCCAGCAGATATGTGCCATCGTCTTCCAAAACTCGAACTCCTTTATCTCTCTTACAATGCATTCGAAGGTCAAATTCCATACACTGTACAGGAATGCTCAAAACTTCGGATTTTGTCATTATCAATTAACAAATTCACTGGAGCCATACCAAGCGAGATTGCAAACTTAACTATGCTTAAGGAGTTATATCTTGGTGGCAACAATTTCAAAGGTACGATTTGTCATTTTTTATTTATTTTTTAGTTAGGGCATCTATGGTGATATAAATTTGGCCCGTGGCCCATGAACGGGCGGCCAAAGCCTACCTTGTAATAAACTAAGAGAAGTGCTATTCACAGCCGTGACTATAAATCACTCTCATCTAATGTATATCATATTAAGTGAGTCTCATGGTTCCACTATCTGATTATAGGATCCACTTAATATGGCATACATCATGTGATGAATGATCCCCAGTTGTAGCTAATAGGTAGCACCATAGGTTTGTAAGCCTGCCCTTGCCCAACAACCCGCCTGAAGTCTAACCAAAACGCCCAAAGAAATTTAAAAATAATAAAAAATACACAGCTTGCCTCAGGCCTGAGGTCCCTCGGGTCTGGGCTAGGGTTGGAAAATTAGTGCAGTCGGAATTTTGGCACGAATCCAAACCGGCCTAGCCCAAGTCGAAACCGAGCCAAGCAAGCCATTTTTACATCCCTACGTATCCATACCTCCTATATATGCTTATATGCCTGCAAGAATTTCATATTTGTACTTACCAGGATTTTGAGAAAAACAACGTACAAAATAGCAAGGTTTACAGAATTCTTCTTGATTAAGTTAATGACTTACAGACAAGATTATTTAAGGATTTGTTTAATAAAACTCCTTATAATATTCTAAAAACATTTGCGCTTCGTTTGGAATTTAGATTTTTGATGAAAAAGCGAGGAAAAAAAATATGAAAGAAAAGTGAATAAAAATAAAGAGTATTTTTGTTCATTTTTTTTTTTTACCAAAAATTCGAGTTACAAGCGGAGCCTTAGAATATATACTAACGAGAGTATTTAAGAATTGTGTTTCAACGACTTTATAACTCGCAGGTTTGAACTTTATATTTTATCCATCCCTGATCAGTTTGATGAAATAAATTGCTTGCCACTTTGATGTACAGCCAAAATCCGTAATTAATAGCTATCTTGTTATGATTAAGCCAACAGGGTTAGTTGAGTTGATAAGGATTGGACACTGTTCTTACAATGCTTAAATTCGATTCCCGCTGCCAGTAGTCTTCTTTGATAGATAATCTGTGAGTACCATTGTAAACCCTTATTAAGGCTAGTGGCATATCCTGACCTTTGAACGGGGTAGCCTCCCCTTTCTCCTAAATTTTTCTATAGCCAAAAAATAAAAAAAATTTTGTTATGATAAAGATATAGTTAAAAAGTATAATTAATATATAAAATTGTAAGTATGCGAATAACATGACTTTCAATCTTTAGTGTTTCGATTCCGGACTTATAATGAAATTACTCTTGTTGTTTAGTTGTAAAAAAAAGTGATGGATAAAAGAAAATGAAAGATAAATTAGTGAAGTAACTGTATTCTCTTATTTCTCTCTACATTGTTATTGATAAACTCTTATTTATTTGTTTTTCATTTTCTCAATGTAACCAAACAAGAGCATGGAATTTGGAATCCCATTACCTTCTTCTTTCCGCTACATTTTCCTTTCCCTCAATAGACCCGAGATCGAAGCACAACATAACTAACTTCGAATTTGGCAAGCATTAAGGGTATAAGAGAAACATCTAATCTAATGGTGAAATATATAGAAATTAGGATGTTTAAAAAGTTACACAGTAGTTGATCCACATTAAACTTTGTCTTTTTTTTTTTTTAAATTTATGAATGGTGAGTGGAAATTTCTATGCGGAAACTTCTGAATTTCTTTTGTTATTTCATGAGACTTAGATGTTCTTTGCGTTACATAACATAATTATTTAGTTAGAAATTTTTTTATTATTCTCATTCATAACAAAGTTGAACTATAAGGAAACAAAAAAGAAAATTTCTAAAATTTTAAGCCGACTTAAATAATTGATTAATTTCGTTTTTCCTCTTTCTAGCCTATTTGTAAGCTCCATAAAACATGGAATGCATAGAAATTACATTCTAAAATTTACCCTAACCAACGTAACGACATTCCAGGGCCTAAAGTTGAATAATAAAAGCTTAAAATCTATTGAAAATAATAAATGAAAATCCTAATGTCTTGTAAAGAAAAAAAAAAGTACAAAATCATGTAGAAATACGTTCTCGTGGGTGATTATAGGGATTGAATCTGCAAATATTAATTTAAATATTTGACATTAGCTTTAAATTATTTTGCAGGAGGAATTCCACATGAGTTGGCCAATTTAATTAATTTGGAGATCCTAGCCTTGGAGATGTCGGGCCTCACCGGTCTCGTACCATCTTCTATCTTCAACATCTCTTCTTTAAAAGAGCTTTATCTACATAGAAACAATTTGACAGGAAGCATTCCAAGTGAGATCGGAAACTGCACTTCAATTAAAGCAATAGACTTTTCTGAAAACAACTTGACAGGTACCATTTTATCCATCTTTATTTGGTGATTTTACAAGGCCCCACTTTTGTTTTTGTGAGTGAATTTTCTTATGGATGAACATTTTATGTTAGCATGATGTACATTATTGATTGTTGGCCCTTACCTAATAACTTAATTTTTTTTAGGGAAGTCTTAGGTTCAAGTCTTGTGGTACATATATATTTCTCCGTTTATGCACTATGTTTATGTTCGTAAACCTGTTTTGATCATCCCACTTGTCTCTTTACTTGTGAGATTCGGTTACACGTGAGAGGGTGTGCTATCTTTGTATATGTTATTGAACTCTTTATTTAACAACTTCAACTTTTAAATTAAGTGATGACTTAATATTATAGTTATAGTTTCTTAAGGTGTTCTAAGCTTTATTACAATCATAGATAGTCAGAGTTCATGTATTCATTGATTCCTGAGTTGAAGCAATTGAAAATGCCCACAATTCTTGACACATTATTGCTTTTTAAAATGTTTTTCCTTTTAAGATTTTTCTAGATAGATCAGTAATTACTTGTTGAACTACGTACATTAATGCTTCAAAGGCAAAGCGGAAAAAGAAAGAGAAAAGAGGAGCAAAAATTGTAGACTTTGAAATGGCCGAAGTAGCTTTGGACATTGGGCTGAAGACAATCCTCGATTAGGTCTTAATTGATGATTAAATCTCAACCAATCACCCCTATGGGTTAATATCCATTAGACAACCACTTGGACCAAAATAGTTAGACAGACAGTTGAAAAGAGGTACTTAAGACCTTTAGTGACCAAACTTTTAATACTAGTGTTAAACGACTAATTTTTAGCAAAAAAATTTTAGAAAATAAATAGTCTTAAAATACTACTTGTCCTAAAAATTTACGTAATTAGGAAAATAGGCAAATAATATATATCTAACTTGTAAAACATACAAATGGTACAAGTTTTAATTAGCTCTACTTTTCTAGTATTCCTTTATGGGTAGTTGTGTTTTGAAACACACACACACAGATATATATATATATATATATATTCAGCCGTACTATTAATGAGAAAACAAAAAAGTTTCTATTTCATTCCAAGCCATATTGAATGATTTGCGTCTTTGCTTGTAATTTCTTTTTTTTTTATTTTTTATTTTTCTTTCCTTGGAGAAATCCAATGCTTATAAACTGACTGAAGCATTCATATTTGTGCGGTTTGAATTCCATTTTTTTTTCATTATTTCTTGGGCAGGTGTAATACCAGAGGAGATTGGTAATGTTTGGAACTTTGAGGTTTTACTAATCAACTTAAACAACTTAAACGGCCCTATTCCAACCACAGTCTTCAACATTTCAAAGTTGAAAGTCATTTCGCTTGTGGAGAATCAGCTTTCAGGAAATCTACCAGCAACCATAGGATTTTGGCTACCCAATCTCGAAAATCTTTATCTTGCAAACAATGGACTCACTGGAATTATACATGACTCTATCTCCAATGCTTCTAAACTCACCGAGCTAGACCTTTCTGGTAACAAATTCACGAGCTCAGTTCCCCATTCGCTTGGAAATTTACGACTCCTTGAATATTTAGGTCTGGAACGAAACAATTTCATCAATGGGCCTTCATCTCAAGAATTGAGCTTCCTAACTTTCTTAACAAATTGCAGAAACTTAAGAGTATTGGTGATAAATGAAAATCCTTTGAACGGCATCCTTCCAGCTTCCATTGGGAATCTTTCCACATCTCTTGAAATTTTTGGAGTAAGAAATTGTGGAATCACAGGCAACATTCCTGAGGAAATTGGAAATCTAAGCAATTTGGCAATCTTAAACCTTGGAAGGAATTACTTGATTGGGTCCCTTCCGATGACAGTCAAAGGATTACAGAAGCTTCAACAATTAAATGTTCACAATAACAATCTTAGAGGATCCTTTCCGATTGCTCTCTGCCATTTAAGGAATTTGGGCTCCTTGTCTTTGACCAGAAATAAACTTTCTGGCCCATTGCCAGCTTGTTTAGGAAATATTACTTCTTTAAGGTACCTTCTTTTAGATGTCAATAATTTAACTTCCAGCATACCTGCAAGCCTGTGGAACTTGAAAGATCTCTTGCAACTTGACTTGTCCTCAAATTCATTCAGTGGCTCTCTAGCCCAAGAAATTGGGAATTTAAAGGTTGCCACCTTTATAGATTTGTCAATGAATCAACTCTCAAGCGAGATCCCAAGCACGATTGGAGGTCTGCAAAGCTTAATTAATCTTCCTTTGGCACATAATAGATTTCGAGGTCCTATTCCTGACTCATTTGGCAACCTGATAAGCTTGGAGTTCTTAGACCTATCCTATAATGATCTCTCTGGTGTGATTCCCAAGTCATTAGAGGCACTCTCTCATCTCAAGTATTTCAACGTATCTTTTAATCGACTAAGCGGAGAAATTCCCAGTGCAGGACCCTTCCGAAATTTCACAAATCAGTCTTTTGTGGCGAACGAAGCATTGTGTGGTGCCTCTTGGCTGCAATTCCTACCTTGCCATGATGGATCTCTTAAGCATTCAAGGACAGAAAGAGTGGTTTTGTCTGTATGTGTTCTCTTAGGGTTTGCTTTGATAATTCTTCTCTTCACCTCTGCATTTGTGTTGCTCAGATGCAGAAGGAAAAATCAAATTCCCACTCTCACTGATATGCTACCGGCAATAACACATGGAAGAATTACATACCAAGAACTTCTACAAGCAACTAATAGGTTCCATGAAAGCAACTTGCTTGGCTCAGGGAGTTTCAGTTCGGTTTACAAAGGGGTACTCACTGATGGAACAATCTCAGCCATAAAGGTATTTAATTTGCAGCTAGAAGGTGCATTCAAAAGTTTTGATACAGAATGTGAAATGCTGCGCAACATTCGTCATCGGAATCTCGCCAAGGTTATTAGTAGTTGCTCTAACCTTGATTTCAAAGCCTTAGTACTGGAGTACATGCCAAATGGCAACATTGAGAAGTGGTTGTACTCTCGCAACTATTTCTTAAATATTAGGCAGAGGTTGGACATGATGATAGATGTGGCATGTGCATTGGATTATCTCCACCATGGTTATTCAATCCCAGTCGTTCACTGTGATTTGAAGCCAAGCAATGTTCTGCTGGATGAAGATATGGTTGCGCATGTATCTGACTTTGGCATTGCAAAGTTCTTAAGAGAGGGGGAGAATATTGCGCAAACCAACACACTAGCCACGATTGGATATATTGCACCAGGTTATGCTTCTATCTTCTAATATTTTTTACACGCCTATCCTTGTTATTTTTGCTTTCTTTCTTAATTTTTTTTTATTTTTTATTTTTAGATGGCTTTTGACACAAGATATAATTCCAGTTTTTTATTTTTTATAAAGCTCTCATATCTTCCCATCCCTCCACATGCACGCATAGGGGCTGACCAAGGGCATAATTATTGTTTGTAATGAGTTGAATTGTTGGATGCAGAATATGGATTGGAAGGATTAGTGTCAACGAGGTGTGATGTTTACAGTTTTGGTATTATGTTGATGGAAATATTTACAAGAAAGAAGCCCACTGATGAAATGTTTGCTTCGGGTTTGAGCTTGAAACGTTGGATAAATGAGTCACTACTGAATAGTGTAATTCAAGTGATCGATGCAAATTTGCTCATACAAGAGGAAGAAGATTTCACTGCCAAGGTGCGTTGTGTGTCATCCATCCTAGAATTGGCCTTGAAATGCTCTGCTGAGTCACCTGAGGAGAGGATCAATATGGAAGATGTTCTAGCATCACTCAAGAAGATCAGACTTCAATTCTTTGCAAATTTGGGATGATTTGAAAATTGAAAGTACCTATTTTCTACATTACCTTAATCTTTGTGATTTTTCAAATACTAGTGTCACCTCAATATGCATTATCAGTGACAAGTTTTTTGCTATAGAACGTCCCAATACCTTGAACAAGGATTAAAAATTTTGGTCTTAATTTTATTTTGCTCATAGGCAGTATTGCTTGATACAATGTGCAATAAAATTCGATGTGCTGATAGAGGGAATCACTAGTACTCGAGTACGTACCCAATGGCAGTCTTGAGAAGTAGTTGTACTCTCACAACTATTGCTTAGATATACAACAACGGTTAGCTATAATGATAGATGTGGCATGTGCATTGGATTATCTCCACCATGGCTATTCAATACCAGTGGTTCACTGTGATTTGAAACCAAGTAATGTCCTGCTAGATGAAAATATGGTTGCACATGTGAGTGACTACGGCATTGCAAAGTTCTTAAGAGAGGGGGAGAGTATTGTGCAAACTAACAGGCTCTCCACGATTAGGTATATTGCACCATGTTACACTTCTATCTTCTAAATTTCATTCACGTTTGTCCTTGCTATTTTTTCTTTCTTTCTTCATTTTGTTTTTTGAGATGGCTCTTGACACTAGATATAATTCAAGTTTTTTTATTTCTCATGAAGCTCTCCTCTCTTCCCATCCCTCCACGGCACGCACAGGGCCTAACCACCATCATAATTATTTTTTTGTAATGAGTTTTATTGTTAGATGCAGAATATGGATTGGAGGGATTAGTGTCCACGAGGTGTGATGTTTATAGTTTTGGTATTATGTTGATAGAAATTTTTACAAGAAAGAAGCCTACTGATGAAAAGTTTGCTTTGGATTTGAGCTTGAAACGTTGGATAAATGAGTCCCAACCGAATGGTGTCATTCAAGTTATAGATGCAAATTGCTCAAGCAAGACAAAGAAGAATTCACTGCCAAGGTGCATTGTGTGTCATCCATCCTAGAATTGGCTCTGAATTGCTCTGCATAGTCACCCGAGGAGAGGATTAACATGGAAGATGTTCTAGCATCACTCAAGAAGATCAGACTTCAATCCCTTGCAAATTTGGCATGATCTGATAATTGAAAGTACCTATTTTCTAAATTACCTTAATGTTTGTGACTTTTCAAGTAGTAATGTCACCTCAATATGCATTATCAATTACAAGCGTCTTTCTATTAAACTTCCCAGTATCTTGAATCAATGATTCAAAATTTTAGTTTGAACCTTATTTCTAATAAGCAGTATTGCTTGATACAATAAACAATAAAATTCTATGTGCTGAGAGAGTGATTTTATTAAATATGCAGGACTTTCTGGGTGAAGCGTTTGTAGGTTCTTTGTTCATGATACTAGAACAAAAAAAACAACAAATTTACGCTGCAAGGGGTAATCAAGGTGAATTTTTGGCTATGGTGGATGCTCATAAAAATGTGACTTTCTCAGAGAAGAACTGCATAAATATGTTGTTGTCTATTAGTTTTTTGGTCAACTAGGTGCGTCCAAAGGTGTAGTAGTGGTTATATAGAGTGCTTAAGAGTGTATGTAATATGTCACGCCTTGGTTTTTAACCTCCAGGCCCACGGGGTTCAAGGAAAAAGTCTGGTACTCTCTCTATTAAAACATACCCTCCTAAAAGGATAAGTGCGATAGAGTTTGATTTTGAAATTGTTTGAATAATGACTTTTTGAAAAGATTTGGAATTGCCACTTAACGTTGTTAAAGATGTGCTAGATCACCTAAAAGCTAAGTGTAATATGAAAACTAAACTTAGGTTTTTCAAAAATATTTTGGAAAATATCATTCTTAAGAAAGTTTTTAGAAAATAGGTCTTTAGCAACCTTTTGCAAATGTGTTAAAGCCTTTTTGAAAACGTGACTTCGAGTTGGTCTTCAAAATAAAAATCTATGGTCCGAGGATTGGTTATATATAGGGAAGATATCTTAAAATTATCACCTAATATCCAGTCATTTCAGTACCTATATGACTATTGACACTTAATTTGCTCACTTAAATTACCGGTTACTTATTATCCAGTTCTATCCACTTGTAAAGTTTTAAAAAAAGATTTGGTCATCACTTTTTGAATGAATAATGCGGCATGCACATTTTTAAAGACTTCTGAGAAATCAATGAGTTTTTGAAGCTTGATTTGAAATGAAATTTGGATTGGAGGGGAGTTTTGGAAAGGATATTTGACGTGAAACAGATTTTTGAAAAGTTAAAAAAGGATTATGACCGCACTATTTTAAATTGCCTACATACCTCATTTGATGATAATCATGTCATTCATAGTTTAAACTTGGGCCTGGTTTGACAATGGACTTGTGGGAGTCTTGGAGGGTTTTTGAAACAACTAAAAGGAGTTTTGAAATGTTTTTTTAAAGTAACTTAAGAGAGTTTTGGAATGTTTTTGAAATCTTGTTTAGGAAGTTTTCAAAATAAGGTTTGATTGGAGTGAGGTAAAAGCTCTTGTGAATTTGTCTTTGAAAAAGTTTTAAAAACCATTGTTGTGCACTTTATGAAAAGTATGTTGAAATATTTTATTACATTTGAGAGATTAGTTATAAATCAACTAAACTCCTTTGAGGTTATGACTTTTGAAAAATAATTTTTGGAAAGGAGTTAGACACTTCATTTATGATTTTGATAAACCTAGGGTTATAGAATCCTACTTGATATCTCACTTACCTTAGGAGACTATAATAATTAAATGACTAAGATTGCCTTAAGGATGTGCTTTTTGAAAATCATTTGTGTAAAGGGTTTTTTTAAACACAATTAGGGTTTAGACCGTTAATGTAAACCTTAAATGTTACATTTAATGTATCACCTTCCTTTACAGGTCCTAACCATGAGAGGGTTATGACCATCTTAAGATTGTGAGTTCTTTAGAAAACATTTTTGGAAAGTAAATTTTTGAAAATATTAAGTGACAAGCCATTATAGGTTAAGACAAGTTTAAGAGAGCTCTTGAAATCATTTTGGGAGGAACCTGGAAGCATTTGAAAGGACATTTGGAGTCATAACTTTTGAAACTCAATAGAGTAGAGGTTTTGAAAACATATATTTTTGAAAATGGTCTTGAATTGAAAGGCGACTACAAAAGGTCTTAAAATTGGAGCCTTGGGGTTAACTAACCTTGGTTAGGTTGACCTATAATTAACTAACTTGGTTTAGGTTAACTTAAGGTTGGACAACTAGGGTTAGGTTGACCTAGGGTGGGATTGACCTAGGGTTAACTACTAAGGTTAGGTAAACCTGGGGTTTGAATGACCTAGGGTTAACTACCAAGGCTAGGTTAACCTAGGGTTTGGATGACCTAGGATTAACTAAGGTTAGGTTAACCTAGAGTTTGGAAAGGTGGTTTTGAAAAGTAGTTTTAAGCTAGTGGTTTTGTACTACTAGTTTTGAGCTAGCGATTTCGTACGAGTGGTTTTGAAAAGTGGTTTTGGAAAGTAGTATTGAACTAGGGTTTTGAACCTAATAGTTTTGAAAGGTGGTTGGAAAGGTTGGAAAAGTAGTTTTAGGCATGAAACTTGAAATAAGGTTTTAAAAACCATGATTTCATGTAAAACCTTATCATTTTATGTGAAAAAGTTATATCATTTTATGTGAAAATTTTGATGTAATGCTTTGAAAGACATCATTTCATGCAAGGAAAGTCATCTCTTCATGTGAAATCATTTTATGAAAGGAACTCAAGAAAGTTAAAGGTTTTGAAAAGCATCTTATTGAAAACAACTCAAATAAGTGTAGGGTTCATACGGTTGATATTAGGAAACCACTCAAGAGAGGGTTTCCTTAGGACCATTCCAACCACTAACTAGGGATTACAAAACTTTGAAAATCAATACTATATAAGTAGTTTTTGGAAATCATTTCAATGGAAACTTGAAGGAATGAACTCTTGAAAACCACTTGTAGAAAGGGTTGTTTTGAAAACCCATTAAGAGAATGGAAAACCACTCAAGTGAGGGTTATTTTGAAAACCACTTTAGGATGTTGGAAACCACTCTACTGAGCAAGGGTTCATATGGTAGTTTCAGGAAAAACCACTTAAGAGAGGGCTTCATTAGGACCATTCCAACCTCAAAGCTCAAGAAAACAAAACTTTGAAAATCAATATAGAGTTAATAGTTTTTGGAAAACCATTTTTAATGAGAACTCAAATGAGTGTAAACTTTGAAAGCATCTTTAGAGAGGGTAATTTTGAAAACCATTTTATGCAAAAATCAAGAGAGCTACATAAAATGCAAGGTAGATACTAGGGTTTTAGGGAGACAACCTAGAGGTTAGGAAAACTAGGGTTCTTGGTTTAAACTTTAAGAAACTTCACTTTCAAGACCTTAGAGGCTCTTTTTGAAAATCATTTGAACTAGAACTTTAGAGGAAAATTGAAAATGGAACTAATGGGGGTTGAAAAAGGTTTGAAACACAAAATATAAAGCCACGGCAAGCATAACATGAGCATTATAACAACCAAAATGCAAGGGTCATGAATATGCAAGGGATAGGCCACACCACATTGCAAAGGGCTCTAAAAGCCATATTATGCTTAATTAGGGTTGTGAGAGGTCCCCCAATCAGTGGTTCTCACAAGCTTTCATCTAAGTATGGCTCAAGAGCACTCTTGTTCAAGCACATAAGAAGAGGGGGTAGTAGCTAGGGATTAAAAGAGAAGAAGAGCTCAAGAAGAGATGGAGTGGGAAAGACTAAAATGTAAAGAGAGCTTCACCTTTGGCCTCTAAACACCTTCAATCCACAATGGTTGAGTAGTCTTAAGCTTGAATGGGCTTGAAAAAGCTTGGAATGGCTTTGAAACTTTAAGAGACATAGGTTTTATGAAATTTTGGATTTCTAGAGTAATTTCGACAAAGTTTCCTCACTGTTTTCGACTCTAAAATACACTGAGGTGGCCTATAGGACATGCCACGTGGCACTCTCGCACTATCCTAGCTTACACTGGGGTGGCCTATAGCATACGCATCGCTGCCGGAAACTTTTATGCTAACTTTGCCTCGATATTCATGCTATTATGAAAAGATATAGGGAAATCAGTCATGCTCGCAACGTTCCCTTAGTTTCTCTTGAACTTAATGCCATCGGGGAACCTCGAAAGATTCTGGATAATAAAGATATTGCCTTGAAGCGAGCCTAAAAGTAAGCTTTCGAGGAGCCTTTGTGAGACGCTCAACATGTTTCCCAAAGTAACATTTTTTGTGCCATGTGATTGTGGTCTTCGGGAAGCGATAGTCTTGATCGAGCCGTACGATGGAAAAACCTCCGAAAAGGCTTTCGAGAATTCTCTGATTTATGCATTTTTCAAGTCATTTGACAGTGTGTTTTTATTAGGAAAGTGAAGAAAATGTAAACTTCAGAGGAGCATTTGTGACACACTCCGTGAAGCTTTTATTATGTTCCGAGTCAAGGGACTCGCCCAAGAGTGATGGGATTTACCGTAGGACATCTCGAGGGATGCCGATTTATTAACTGGGGTCAGTGTGTTTTTTAAAATATGCCTAGGTGCTCGAGGGTGAAACGGTCATTTTAACAGGATTATGCCAGAAGGGTATCAGAATAAACTTTATTCAGGCACATGGGCGTGTGTGACTACCTAGAGGTAGTTTGGTGTGGTCTTACCACTTCGGGGGACGTGTACTTCCCAATGAGCGTGCCGGGGTGCCTAGGGGTAAATTGATAATTTTGACCAAGTATCTTTGAAATGGGCCTAAAGTCAGTTGAAATGGCATGTTGAACATGTTAGACTATCCAAGGACAGTCTTGGAAAAGTGGACTTACATTTTAAGGACTTAGTACTTTATCGAGGACATGCTAAACGCCTAGGAGCAAAATAGAGGGTGATCTTACCCATTTTGAGGACTAGGTACTTTCTCAAAAGACATGCTGGGTTGGTCATTTTTTATCATGTAGGGCTAGTCGGCGCCAATGTTGACCTGGGTTTACAAGTGTTTCCGTCAATCCGACAGTTGTGACGAGTTACTTTTCAGAGGTCTCTCTTTTTTCTTAAAAATGTGCCACAGCCAAGTCAGTCTCATGACACTAGGTTGTTTAGTGGCGTACCCATTTCGACCTATTTGTGAGTGTGTTCTTGCCACTCCGATGGCTTGATAGTTTATGAGTGCTGTAAGCACCCCATTTTTGCAAGCTTAGTAATCTCCAACCCAACCAGACTCACATTCAAACTTCATAGACACGTACAAGCCTAAACTGGCTTTCCAGATTCAATCCAGTTAATCAACTGCTTTGTGGGCCCGCCCAACCCAATAGAAGAAAAATAACCAAAATACCCTTTGGGCATTATTTAGTCCAATTCCAGTTAGCATGTCTTCTTAAAGACGATAAGTCTGTATTTTAACATCAATTCCAGTTCCAATTCTAGTCCAGATCAGTCAAACTCAATCCAGCACACCACATTTACTGAAAAAACAAAAACCCCTCGGAATGATAAATCCGTTCACACCTGTCGATCAGGACAGAACCCAAGTCCCCAAGATGGTAGAGCGGTTCACTTTTCACATCTACTAGCTTACCAATGTAGACTATCTGCTATTTGGCACGTCGATCGAAAAAGTACTTAAGGCCCCTAGGCAATAAGACCATCCAGCAGCTTCCCGATATTAGGCAGTCTCCGGAATGAACGCACACCATCAAAGTGATGGAAACACTCACAAACATCAAAATCGTCGAAGTAACGAAAACACTCACAAACATGTCAACTCAAGAATACTAACAAACCCCTTATGTCACGGGACCAAACATGCCTTTTGGTCGTGGCACGTTTACCTAAGGACGGGATACCTCTGAAAATCAACTCATCACACACTGTTAGAGTGACAGAAACACTCAAAACCCAAGTCAACACCAATACCTACTAGCCCATTCTAGTGAAAATAGCTAAAATGCCTTAGCGAGCCCCACCGATTTGCTTTTTGAGAAAGTATGTAAGACCTCAGAGTAGTAATTTCGTCCTTCCAAGATTATCCCAAAGATAATCTAAGCATGTTCTAGTGCCTTCTAGTTGCTTTCGAATCGGTTATGAGAGCATCCGATCAAAATAACCACTTTGCCCCTAGACATCCAATTGCCTCCGACAACCACATCGGCTTTGGGTATCAAACTGGTTACCTTTTGTGGATGCTTCTAACAGTATTTCTAATCTTCCATTACCTTTTTAGACTATTCCAAGTCCATTCCAATAAACCCGGTGAGTGGGCCAATCGCCTTTTCGAACCACACCAGCTTTGAGTATCAAACCGGCAATCGCTTGGAGCACTCTTAATAGTGTTTCCAAGCTTCGAGTTTTCTCACAATCAACCTCGGATCGATCCTGGTGTTCCTCAGATCAAATGACTGTTTTGCTCCCAGTGGGCCGGTTATCCTTTTCAACTACTCCAGCTCTGGTTATCAAGTCAGTTACATTCGAAGCACTTTTTTATGGGTTCCCGTTCATTCTTGGCCAAGTCTTGCTACTAGGAACCTTTTGGATCATTTCCAAACTTTTCGGAGTCACTCCTAGTAAAGCCAAGCCAAAAATTGAATGGTAGTCACTAGAATAGTCGCCTAAATCTTCTGACTTGCGTCCCAAGGGTCAAAGATCTATTTCTTGCCGACTTAACAACTTTCTTAAGGGGGTGGCACCATTAGTACAAGCGCCAAGCCAAAATTAAGCCTAGCACCACTGCAACAGGCGCCAGGGTCAATTTTGGCTGCTTATAAATACAGGCCACCCCCTACTGCATTCTTGCTCTGAAAAATAGCTCAAAAAACTCTGCCTTTATAAGAACAACCTCTGAGTTTTCCCCAAAATCCTAATTCCTTCAAGCATCTCTCCAAACACTAGCTAACATGCACTCTAGACACCAATACACTTGCCTCCCATCACCATTAAGGACTAGTGCTACATATTCAAAGTTCTCAAAGTTCAAGCAAGTCCTCCATTAAAGCATTCAATCTAATAAGAAGACAAGGTAGGGTGTTTTATTTACTTTTATGTAATGCCCCTCTCTTTCTTCTCCCTCCTAGTCCACTTGGACTATTCTCTATTTTAATTCTTATCTTCTACCCCCCTCTCCCCTCTTCTTGTGTGCTTGAAACAAGGGATCTCCTGGTTCATGGCTAGGAAGGCCTTGGAGAAAGTCACTATGTTGGGGACTTGCTTCGGGTTCAAGCTAAGACGGTGTGGGTTCATTCCTCTTGATTATGTAGTGAAACCTAGCCTTATATGTTCACATCCCTATTGCATTGTGGTTGTTATATTTATGCATTGCATTCAATATCGTGTTAAAAAGCTTTCTTTAAAATTTACATTTAGAAAAGTTATTTTCCAACTTGTTTTTAAAATCACAACTCTAAGATGATTCTAACAATTCCATGGTTAGGATTGTTTTAGCAAAGTGTTATACTCAATGAGACCATCTAGGTCCATATTAGGTTTCAAACCCTAGTTGTTTTAAAAATCACAATCCTAAAATGATTCTAGTCTTCTTATCATTAGAATCGTTTTTAAAAAGTGAGATATTTAAGAAACTTTTAAAAGTCTATATTCAAATGTTTCTAAAATAGTTTTCCAAACCTACTTCCTAAAACTTCTTCTCAAATATTTATTTTCTAGAAACTTTGAGTCTTGAAATCCAAGTCAAAATCATAGAATCCATATTTAGGAAACTCTAGATTTCTCATATAAAATTATAGCTTTCTATTTGCATCAATTCATAGATTTTCAAAACCATTTTCTACATAAAATCATAGATTTTCTAATTTGAAATTACATAAAATGATAGATTTCCAAAACTAAAACTTTCTAACACCATAATAAATGTGACTTTTAGAGGTAGTAGTTTTAAGGCAGGTCACAAAACCTCTTTTATAGATGTTTACTAACAGCGGTAAGTTCCCTCCATTATATATGTATATTAAAAGTGGTTTATGATTACCGCCGCAAACAAATCACCAATTAACACCCTAAAACAATAGATCAGTTATATGGAACTTCTATCGGCAATTTTTTGGGAACTGTCGATAAAACCATAATGTAAACGAGGTTGTCTCCTTAATCCATCAAATGCGCACGCAACATCATTAATTTATTTCCCTCCATCTTTTTTTTGGTTCCAACGGAAAGAAATTTTTCCCTCCGTCTGATGAAACGGTGAAACCCCATTTCCTCCAAAAGGTTTTCCTCCAAAATTGTTTGTTGTCAGTCATGGCTCTCTGGGTCTCTACTCTTCAATCTCATGCTATCTTGATCTGCTTGATTCACCTAAATCCCAACATAGAACCAAGACGCCTAGAACTTGATTCACGTAATTTCATCCCTAATTTCACGGCGATGAGTCAAGCTTTCATTGTCCATTTAGTATTAGTTACTGCATGATCTAGTATTTCCTTCACATTTCCTATCCCCTTTGAATTATTTTGACAATGTGAACCTGCATCCTATCCTTTTATGCTCCAGATTTATAAATCAGAAATTGTGGGAAAAACTCTACAAATGAGATTGAAGTTGCCCAAGCAATGACAAAATGTTACCCTTTATACCAAATACCACTTAAGGACCTTTATTTTTATCTATAAGGGTAAATTATGCTTTTTGCCCTTATCCTTTACACCGAATCTTATTTCAGGACCTTCACTTTTTTTTTTTATTGTAATAATTAAATCCTTACAGTTTTAATTCGTTGCAATGTCAACCTTCGGTTAGTTGCCGTTTAAACAACGAACGAAAATTTGGCATATGACCATCACGTGACTATTTTTTCGGAGGCAAATATGAAAATTAAACTATTCAACTTTTATTCTTCTACACTTACAAGAACTCCCAATCATATTTTGCCTTGTATGCATTTATGTAACAAAGTCTCACCGCACCTAAATCCACCTCGCCCCTTCTCTCTCTCTTTCTCTCACTCAATCTCTGTAATCTCTCTCTCTCTCTCTCTCTCCAACCCATTATCGGCAACCAAAATAAGAACCAAATAAGCTCATTTTTCGTAAACCCTTTCTTTTAGCACCCAATTGCCAAACCCAGTCAATATCGATGGGGATCCTTCACAAGCCACGAGGAATTCTGCAGAGAGAGGATATTGGAGCTGTAAGGGTTGGGATGTAGTCCAGTGTGGGCTGGTGTGATTCGATGGAGCTAGGTTTCTAGAGGGGGTTGATGAGGGTTCGGATTTAATGATGGTAATTGCTTAATTGAAGGAGGAAGAGGCGGGGATGAGAAGACTAAGCTAGGGTTTCTAATGAGAAGTTGAGAGGTTGAGGAGATCCAAAACGTAAAGTTTCTCGAATCCATGGTTACTGTGAGTTTAGAGAGAGAGAGAGAGAGAGCTTTAATATGTAAATTTATCTTTAAGTTAATTCTATTTTTAAAGTTAATTACATTATTTTAGAACTATAAATCAAATTATTTTAGGCCTAGTATTTATCAAATTAATTTGTTAGCATTTTAATGTATGAACTAGAACTTAAATATTCATGGAATTAATGTGCTAACATTTTAAATGGTGAATTACCTTTTTTGCCCTTAATGAAATTGTCATGTGTATATATTCTGTTACTTTTCAATCGGAAGTTGGCACCAAGGTTAACATTGCAATGAATTAAAAGCATAAGTACTTAATTGTTATAAAAAAAAAAAAAAAAAAGTAAAGATCTTGAAGTGAGATTGTGTGTAAAATGCAAGGATGCGAAATGCAATTTATCCCTCTAACAATTAAGGCATTATACTTTTAATTTGTTAAATTTTAACTTTTTGTTAACTTATGTTTTGAAAAATAAAAAGAAAAATTTTCATATGACAGAGGGCCTTTGTTAAGGGATAAATATGTAAAATTTAGTCTTTTTGCATCCAAAGCTTCAAACATGTCACACATTAGTTGAATTGAGATTTTTACATTAGGCCTAATTTCGTATGCCTTATAGAGTAGATTACACTATAATTTTGAAGTTATTTTAGAAGGATTTTTGGTAGATTATTAGGTGAAGGAGTTAATTTTACGTATTTGCTTTGGATTTTGGTCATGTGTTTGTCATATACGAATTTTTTACTCATTTTTCAAGTGGAAGTTAGCATAAAATTGGCATTGAAATAAATTAGAAGTGAAATGACTTAATTGTTATAATTAAAAATCAATATCCTGAAGTGAGATTCGGTCTAAAATATTACGGATGCAAAGCGTAATTAACCTTTTTTTTTTTTTGTCCTCTTTCCACTTCAACATGCAATTCTCTCTCCCACATAATACAGTACCTCTAGATAGTCCTCTAGATTCTATCACCAAACTTATGTAGACTTTCATTTTCCTTCTAACATCTACTATGTTTCAATAAGCATATCATAGGTGGGCTATTGTTTCTTTCTTGGTGTTCTATCTTGGGTTAAAGTTATAGTGGGAGTTGTAATGGAAGTCAGTCAAGCCACACCAGCTAGGCCAAAAACCGAAGATAAAGGTGCTGAGTCTTCATCTCATGATGCCCGGTTGATGCTGTTTCTCACTGGAATTAATGCTTCCTCATTAGCTACAACTTTTCAATCTTCATATGAGTGTAACCACTAGCTAGCTAGTCCAATACATGAACACATGCGCGCGCGCGCACTTTCTCAATCATGCCTAAGAATTTTTGCTATGTGCCAAAACTTATGCCATGTACTAAAGCATGAGGACTGCTATCAACAATCGTGGTTGTGGGTCTGTCTCCAGCTGACGGATACCACATAAGTTGATGGGATCTAATTGATGTGTCACTCATCAGTTAGAGAGTAACTCACAGCCTCGACTATGGGTAGCATTCTCTATTTATATGCTTAAGCCTTTCTGGCTTTCAGCAAAGTTGTTCGTAAGTAGTCTAGAATTCACAAGGTCATGCAGGAAACTGGCTTCCAAATTTTTGTTGCTATGTTGTTCTTGCTGCAGCTCCTGGTAACTTGTTTAGCTATGACTGTAACAACCAACATCACCACCGATCAATCTGCTCTTCTTGCCTTGAAAGCCGATGTCAGTTTCGACCCTGACAACATATTGGCAAACAACTAGACAACCACTACCTCCTCCTCCTCCTCAGTTTGTAATTGGATTGGAGTTACGTGCAATACTCGCCACCGAAGAGTTGCAGCTTTGGATCTTCCTGACATGGGCCTAGTAGGCACCATCCCTCCACATCTAGGGAACCTCTCGTTCCTTGTCCGGCTGAACGTCAGAAACAACAGTTTCCATGGCGATCTCCCCAAAGAGCTGGCTCGTCTTCATCGGTTGAAATCCATCAATGTCCTATTGAACAACTTTGGTGAACAGATTCGGTCATGGTTGGGTGTCTTACCTGAACTTCGGTACTTATATCTTTCAAATAACAGTTTTATAGGTCCGATCCGACCTTCCCTCTCTAGTTGTTCAAAGCTAGAGATATAGGATATTTCACGAATTCTCCTCAGTGGGAAAATTCCGCAAGAGATTGGCAAACTGCATAACCTGAAGGCCTTAGACATGGGAATTAACCAGCTTACAGGCACTATACCACTCACCACCTTCAACATCTCATCAATGGAACTTATTTCTCTGCAATATAATGGCCTATTTGGTAATCTTCCATTAGATATCTGCTATCGTCTTCCGATACTAAAATTTCTTCATTTAGCTTTCAATGAATTAGAAGGCCAAATTCCATCCATGTTGAGGAAATGCTCAAAACTTTAGAGCTTGTCGTTGTCATATAACAAATTCACCGGACCCATACCCAGCGAGATTGGGAACTTAACTATGCTTAGGGGGCTACATCTTGGTGGCAACGATTTGAAAGGTATGATTTTACCAATTTTTATTTATTTTAGTGGTAGTTACACTTTACCTCGTGTTTTTAGCGAAAATCACGTAACTTCCTTATAGTTTTAAAATAAATACACAATCCATTTTGGGTTTGACTAAACTATAAAATAAATAAAAATCCTTAGAAATAATCGTAGCTCTGTTACAAGAGTATTTTTCTCATTTTATCTTTTTAAAATGAAACCTCAAAAAGTTAATTTTGCCTTTTGATATATCAAAATAAAGGGTAGTCCTTCGCAATAATATTTTTGTTATTTTACCAAAGCTATTATGATTCTATCTTTTTTTATAAATAAGTCCAAACCATAAAAGGGTTATGTGTTTACTTTTGAATCACTCGTATTCTGATTTTTGCTCAAATAGGTAAAATATAATTATCCCTTTATTTAATTTATTTTTTTATTTAGTTAGTTTATCCACACCTGCTTTGCTTGCGAAAATTACAAATTAGGAAGTTTTAGAGAATTCTACTTTTGGATTTGGATTTGGATTTTTTTTATTTCATGATTTGAAATAGAGATCTTCGTTCCATAATCAATAGATTAGATATAATTTTATTACATATCTTACTAAAACTATGCCATTTTTGTATTAAAATTTATTTTTTTATATATAATTATAAAATTATTTATTTATAAATAAATTTTAGGTCAACTCATCTAAACTCTTCATTTTTATATTAGCTAACGTGTCAACTCCCCAATTAATAAAATGAAAAAAATCTAAATCCACGATATTCTAACCACAATATTTAAGAATTTGTTTTATAAAATCCATTATCCGCCTTTCCAAAACCAAAAAAAAATGTGAACACATTCATATATGCATATAGAGTATTCACTCCAAAATTACTTGAATGCAATGCGTTTGTATGCTCTCAGGTTTGAGCCTTACGATATCAATTGCTTGGAACTTTTATGGGTTGGTAGGATTCTCAATTAAACGTCATCATCAGCTTCTTATGATTAAGAGTATAACAAAAAAAAGTTTTGAAAGGTAATCAATTTACTATCCAGAGGGGCAGAGATATTCGGGCGTGTACAGTGTTATAGAGAGCACTGACACTTTATTGAATGCGGTGGACCTTAAGACTGTATTTGTACGAAGAAATAGAAAAGAATGGAACGAGAATAGAAATTGAATGGGAATGAGAATGAAAGGAATAGAATAGTCATTCTCATTCACTTGTTTGGTAAAATTAATGAATAATGTTAGAATAGAATAGAATGAAATTTGCGTATGATATGAAAATTTAATATTATATCTATACAAAATATTAGTAATATATATTATTTAATCATTAAATATTATTAAGCATTTGTAATGGTGGTGGTAGCTGCGGCGGCGGTAGTTTAATTATTAAATATTTTTATAAATTTTTAACTTTTTAAATTTCAAATTTTAAAATTTTTAAAATATTTTTTAATTTTTTTAAAATTTTAGAATAAAAAAAATAATTACCAAACATGTTTTATATTTTTTAAAAGAAATTTGACAACAAAAATCTTAATACGTTTTGTTTTATGTTGTTTCATGTAGGAATGGAATAACCATTTCCACTCTTAAAATAGATATGGTCATTCCAACAAAATATAAGAATGATCATTACATGAGAATGATCATTCCATCTTTAAATAGTAGTACCAAATAATAGAATGAAAATAAAAATAGAAATGACAATTTCATTTCATTTCATTATATTTTTTTATACCAAATATAGCATAAAGGTAGATAATAGTATACGATCAAGAAGCAACCAGAAATACTTCACATAAGCTTTAAGAAGAGAGATGCAAAAACTTATGGATTTTTTTTGAAAAACTAAAACTATCAACTTTTCCTTGTGACAGGGAGAAAAATAATTATCTTACATCTTGTCTTATAGTTTTTTTAGAAACAAAACTCCCAACTTTTCCACGTTAACAGCAGAGTTAGCCTGGTAGTGGTGCCCACGCTTGTAATATTTATTGAGCACCACATGTTTTTACGTCTCCATTAATATAGGTGAGTCGTTTACTTGGCCGGTGAAATATTTTATGTCACTTAATAGTGATATTTCACTACTTTTGTGAGTTATGAAGCAAGAATAACGTGATGCGCCTAAAACACCCAATAATACAATTTTTTCATGGATGCGACTCGCTCTCTCCTCCTTTTTTGGGTCATGGTTCATCGTTGGCGGGCATAAAAGAAATGTTTTAATACAAGGAGATTAGCAAATCTATAGCCTTTTAGTCATTGTATTAACAGCCTTCAAGAGTTACAAATATAGTTGTTAGATTTTTAGAATGACAATCTCTTAACGATTTTGTATGTAATTTCGGCGGTTTGCTAGACATGTTAATTTACAGAAGTAAATAAAGCTATGTCGAACTCAAGACAAATCATAAAACAGAAAAATAAGCTAGAACGTTTAAATTGGGTCCAAGCCGTTCGAATTAATAAAGGTCATTCGAACAATCAACTAAAGCGTTTGAAAGTGCGCCTAGAGCATTCTAACAACATAGATAGAGTTTCAAAATGTTAATATATTACTAGATGGTAATGGCATTCCTTCCAATCAGGTCAAGTCTCTCGCCAGCCTGATCGGGGCATTCTCCCGACCAGGTCAGGTGCCTCTTCGGCCTGGTCGGCACCCAATCAAACTGTCCCTCGGTCTCGAATAAACAACCATCGATGGGCCCCACGACTGACATCGGACACCCTGACGCACGTTTAGGGCATGGGCGTGGAGTGTATAAGCGACAACCACCTTACCTCTAACACCGTTCTGACACACGCCACCCTAAAGTGTAGAGATGGTCCTCTCGAGTATTCTGACATTGTTCTGATCCTCCAACCAGAGATCACCTACCACCCCCATGCAGGCATACAGGGGGAAAAAGTTCAATCCCTTCTCAGGTACGCAAACACATAACCCAAAAAGAAATTCTAAGGCATTTTCTCCTCTCCAACATTCTGCATCTCTTGGAATATAACTTGAACACCAGAGGGCCTTTGGCTAGCACCACACCGGTGGGTTTAGTGCAGGAGATCACCGGTCGGCCAGAGGGGAGTTCATCCTGTACCTGGGGGACCTGGGGGCAAGCCACCACGAGTTTGCTGCATCTTCAGCTGGCGTCGTCTGTATGAACGACTATCCTCGTGACATTTCATGGTCTTAATTAGGTTTGGGATTAGCACCCTCCTAGAAGGAAACTCGATGGCCGACACCAGCGCGGAGAAGATAACCGCCTTGGAGAAGATGGTGGCTGACATGATGGCCAGCATGCAACAGTTGGTCCGTCAAAACGTAGAGTTGCTCCAACGAAATCCAACTCCTCCGACAGAAATTCTACCGCGGCCCAACCCGCCAGCGGAAGAACAAAAGGAGCAAGAGGTTAACAAGGATCCATCTATCCCCCCCAACAGCAACAAAAACGGCAATGAAGGACGGGTTAAGGACCCTCTCCTTCATCGTGAGCCCCATATCAAAGAAGCACAAATAAGCCACGCCATCCCGTCGCGGACAGAGATGTTAGGCGACAAGCCGGAAAGCTCCCATGCTTGGGAAGAACAATTGAGGGCCATGCAAGCTCAGATGGCAGGAGTTTTAGCCGCGGTGGAAGCTAAAGCTCCAAACACCGTGGATGCCCTCATTGGCCGAATGGCTTCCCCGTTCACATAGAAGGTGATGGATTACCCGCTCCCTTCCAAGTTCAAAATGCCGACAGTGGACGCGTTCGACGGGTCTAGAGACCCAGTAGGCCACTCGGAGACGTTTAGGGCGCTTATGCAATTGCAAGCAGTGCTGGACGAGATCATGTGCAGAGCCTTCTCTGTCACGTTGAAGGGTTCGGCACGAACCTGGTTTAACAAAATCAAACTAGCGACGGTCTCCACCTTCAAAGAATTCAGTAAACTTTTCGTGAGCCACTACATTGCGGCCCAAAGACAGAGGAGGCATGCAGCGTACTTGTTGACTGTGAAGTAGAAGGAGGAGGAAACGCTACGAGAGTATGTGGGAAGATTCAACCAAGAAACTTTGGCTATGGACAACGTGGACGATAAGGTGGCCGTCACAGCGTTCATGAGCGGCTTGAGAAGTGGGAAGCTCCTATTCTCCTTATCGAAGAGGCCACCCCAAGACATGGCTGAATTGATACTCCGACCTCAAAAGCACATGAACGTGGGAGATGCCATGAGTGCCAGGCGAGACAACGACGAAGGGGGTGCCTCGCGCATGGAGAAGAAGAGGCCTAGTGGAACCTCAAATGATGAGAGGGAGATGAAGGCGAGCAGAAGTGGCAACCGGGCGAGGAGCTGGGGAGAAGAGAGACGTGAGCACTACCGTGGTCTAGATAGACCGTTCACCCCATTCACGACGAAGTTGAAGGAAGTCCTAATGGAAATTAGAGATGACCTGGACTTGAGATGGCCCGAGCCCCTGAAGACGCCCTCAAGCATGAGGAACAGAATGAGATACTGCTAGTTCCACCGTGATCATGGCCATGACACAGAGGACTGTATCGACCTGAAATAGCAGATCGAGGATCTGATCAAACAGGGCAGACTCAGTCGCTATGTAGCCGCCCAAGACCGAACACGAGGGAAACGACGCAGCCCAGCAAGGACAGAAACAACCACCCAGCCCATTGGAGAGATAAGGGTCATTGCAAGAGGATTCGCTGGAGGAGGAGAGTCCTCTTCGGCGAGGAAGAAGCATGTTTGAGACATCCGAACCGAAGCAGAAGTAATCTCGGCCAGCAAGAAGACAAAAACCGAGAGCCCCGGGGTCACCTTCACGGAGGAAGAAGCAGCTGAGCTACACCAACCACACGATGACCCCCTGGTCGTCTCCGCGGTGATCTCTAACTTCAAAACTTGGAGAATCTTGGTTGACAGTGGAAGCTCGGTAGACATCTTATTCCAGGGGGCCTTCGAAAAAATGTAGACTGGTCAAGAGAAGTTGAAGCCAGTAAGCTGTCCCCTAGTCGGCTTCACCGGAGACTGAGTGGTCCCGCTCGGATCCATCCCTTTACCCATCACCCTTGGAGAGGAACAACACCGGACAACGAAAATGGTCCACTTTCTGGTTATGGACTGCCCATCTGCATACAACGCCATCATTGGTCAAACTGCTCTGAACCAATTTAAAACGGTCACTTCCACGTACCATCTTCGAATTAAATTTTCGACCGACACTATGGTTGGGTGTGCAAGGGGCGACCAGAAGGAAGCATGGGAGTGTTACATGGCCTCCTTCAAAGGGGAGCCCAACAAGGAGACCTTGGTCATCGAAGAGCTCGAGTTGAAGGATGAGGAGGAAGTCAGAAGGGGCGAGCCAACAAAAGAACTGGAAGATGTCCTGGTCTGGGACCAGGAGTAGAATAGAACAATGAAAATAGGGGCTGCCGCACCCGAGGAATTGAAGCAACAACTGCGGGAGTTCCTGAAAGCCAACGTCGATGTGTTCGCCTGGTCTCATGAGGACATGCCCAGTATCAACACATGAGTAGCAGCTCATTACTTGAACATTGACCCTAAGGCAAGGCCGGTTAAGCAGAAGTGAAGGAACTTTGCCTCGAACAGGAATGATACAGTTGCTGAGGAAACGGAGAAGCTGGTGCAGGCAAAGTTCATCAGGGAAATGCACTACCCCACTTGGCTCTCCAACGTCATCATGGTGAAAAAGTCCAATGGAAAGTGGCGGATGTGCATTGACTTCACCGACCTGAACAAAGCGTGTCCCAAAGACAATTACCCACTACCAACCATCGACCTTCTCGTCGACTCTACTGCGGGGTATGAAATGCTAACATTTATGGATGCTTTTTCAAGATATAACCAGATCCGAATGGCTAAGCGCGACTAGGAGCATACAGCCTTCATCACAGACCAGGGGCTCTATTACTACAACGTCATGCCGTTCGGATTAAAGAATGCAAGGGCAATATACAAATGGCTGGTCAACCTCATATTTAAATCACAAATCGGGCATAATGTAGAGGTTTACATGGACGACATGTTGGTGAAAAGCAAGGAGGCCACCAACCACCTGCAGGATCTAGAAGAGACGTTCCAAACCCTCCGCAAGTACCGAATGAAGCTCAATCCTGCCAAGTGTACCTTTGGCGTCGCCTCGGGGAAGTTCCTAAGCTTTATGGTCTCACAAAGGGGGATCAAGGCGAACCCAGAAAAGATTTAGGCCATCATCGACGTGCAAAAGCCCCGGACGACGAAGGATGTTCAGCGACTGGCAGGACGTGTTACAGCCCTAAACAAATTCATCTCCCAGTCCACCGACAAGTGTCTTCCATTCTTCAAAATCCTACGCAAGGCGTTCTAGTGGAACGAGGAGTGTGAAGCAGCATTTTGTCAACTCAAACAATATCTTAGCTCAGTCCCGCTGCTCAGCCAAACCATCCTAGGGGAGGAATTGTTTCTCTATTTGGTAGTGTCAGCAACATCAGTGAGCTCAACTCTTGTTCGGGAAGAAGGGGGGATCCAAAAGCCAGTGTATTAAATTAGTCGAGCCTTGCGAGGAGCAGAAGAACGATACCTGAAGATGGAACTCGTAGCTCTCGCATTGGTGACTGCAACTCGGCCCTTGAGGCCCTACTTCCAAGCCCACACGATTGTGGTACTCACTGACCAGCCCTTCAAGAACATTCTACACAAGCCAAAGACGTCAGGACGCCTAGTGAAATGGTCCGTTGAACTTAGTCAGTTCGGGATCCACTACTGACCCCGACTAGCGATCAAAGGGCAGGCTGTTGCGAATTTCATTGCAGAATTCACTAACCCGCCCCCTGCCACCCCCGAAGCCGACCTACTCGATAACCACTGGGTCCTGAATGTTGATGGATCTTCCACTCACGACTCTGGGGGTGTCGGAGTGGTCCTCGTCACCCCGGATGGCTACAAGTTGGAATATGTTCTCCGCTTCAAGTTCCCTGCCACCCACAACGTGGCCGAATACGAAGCACTCATTGCCGGTCTCAGAATGGCTCAGCGAATGGGGCCCAAATAGATAGTGGTGCGAAACGACTCTCAATTAGTAGTGGAGCAAGTCTAGGGAGAGTACAAGGCCAGAGAAAACAACATGAAGCAATATTGCCAAGTAGCAAAGAGCTTGGCTAGAAAATTCGCTAAGATACTACTGGAGCGTGTACCGAGATTGTAGAACGAAGATGCAGACCGGCTAGCTAGGATTGCCTCGTCAAATGAGCCCAACCCAAACGTCCCGATTGAGATTCTTGATTCACAGAGCATCCAGAGCCCAGAAGTCGACCACATCCAGCCCGACTCCTCCTAGATGAGCCAGATCAGGAATTTCTTGGAGAACAGAACCCTGCTTGAAGACCGGAATGAGGCGAGGTGGATTCAGTACCGTTCGAGAAGATACCTCATACAGGACAGAGTACTCTACAAAATGGGGCATACCATACCGCTGCTTCGTTGCGCCAATGAGGAAAAGGCATACTACATAATGCGGAAGGTCCACGAAGAGTTGTGCGGGAACCACTCTAGTGGCCAGTCTCTTACCAAGAAGATATTACGAACGGCCTATTAGTGGCCCACCATAGAGAGGGATGCCCAGGAATTCGTCAAGAAGTGTGACAAGTGCCAACGGTTCGCCAACATCCCAAGACTGCCCTCTCAGGAGCTAACCCCGATCCAGACCCCCTGGCCCTTCGTGCAGTGGGGGATCAACATCGTGGGACCATTGGCGCTTGGCAAAGGATAAACGAAATTTGCAGTGGTGGCAATCGACTACTTTACAAAGTGGGCGAGAGGCCCTACCGACGATCACTGAGGAGAAGATGAAGAAATTCTTGTGGGCAGACAATTCAACCAACTGTGCATTGATCTGGGAATAAGTCATCGTGTTTCATCCCCTGAGCACCCCCAGGCAAACGGCCAAGTCGAAGTTACCAACAGGTCCCTCTTGAAGATCCTCAAGACAAAGTTGGAGAAGGCCAAGGGTTTGTGGGCGGAAGAGCTCCCTAACATCTTTTGGGCCTACAGAACGATGGAGAGAGTGTCCACGGGCAGACACCATTCTCACTTACCTTCAGCACCGAAGCTGTCATCCCAGTAGAGATTGGCCTTCCTAGTCCCAAAATGGTGCAATTCGACCCCGCGGCCAATGGTGAAGCCATGAATGTGGACCTAGATATGTTGGAAGAAAGGAGGCTGCAAACAGCCATAAGGGTGGCGTCATACCAGCAGAAGATGCGCCAATACCACAGCTCTAGAGTTCAACCAAAAGATTTCACAACCAGGGACCATGTTTTGAAGCGAGTCAATCAGTCCACCAAAGATCCCAAAGAGGGCAAGCTCGGACCCAATTGGGAAGGACCTTACAAGGTGATCAGCAGTACTAGGAAGGGGACGTACAGGTTGAAGAACTCAGAAGGCAAGGAGCTCCCGCACCCGTGGCATGCAAAACATTTAAGGAAGTCTTACTCTTGAAAGGCTCCTACTTGTAATTTGCCAGAATATCAATAAAAGAGACTGTTCGACAATTGTCTGCTTATGTAAAATCGACACAGAATCTGCCTACTTGCGTAGAAACGACATAGAATCTGCTCGGTCAAGTGCTGAGCAGAGCCAGAGGGCCTTAAATGGCAATGGTATAGAATCTACTCGGTTAAGTGCCGAGCAGAGCCATAGGGCCTTAAATGGCAATGGCACAGAATCTGCTCAGCCCCCGTGCCCAACAGAGTCAGAGGGCCTTAAATGGCAATAGCACAGAATCTGCTCAGCTCTCACGCCGAGCAGAGCCAAATGGCCTTTATGGCAAGGGCATAGTATCTGCGCGGCCCACGTGGCCAAGCAGAGCTAGATGGCCTTAATGGCCATGGCATTGAATGGCAACAATGTTGGACCTATTCAGATATCATTACTGGTCAGGTTCGTGTTAGCACTTACAAGCATTCTTCAAACTACTCTAATAAGATGCTCAGAAAATACAGCAGACACAGAGCGTAAAAGTAAAACTTCATTTCATTAATGCAAGAAGGGGTACAAAGGCGAAATGCCCATTTTAAAAAAAAAAAAAAACTATTATAGGTGGAAAGACTACTCAAGTCCCCGCCTGCTCCGCAGTTACCCTTCCGTTCTTCCCAGAAGCCTTCTGCTTAACTCCCTCAGTAGAAGGCCCAGAAGCCTTCTGTTGAACCCCCTCAGTAGAAGGCCCAAAAGCCTTCTGCTGAACCCCCTCAGTAGGAGGCCTAGAAACCTTTTGGTGAGCCCATTCAGTAAGAGGCACTTCCTGAGCATCGGCTTGAAGCTCAGCACCCTTCTCAGCAGTCGGAACCGGAGCTTCTGTCCTAACCCCCTCACCACTTGGAGGAGCCTCTTCAGAAGGCTCAAGAATGGAGAAGTCCAGACCGGGGAACTTCCTCGAAGCCTGACATCTGGCATGCTTAAAACCTTGGAGGAAGGTTGGCGCCAACAGAGCCTGAAAGTCATCCCCCTCTGTGAACTCCTCCACCGCTCCACTCCTGGCCTTCACGAGCTCCTCGTTGAAAACAGCTGCCTTCTTCTCTAAGTCACGCCGTTTAGCCTGTTCAGCCAAGAGATCCAGCACGAGTTTGCTGGCAGTGACGTCAAGCTTTTCGTACTCATCTTGGGCCTTCTTTAGATCCGCCACTGCCAAGTCCCTCTCGGCATGAATAACGGCCATCTCCTCCTTCATGACACGAGCAGCCGTGATCTCTTCCTTCATTCCGTTCAGCTCGGTGAGAAGAGACACCAAGTACTCTTCTCTTGATTGAATGCCCTCTCCAGGCTGGCCAGACGATGGCCTATCTTGACATTCCTAGCAACAGACTGGCAAAAGCGACATGTCAGAACAAACCGAAGGAACAGAAAACGGAGAAGAGCCGATTAATAAATTTGTACCTTGAGAAGATCGTGATTCATGTCCTTCACCAGACGGTTGTTGGTATACTTGTCGATCCTTTGCAAGTCGGCATCCTTCACGGCAACCCCCGCCCTCGTCCATGCCTCCTCTGGGCTCTCAAAAACATTCCTAGAAGAAGGAGAGGCTTCGACCTGGCTTGCTGCTCGATTGTAGCGACAAAACTGCGTCTTCTCTCGGTCTGTGGTGGAGGTGGCTGAACCCGAGGCGCTTCAGTTGTCTTCGGCTCGCTTGCTCTGACCAGAGCCATGTCTTTCCTGGCCGGTTTCCTAGGTCTCAGCATTCCTCGGTTGCTTCGGCTCGGGCTCGGGCTCGGACTCAGACCCATCAGCCTTCCTCTTCTTCAGTAAAGCGATGTTGAAGCTCATCTCCTCAGTCACCTGATCTTGAGTGGGAGCAATGGTCTGAGGGGCAATAGCAGGAGCCGGGCTGTCGACAATGACTGCACCAGCTGTAAGGAGAAGAAATGTTAGTTGGGCAGTATTGAAGGGCTCTACAAACGACCAAACACTCACTCCTCTCACGTTCAGCAGCTAGGGCCTCTCTTGTGGGCTCAGGACCTAGCAAGTAATTCGATAAGCTCTCAACAGTGACCAAGTTTTTGTGACTATGGACATCATATTACTAGACCTTCCTTATAGCTAGCCTCAACTCCTTAGATATTCTGGGCTTGGCCCGACCTGACACCCAAGGCAACCTAGGTCAGGACACCAACACTTGAAAATAAAAAGAAAAGGAAACTGGGTTCAGTAAAGAAAGAACGTACCCTTCTTACTTGGATAACCCCATTGCCTGGGGACCTAAGTAGAGAAGTCGGTCTCCCAGGGTTGAAACTCCCATCTGTTTCCACTAACAAAAAAGAACCGATCCTTTCAGTTCTTAATCGAGGAAGGAAGCTCGTCGATCAGGTTGTACTCCTTCGACCTGCCCGAGAAGTACCACCAACCTGTGCCCCTCTCCTCTGGCCTGTAGCAGAACAAAAATTTCTCTGGCGTGATGTCCCTTTTGTGGATGATCTACAAGAGGACGGCGCAGCCGAGCAGGATCCTCCATCCGTTCGGCTGTATCTGCCCCGGTGAAAGGCAAAGCCATTGTAAGATCCTCCTGATTGACTGAGGAAAGGGCATTCGAAGGCCACCAACCAACGCACCCTCATACACCGTGATCTCGCCCTCCCTGGCCGAGCACACCCAGTCCTCCTTTTTTGGGATCTTGAGCTTCAAACCCCGTGGGATCTGATATACGGCTTGCAAGCCCCCCATGTTCTCCTTGGTGAGAATGGAGGACACCCCAACGACCTCATACCTAGGATCCTCCTCATCTGACTCTCCTGACTCTCCTGACTCTATGGCACTGGAGTCAACAGCCTCTGCTTGAGCGACTCAGGAGCCTCTACAGATTCCTCGGAGCCGCAAACAGAGGCCCCATCTCCGGCCTTACGCCTAACTACCTCGTACTTATTTGAGTCCGTTTTCTTAGAATTTGAATTCACGTGCTCTGGATTCGCCATAGTGTCTAACTGTTTTTCGTTTTCGATCCTAAGCAACACGGGTTTGAATAACAAGGCTACTTCCTCAAATATCGACCTAACAAACTCCGGCCTATCAACAAACCCTAGGAGGTTGGGGATTTTTGCCCTCTTTTCATAAACCCAAACACAGCGGGTTGCCAACCAATATATACAATCAGCAACAGGGCCTTACCACGACTGCGCGCTACGAATCAAACGCCTGGAAGGTGATTGGCAACAATAGTTGGATGCAATTGACCCCGCTTGTTGCTTGACGGATTGAATCAGAGGTTTTTTTATCTCCTGTCTTCTCTCTGTGTTCTTCTTTTTTCTTGTTCTTGGAAGTTACTGAAAGAAAGTGAAAGGGCAAATGCAGTAACCGCCAAGCAAATCCCCCCACTCTCTTTGAAACCAACGTCCTGGATGCATTGCCCTAACGAGACAACAACGGCCAGGATTCGACACGTCCAGTCACCCAACGGCTACCTATCAGCTGTCGCCATGTGGTAGTTCTCGAAAAGACGCGCTAGCTGGAACCATTATTACGCCGGCCTTCCCATAAATGCGTCGCGGCTTTCGCAGGCGCCTGACACTTGGAATTCCCTTAGCCCTGAGCAGATGGCCTGGGGAATTAGGGGCATCTGGTAATGGCATTCCTTCCGATTAGGTCAGGTCCCTCGCCAGCCTGATCGGGGCATTCCCCCGACCAGGTCAGGTGCCTCTCCGACTTGGTTGGCGCCCGATCAAACCGTCTCTCGATCCTAAACGAACAACCATCGATGGGCCCCATGACTGACATCGGACACCTTGGCACAGGCTTAGGGCATGGGCGTGGAGTGTATAAGCGACAACCACCTTACCTCTGACACCATTCTGACACACGCTACCCTGGAGTGTAGAGGTGGTCCTCTTGAGTATTCTGACACCGTTCTGATCCTCCAACTAGAGACCCCCACGTAGAGAGACCACCTACCACCCCCATGCAGGCATACAAGGGGAAAAGTTCAACCCCTTCTTAGTTACGCAAACACATAACTCAAAAAGAAATTCTAAGGCATTTTCTCCTCTCCAACATTCTGCATCTCTTGGAATCTAACTTGAACACCGGAGGGCTTTTGGCTTCCACCACATTGGTGGGTTTAGTGCAGGAGATCACCGACCGGCCAGAAAGGAGTTCATCCCGAACTTGGAGGCAAGCCATCACGAGTTTGCTGCATCATTACTAGATGTCAACTCGTGCAATGCACGAAAAATAGACTTACTCAAATTTACAATAAAAATATTAAATTTGATAATCCTAATTTGTTTCAACACTTAAAGTACTATAAATTTATTTAAGACTTGTTCACTGGAACTTGGAAAAGTTACTTTCTATTGTTTTTTTTCACTCTTGTTTCGAGAAGCAAAAGTCAATTTAATCTCAGAAGAGCTCCCATTAAACTCAAAGAAAAAAATCCTACTAATTCTCTTTCTCCATCATGGCTAGCTCTTCACAATCAGCATAACCCAGGAAGTATAACCTAACCAAGATATAAAGCGTAGTTGAATATTAGTCAACATGAAATTAAGATCAATTGTCAAACCAAAAAGTAAAAAAGAAAAAAGGAAAAGAAATAAAATCAATCCAAATAGGAGGACTGCTATTAATTAATGAAGTACCAAACACTCACAATAGTTCAACCTAGAAGGCGAAAAGAATACAGGGTGCCTTTTTCATATCACAATATGATTTGTATAGCATCTACATACAAAATCCACCGCTCGTGCAACAGTTACAAATTATAGACAATGCGCTAATCACAATCAGAAATTACAACAAAAAAAAACACTATATTTGAAAAACAAAGAAGAGAGGAGGGGGGAGGAGAAGAAACTCCTCTGTATAAATTCATCCTTTAAGACGCGAAGTTAATTGATATCAAACTATAAGGCTAAAAAACAAAGTTAACTTGATCTTGTTGATGCAATAAAGTATCCAAATTTATCGGCCATTGATGAAGGCTGCAATAGATGAAAAAAAACTAAAAGCCTGATGGTCCTTGTGTTGAATTTTTTAGAAGACATGGTGGTTTAAATCATATATATTTCATATCTTAAAATTTGATCCTGTAAGAGTCAAAAACCATTACAAGGATCATATACGTGCATCATATTACGTAGAATGAATAGCACTGAACAACAAATTGCACAGGGATTAATTTTCTTATGCCTTTATTTGTCTAAATAACCTTCAAACTCATTTCTAATTAGCTCTCCAGCTTTTTCAGATCTTATACACTCAAACCAAAATTTTTTATCCCATTATCTAAATAGTCATCACAGAAGTGTAGGTAAGATATCTGGTCTTCTATAGGCTCGCCCTTAAATGGTTATACAGAATAATATTTTATATTGTGATGCCCTTCATAATTTGTTGCATCATAAACTTAAGCATACACAAATGAACAAAATGAAATGAAACCTTACCTCCTAAAGACATAGATCTCGTTGAACCTCCTCATTTTAGTTTCGTACGAATCTTCACCCTTTCAACATATATTAAAGCCCATCAATATCAAACCTGCCCCAAATTCAGAACATTATACATAAATTGAAATAAAAAAGACTTCATATTTATGAAAGAGGCATTAAAAGAGTGGACTGTTTGATTGCTGTGAATTCGGTGTGGGATTGAGATTTGATACCCAAGGTCAAGTAGTTTAAAATTCATTTTTCATGAAGAGATTTTAAATGTGATCACTATATCACAATTCATAACAAATAATCTACCCACACAGCAAAGAATATTGAAACTAACAAATGGTGTCTTCTTACCCATTAGTAATCAAACTGTCAAAGTATGACAATCTGAAAAACAAAATGATAACAGAATAAATTGATTTAAGATGAGCATAGTGCTGGGAGCAATTGGATGCATGAAGTGCACAAATCAGAGTTACAAACACGCTTTCTTCTCAAGGCTGCGACTGGGTCTCGTGCGATGGATTGGCAACATCAATGTGTGTAAACAGGAATTGCTCCACATAAAAAATCAAAATAGATGAAACTTTAGTTGATATATATATATATATAGCGAAAAAGATTTACCAAAGAATGATATATCACGATCCAAAAAAATAATTATCACAACCCAAGAGTTAGGATTTTGAAGAGGAGGAAATAATAAGGAATGGCGAAGAAACCACAAGGAAGAGAAAGAGAGGGGTAGCTGACGTTTAAGTTTTCAAAAATTTTTATGGTTAGGGTATTGAATGATGCAGGACAGGAATTGTAATGCAACTAAAGACAATGGAACACTAGAAACTCTTTAACATCACACCAAAGAAATGATTGCATCACACAATCTTATAACTTGACAGCTGCTCAAATTTTAATATCATTTAAAATCTGCCTTTTCACAAAGCTTACAAGCATACTTATATTAATCCAACTTGACTCTTGAACTTCCCAAAATAAATAACTACTTCGACTTCCAAAAACATTAAAAATGATTCTTGACTGCATTTTGGAAAATATGCCAAACTTCATTTAATGACTCAAGACTAGACTTAAATGACTCTTTTACTAGACATTTGATTGGATATTAAATTAAATGGAAACTTCCAAGACTAGCCCATGATTAAACAATATTCCAAGTGGGCCCAACATCATCTAGCGCATGCCAGATTAACACTTAGGCCTTAGATCCATCCAACCCACGCCGTTTATACACTTTAATTAGTTGCTGCCATTTTCCATCATTGAAGAGGAATGGATAATAGGGAATGGAGAAGAAACCATAGTGAAGAGGGAGAGGGGAAGCCGAGATTTAGGTTTACAAAATTTTTTAGGAGTTTTATGATTTGCTTAATGGATAGTTATCTAATCAATTACTCTTGTAATGTAATATTTAAAAAATATCAAAACATTTAGAACGTCACGTAAGAGAGAGACAAATTATAAAAGCAAATACAACTTATATATATATATATATATAATTTCGTATTTACATGAGAAACCTTTCCTTCTCGTAGGTAATAGCCTTTACAAATACTCTAAACATTGTAAAAATGCTCAAATTTCAAATTTTTATAACAAATTTCTCTTTCCCGTTAAAGCATCGTCAGTTAACTGAGGGAGATTGACTAAATCAAACTCTACATTTTTTAATTACCTAATCTACTCTTGATGAGTTAATTAATACAAATTAAATTAATTTTCAATTAAAGTACAAAAATTCTTTAATACCCCCCCTCCTTCTTTCTCTCTCTCTCTCTCTCACACTTGCATCACCGGTTTATTCAACCTTATCACCACGAACGCCGACCACCACCGCCGCCACCATCCCCAGCCGAAATCCCCAACCCCAAACGCTACCACCACCTGTTGGCCCGCTCCTTTCTTCGCTATCACTGTCACCCCAATCACACACAAAACCACCCCCACAGTACCACCGATTCACAGGGCCACAACGCTCATTCATCACAGACCTGCTAAATAACCACCACTTCCACCAAATCACAACCCACACAACACACAAACACACACCTAAATCAATTTCTACCATCAAGCAATACAAACCCATATCTAAGTCAACATACCACAGAATAAGCAACCCACTCGCCCATCACCACCTACAAAACCACCATCAACGACCCAATCGTAACTGGTTGTGGTGTGATGTGGTTCGGCCATGGTGGGAATGTGGGCTGGTTCAACAATGAAGGGCTGGTGATGGGGCCACCAACGATGAGTAAGTCGAAGGCAACATGTTTTTTTTTCAGTCTTGTGACTGGCGAACAGACGGCTACGGCGACTTGTGGGTTGCCCCTATCTCTCTCTCTTTGTTATGTATATGTATATGTCTATATATCACAATATACACGGTTTATAGTACGAGAAGGAGGGATCAGCGGGAGTTGGAAGAAGATAGAAGTAGAGACAAAGATGGAGATGGAGATGGATGGTAATGAAGGGGAATTAGAGATCGGCGGTGGAGAGAATAAGGGGAAGAGGAGAGAGAAAGGCGATGGATAGAGATAAGGGGAATAAGGGATCGGCGGCGGTGGAGAAATAAGGGGAAGACGAGAGGGAAAATGAATGAAAGAAATAAGGCTGACTTTCTGATCAAGTCATTAGGTTAAAAGTAAGGGTAAATTTGTCATTTAACAGACTCTGTTAGTTTCATTTTCACAGTATAATTTTTTAATTGTGAAGGATATACAATGTAATCACTAAAAATTTCAAGGCTAATTTGTGTAATTTGTCCTTTATGATATATTATAATCCAACCCATGGCCACAATTGTATAGGGGGCATCAGACATGGCTAACCTCCTTCTGCACTATAACCCTTCCTTATTGGCTAATTAAAAAAATAATTGATAAAGAGTAAGTGGTTTTAACTCGTGATGGCCACGAAAATGGATGTGGCACACTTTTACACATCTTTTGTTCCTACTATAAGAACTACCAATTTATTCTAACGAAAAATAGTTTTACAAGAAAATTTTTCTTACAAAAAATTCTATCTGAATAAAGTGGCAATAAAATTTTATGATTAAAAATATGATAATAACCATTTTGTTTTTTAAAATAAATCACATTTATATTTTTTTTTCAAAAATCATTGCCGATTCTTATATGCCTTGTACTCAAGTCCTGTACACATTTAATTTTTTTATTAGAATATAATAAATAATAAAGATAAGCTCTGGTCAACACAACGCCCTGTACTTAAATATCTCTCTATATACGTTTCAATGTTTTTCAAGTTTAGCAAAGAAAAGTCCTTTCCATACATACACTGATGAAGGAAACTTGCATCCACATTTTTGTTGCCATTTTGTTGCTGCTCTTTCCAGTAACATGTTTAGCTAAGACAATAGCTAACAATAATATCGCCACTCATCAATCTTCTCTTCGTTCCTTCAAATCCCACATCATGAGTTTCAACCCTGACCACGTATTAGTGAAAAACTGGACTACCACTTCCTCCTCCTCCTCCTCCTCCTCCTCAGCTTGTAATTGGATTGGAATTACATGTAATACTCGCCACCAAAGAGTTGCGGCCTTGGATCTTTCTTACATAGGCCTAATAAGAACCATCCCTCCACATCTCGGAAACCTCTCCTTTCCTCTCCGGCTAAACATTAGAAAGAACAGCTTCCATGGTGAAATCCCAAAAGAGCTGGTTCGTCTTCGTTGGTTGAAATCCATCGATATTATATCCAACAACTTTGGTGGATAGATTTCATCATGGTTGGGTGATTTACCTCATCTTCAGTATCTGTATCTTTCAACGAACAGTTTTACAGGTCCTATCCCACAAGAGATTGGTCATCTTCTTAGCTTGAAGATTTTACAAATCGAATTTAATCAGCTTACAGGCCCTATACCATTCACTCTCTTCAACATCTCATCATCTGAACAGATTGCTCTTTCCAGTAGTGGCCTATCTGGTAATCTTCCAGCAAATATGTGCTATCGTCTTCCAAAACCCGAATTCTTGTTTCTGTCTTTTAATAAACTATAAGACCAAATTCCATCCAGTTTACAAGAATGCTCAAAACTTCAAATGTTATCGTTGTCATATAACAAATTCACGGGTCCAATACCTACCATCATTGGGAACTTAACTATGCTCAAGGCCTTGTATCTTGGCGGCAACAATTTGAAAGGTTTGAATATATTTCTTAAATATATCCAACAATTTGAAAGAAATAAATTAAATTACCAGTTTTAGTTTTTATATACATTTCTTATCATTGTACGTGGTTACTGTATCCACACCTGCGTTGCCTGCAAGAATTTCGTCATTATCCATGGTTTTGAGCACCAAAATTACAAACTAGTAAGGTTTAGAGAATACTTCCCTTTTCAAAAAAAAAAAGGTAATGAGTTACTAACAAGAGTATTTATGTTAAAAAAGTAAAAAAAGAAAAAGAGATAAACTTGACCTTTTCCACAGTCATTTTATGTGTAGAAAATGCTCTAAGTCCAGCACCATAAGTCTCCAAATAAATAGTTATTCAAGCCTCCAAAGGAATAGTGAGTCAAGTCTCCAAAGTAATAGTGATTCGAGCCTCTAAAGGAATGGTGAGTTAAGCCTTCAAAAGAATAGTAGCACCATATGTAATGCCTATAAATAAGGGCTGTAGGTGTAGTGTTCAATGTGTGGGGTGGAGTGCAAAAACAAGAATTATAGTGAGTGAAGTAAGAGAGAGAAAATTGCTCCTTTGTGTAATTTATTGAGTCTTCAATTCAATTTAGTACTTTAAGTATTCAATTTCTCTCATCAAAGGATCACAATTAATGACCTCATTAAGTCCACTTCACCAGATAGTGATATCAAAGCCACCTTTGATCTTCAAACTCCAGAGTACCATTTGAGATATTCAAAACCAAATGGCGAAAGTGATTTAAGCCTCTAAAAGAATAGTGAGTCAAGCCTCCAAAAGAATAGTACCACCGTATGTAATGCCTATAAATAGAGGTTGTAGGTGTAGTATTCAATGTATGGTATAGAGTACAGAAACAAGAATTGTAGTGAGCGACGTGAGAAAGAGAAAATTACTCCTTTGTATAATTCATTGAGTCTTCAATCCAATTTAGTACTTGGAGTGTTCAATCTCTTTCATCATAGAATCACAACCAGGACCTCATCAAGTCCACTCCACCCAACAATTTATACTTTTGTTCAATAAATATTGGAGTCCTTACATGGTATTTCTGAAACACAAATTTTTAGGAGTACAAATATAAATACAGTATTTCCCCTCCAAAAGTTGCTTATTCGCTTCTTGAAAATAATTTGTTTTGTGCGTGGAGAAAATTATAATGGAAGTAGATAACTTTCCATTAGCTAATCCATATATTGTAGTTTTAATTAATTTAATATGGTTCTGTCATGCATGATAATAAAAAATTATTTTTATTAGAATAAAAAAATATTTTAAATTTCTTACAGTTTTAATGACTGCTAATAATTCTTTTCTCTTGAAAATGATAATTTAATTCTGCATTTTTAATTATTCTTGCCGTTAATTTCACTACTAAAAAAATGAGTTTTTGCGACGGGAGAATACCGTCGCAAAAGATATAAAGCCGTCGCAAAAAAGCTTTTGCGACGGCTTTGCGACGGCAAATGGGGTGTCGTTTTAAATGGCGCCGCAAAAGACTTTTGCGACGGTCTGTGCGACGGGAGATGACTTTTTGCGACGGCATCATCACTGTCGCAAATACTCCGTCGCAGACCATATCTTTTGCGACGGGCGAGTGTTGTCGCAATTCCGTCGCAAATAAGGCTTATTTGCGACGGCATCAACCGTTGCAAATGGGTGATGCTGGATTCCATTATATTAGCGACGAAATAATGCTGTCGCAAATAAAATAATGCCGTCACAAAAGCATGTTATTAGTGACACAATGAATCGTCATAACAAATATGTGTCACTAATACTCAAACATTTGCTACAACCTTTGCCGTCACAAAAAATAGAGAAAAAATTTAATAAATTATATTAAATTTAATATTTTTTAAATTCCCTAAAAATCCTGTGTACACATGAAATAATATAACTGAATTAATTAATGAAAAATATTCATTCACCAAATTCCTTGAAATTCCTGTTTACACATAAAATAATATAATTAATTCATTCACCAAAAAAAAAACATTCATTCACCAAATTTCATAATCCATGTCCACAAAAAATATTACAAATATTAGAATTATAGTTTTTCTACAATATAATAATTGAAGTTCTAATATATGCAACAAAGTTTTCCAAAAATGTGAAACACCAACATCCAAGTGTACCCAAACATCTAGTAATTCAAAATACAAAACGAAATAAAACATTAACAGTCCCTTCAACCCCGATCATCATGGCAAACCTAATCCTTTTCAATAACCTGAAAAAACAAAAATAAAACAATTACCAACATGATTGATATAGGCAACATATATGTAACATCATATCATTAATGAAACCATAAAAAAGATATATAAAAAGAGTTGTAATTTACATCAACAGATTTCCATGCAACGTATTGGTCAATCGATTCTCCCACAGTTTCAATGCCATGGCGCGGTCTTTCTAAAAGAGCGTTAGGTTTTCTCGCAGTTTGAACAAACACCTTGTAGAAGTTTGGACCCAAAGGTTCCCCGTCCAATTTTGTGAATGGGTCGATACTTACAAGCAGTCCCTCTACCACCTTGAGTTTTGGAAGCCCCACACTAAGCAAACTTACTTTTATACCACCCTACAATTATAAGTACAATATTTGGATAAGTTGTGTAAAATAAATCAAACTTTAAATATTAAAGTGTCAAAAGTGTTATTATATTAGAAAAAATACTATAATTCCCAAACCGAGAATCCGGCGACCGTGCCGTTTGTCCCCACACGCCATCATTGCCTAAATCGTGCTACGTGCCAAGTTTCATGCCGTTCATAAACCGTTCGTAAATTTTGGGCCCCAAATCAACGAAATTAAACTTTAAAACTTAAAGTGTTATTATATTAGAAAAAATGCTATAATTACCAAACCGGGAATCCGGCAAACGTGCCGTTTATCCCCACATGTCATCAATGCCTAAACCATGCTACGGGCCAAGTTTCACGCCGTTTCTAGACCGTTCGTGGATTTTGGGCCCAAAAATTACGAAATTAAAGTTTAAAACTTAAAGTGTTATTATATTAGAAAAAATGCTCTAATTCCCAAACCGGGAATCCGGCGACCGTGCCTTTTGTCCCCACACGTTATCATTGCCTAAATCGTGTTACGTGCCAAGTTTCACGCCATTCCTAGGCTGTTCGTAGATTTTGGACTCCAAAACAACAAAACTTGAACTTTATAACTTAAAGTATTCTAATTTAAGAAAAAATGCTATAATTCCCAAACCGGAAATCCGGCAGTCGCGCCGTTTTTCCCCACACGTCATCATTGCCTAAACCGTGCTACGTGCCAAATTTCACGCCATTCCTAGACCGTTCGTGGATTTTGGACTCTAAAACGACAAAATTTGAACTTTATAACTTAAAGTGTTCTAATTTAAGAAAAAATGCTATAATTCCCAAACCGGAAATCCGGCGACCGTGCAGTTTGTCCCCACACGTCATCATTGCCTAAACCGTGCTACGTGCCAAGTTTCACGCCATTCCTAGGCCGTTTGTGGATTTTGGACTCCAAAACGACAAAACTTGAATTTTATAACTTAAAGTATTCTAATTTAAGAAAAAATGCTATAATTCCCAAACCGAAAATCCGGCGGTCGCGCCGTTTTTCCCCACACGTCATCATTGCCTAAACCGTGCTACGTGCCAAATTTCACATCATTCCTAGACCGTTCGTGGATTTTGGACTCTAAAACGACAAAACTTGAACTTTATAACTTAAAGTGTTCTAATTTAAGAAAAAATGCTATAATTCCCAAACCGAAAATCCGGCGACTGTGCCGTTTGTCCCCACACGTCATCATTGCCTAAACCGTGCTACGTGCCAAGTTTCACGCCATTCCTAGGCCGTTCGTGGATTTTGGACTCCAAAACGACAAAACTTGAACTTTATAACTTAAAGTATTCTAATTTAAGAAAAAATGCTATAATTCCCAAACTGGAAATTCGGCGACCGTGCCATTTTTTTCCACACGTCATCATTGCCTAAACCGTGCTACGTGCCAAATTTCACACGATTCCTAGACCGTTCGTGGATTTTGGACTCCAAAATGACAAAACTTGAACTTTATAACTTAAAGTGTTCTAATTTAAGAAAAAATGCTATAATTCCCAAACCGGAAATCCGGCGACCGTGCCGTTTTTTTCCACACGTCATCATTGCCTAAACTGTGCTACGTGCCAAGTTTCACGCATTTCCTAGACTGTTCGTGGATTTTGGGCCCAAAAACGACGAAATTAAAGTTTATAACTTAAAGTGTTATTATATTTAAAAAAATGCTATAATTCCCAAATTGAGAATCTGGCGACCGTGCCATTTGTCCCCACACGTCATCATTGCCTAAACCGTACCATGTATCAAGCTTCATGCCGTTCCTAGACCGTTCGTAAATTTTGGGCCCCAAAACGACGAAATTACACTTTAAAACTTAAAATGTTATTATATTAGAAAAAATGCTATAATTCCCAAACCGAGAATCTGGCAAACATGCCGTTTGTCCCCACACGTCATCATTACCTAAACCGTGCTACGTGCCAAGTTTCATGTCATTCCTACACCGTTCGTGTATTTTGAACTCCTAAACGACAAAACTTGAACTTTAAAACTTAAAGTGTTCTAATTTAAGAAAAAATGCTATAATTCCCAAACTCAAAATCCGGCAACCGTGCCGTTTTTTCCCACACGTCAACATTGCCTAAACCGTACTATGTGCCAAGTTTCATGACGTTCCTAGACTGCTCGTGGATTTTGGGACCCAAAACGACGGAACTAATCTTTGAAACTTAAAGTGTTATAACATTAGAAAAAATGCTATAATTCCTAAATCGGGAATCCGACGACCGTGTCATTTGTCCCCACACGTCAACATTGCCTAAACCGTGCTACGTGCCAAGTTTCACGACGTTCGTAGATCGTTCGTGGATTTTGGGCCCCAAAACGACGAAACTAATCTTTAAAACTTAAATTGTTATAATATTAGAAAAAATGCTATAATTCCCAAACCGGGAATCCGGCGACCGTGCCGTTTGTCCCCACACGTCAGCATTGCCTAAACCATGCTACGTGCCAAGTTTCACGACGTTCTTAGACTGTTCGTGGATTTTGGGCCCCAAAACGACGAAACTAATCTTTGAAACTTAAAGTGTTATAACATTAACAAAAATTCTATAATTCCCAAACCGGGAATCCGACGACCGTGCCGTTTGTCCCCACACGTCAACATTGCCTAAACCATGCTACATGCCAAGTTTCACGATGTTTCTAGACCGTTCGTAGATTTTGGGCCCCAAAACGATGAAACTTGAATTTTTAAACTTAAAATGTTATAACATTAGAAAAAATGCTATAATTCCCAAACCGAGAATCCGACGACCGTGCCGTTTGTCCCCACACGTCAACATTGCCTAAACCGTGCTACGTGCCAAGTTTCACAACGTTCCTAGACCGTTCATGGATTTTGGGCCCCAAAACGACAAAACTAATCTTTAAAACTTAAAGTGTTATAACATTAGAAAAAATGCTATAATTTCCAAACCGGGAATCCGGCGACCGTGCCGTTTGTCCCCACACGTTAACATTGCCTAAACTGTGCTACGTGCCAGGTTTCACGACGTTCCTAGACCGTTCGTGGATTTTGAGCCCCAAAACGACAAAACTAACCTTTAAAACTTAAAGTGTTATAACATTAGAAAAAATGCTATAATTCCCAAACCGAAAATCCGGCGACCGTGCCGTTTGTCCCCACACGTCAACATTGCTTAAACCGTGCTACGTGCCAACTTTTAGTGGTTTAAGGATTAAGGAGATATTAAATCTAGGGTCTAGAAAGTAATAGGAGATTTATGATAGGTGTAAAATGTATTTCAGCAGGCATTGTGGATGGTGCAATGTCTTGATCAAATTAATGAAGGTAATCACATTCGATCAACATACAACCATGATGTGTACCTCACAGGAATTGCTGCACTTACTGTTGATGCCCTTCTAAAAAGATTTTACAAGTTCAAATCATCAATTTAACCATGTTTAGTAGTTCTAAGGATTAAGTAGAGTAGAAATTCTAGAGATTAGGGTATTACAAAAATGTTTCAATTTGCTGTCATTGTCAATACTGCAATGGTCTCAATTCTTTCCATTTGCAGGAAACAGGGGTGTAAAGCCAATCTGATCAACCAGGTACTTTCTTAGAGTTCTTACCTTAAAAATCCCTTCAATCCTCATTACTGCAAAATTCATATTTCTGACTTCTCAATAGTGATTAGCAGTTTAGCCATGTTCACATCATTACATGAACAAACTCGAAATCAAAGCCTATAATTCTATTTTCTATACAATTTAAAATACAATTCAAGGATATTTACAGGATAGAACTATAGGGTGTACTAATTATAATAGAAGAGGTGGGAAGTAGTGGGTGAAGGGTCACAGTTGCCGTGGCCGACTATTTATAGTTGTTAAACTTCCTTTTTTTTCGGTAAGTTGGTTGTTAAACTTTAACATAGCCATGGTACCGAAAAAAGCTATTCAAATGCAAAGATAAAAGCATATTGCAATACTTAATGTAAAGTCATGAGCGAGTGAAGAAGGAAAAACCAAAAAAATGCCTATGCAAATGGGCACCTGCAGGCAAGTATAATTAGACAACCTCATTGCAGATACAAGGCAAGACTTCTCACCAGATATTTCACTCAAACTTGTGGGGACTGACAAAAGGAAAACTGAATTCAGGTTTCCTTATGCGTGAAAGAGAAATCAGGCCTAACTTCCACAAACCTCCATCTTTCGTAAGACACCTCTCCCTCATTAGTATTTGGTATGTCAAAAACATTTTTTGAACCATCCAACACTCCTTTGGTAACTCAGAACAGAATTGAACTTTATTCTATCAAGTCTTCCAACACCAATCACAAAATGATGCACACAGAATTATATGTACACAGTGAGCATGGCTACGCCCACAACCTAATAAGAATAGAAATAAAGAAGCGACCAGTTTCATTGGGGTATTGAAACCTAATGTCTACTCGTTTAATACCCAAAGATTGGTATTGAATGTATCCATTAGACATGACATTGAGTTTGTTTCTAACAAAGCCAAGAAAAGACCAGTTTCATTGCTTTATTATCTCTTTCATTACTTTGGGTTCTTGAATTTCGAAGTGCAGCCAAGGAATATATTTGAAAGATGCAATGCAAATAATAAGAGACATAGGAGAACATACCTTGAGTCACAGGAGATGGTGGTGGTGTGGCGGAGGTGAAGGCATAGCAACAGAGGGCAGAGGCGCAGTAGAGGACGCAGCAGTGCGGCGCAGCGAAGGAGGTCGCGATGGCACAGCGGAGGAGCTGGTGATGGCGCAGCGGAGGAGCCGGTGGCAGTGCGATGCAGCAAAGGAGGTGGCGATGGTGCAGCAGAGGAGCTGGTGGCAGTGCGACGCAGCGGAGGAGGTGGCGATTCTGTGATCAGAGAGGGGGATCAGAGAGAGAGAGAGAGAGAGAGAGAGAGAGAGAGAGAGAGAGAGAGAGAGAGAGCTACAGGGGAACATCACAGAGAATTGAAACTCCCCGCGGCGGCTAGGGTTTACAGGGAAAATGGGGGGAAATGAAGAAGAAGAACGGCTGAAGAATTTTAATCAAAACGACGCCATTTTGATTAAAATTCTTTATAACTGACTTTGCCGTTGCAAAATCCCCTTGCAATAAATATCTTTAGCGACAGCAAACATCCCGTCATAAATACTTGTCTAAAAAAAGTTATACATGCGACTCCATAACCTGCCGTCGCAAATGTTAGTAGCAAAAAGTTTTTGCGACGGTCTTTTGCGTCGGGTTTTTTGCCGTCGCAAAAGAAGACATTTGCGACAGCAAAAGAGCCGTCGCAAAAATTTCCGAAGCAAAAGGCCCATTTTTTAGTAGTGTTTTCTCTTCCTTTTTTTTTTTTGTCTCTTTTAATTTTACATTTCGTGCGTTGCCCAATAATTTGTCAGAGGCATCTATTTCTTTTATTGCTATTTCATCCTATTCATGTAGCATTAGTTTGGTAAACTCTAAAGTTTTTATTTTATTTCTTTTATTACCTTAATATCTTCTTCTTCTTCAATTTCCATTCATATTCTTTCAAGAAATTTCTTGCGAAGGTGTCCTCATATCAATTTGTTAAATTTATTATTAAATCTGAAGATTAAAATTCTTTAAATTGTTGTAATAGCTTTGTGTCTTTCGTTTAATGAGAAACTTTCTCTATTTTTTGTCTAATACATGTGGTTCTAAGGTTACACATATTTTATCTACATCAAGATATTCTTTTCTTTTTCTAAAGGATTTTGTTTCTTCTCGTATATTTATTCCATGGCTTTTAATTTCTTATAGTATGGAGAATACATGTTTTGTTATTCTTCTCTATTATAATTATATAATAAACAATATTGAAAGTGTTCTCTAGAATATTTATCACACACGTAATAGTTATTACCTATTTATGTCCACGAATTGATTACTAATAGGCCAATGTTATTGAATTTTTTAAATTTTGTTGCCGGAATTAGAGGCTATTATATAAAAAGAATTCTAAGATGTTTAGGGATTTCTTTGTTATACAAGTAACTTATCAGGGTGAAATTGAAAAAAGGGATAGGCGTAGGACAAATACAAATAATTAAGTAGGATTCCTTTAAATATGTAAAAATACTATTGCATAATGGGGGAGAGATATCTATTGCAACCTTCTACTAACTTTCATTCGTATTAAAAGTAAAAATCGTGAAGTGAGATTTGATGTTATATCCATGAGTGCAAAGTGTAATTAACCAAAAAATATAACTATGTCAAGGACAGTTTTTTGTTTCCCTTTAATGAACTTGAAATTCGGCAAGCAGGAAAAGTATAAGAGAAGCCCTTACCTTTCAAATTTGTTGTAATATTAACTTTATGCTAACTTTCAATTGAAAAATAGAATGAATATTCTCATTTGACAAGGGGATGGCCTTTTTAAAGAACAAAAATGTAAAATTGAACCTCTTTTCATTTGAAAATTCACATGTATCACACATGAGTCAAATTAGAGTTTTTTTTACATAGAGCCTCACTACATTGTACATCACAGAGTTGCTTATACTAGTAATTTTAAAGTGATTTCGAAGGAATGTGTGAAAAATTATTCCGGAAAGCAGTTAGTGGTTGTCACATATGAATCATTTAGTTATTTTCACAAGGATCTTAGCATAAAGTTGTGATTAGAACAAATTAGAAATGTAAGAGGTGAGTTGTTACAATTAAAAATGAAAGCCTTGAAATGAGATTTCATGTTAAGTGAAGGGTTTAAAGTGTAATTAATTCTACATCTTTATATATGGGGAACCAAATGAAGATGAGCCTCCAATGTCTAGCAGCTTGATTGTTTCGAATCCAATAAATAAGATGATTCATTTTCTATTTAACTTGAAATTTGGAAAGCATGAAAGATATAAGAGAAGCAGGTAAACCAACGTAAAATAGTTTTGCAGGGGTGTAGGAATAAAACCTCCACACAATGCATAAATGAAAATTTTCTCTAATTAGATAAGCCTCCAAAATTTGGCTGGCCGTTGATTCTCGACATAAATTCTTAAGCAATATTTTCTAAGCGCCTTTTTAAGCTTTGTCAACAATATGCAAATTGAGATAGATTGTAGATAATAAGATATACATTTGAACTCGTATTAAGTTAGTTGATTCAACCATCAGAAAAAAAGAAAAAAAAAAGTTAGTTGATCCACATTAACGATTTTTCTTTTTTATTTATTTATTTATGAATGGTAAGTAGAAATTTCTGTGAGTGAACTAAATCATTTTGTTCTTTCACAAAACTTAGATTTTTTAAAGTTAATTTACGTAACTATTTAGTTAGGGATTTTTTCATACTACTCCATAAGCAAGGTTGAAAACGAGGAAACAAAAAGAAGAATCTATATTTTTACGCTGACCAAAGAAATTATTAATTTAAAGTTTTCCTCTTTAAAGCCTATTTTTAAGCTCCATAAAAATTTTAATTCAAAGAATAACCCTCGGCCTACATAGTAACATTCTAGGACCCAAATAGGGCTAGCAAAAAAATGATAAAATGAAATCCTAATTTCATGAAAGCAAAAACTTTAAAATCCTCTAAACATGCATCAAAATTTAATAGGATTTGAACTCTCTCATTTTATTCTCTTTTTCCCCACTTTTTTCTTTATCTTTGCTTTTTTTTTTCCTTGATTAATTTGGACCCAAACACAGCAATCTGAAAATTACTTTGCAGGTGGAATTCCAAATGAGTTAGCAAATCTAGTTGATTTGGAGATGCTAACCTTGGAGCAGGACGGCCTCAGTGGTCTCATACCATCTCTTCCTTAAACCTTCTTTATCTACACACAAATAACTTCTCTGGTAGTCTACCAATGAATATGTGCTCGCAACTTTCATTGCTTGAAGTTGCTCTTGGGGTAAATCAACTGACCGGAAGCATTCCAAGTGGCATTGGAAACTGCACTTCCATCCAAGTTATTGACTTTTCTGAAAACAACTTGACAGGCACATTTTAACCATCTCTACATATAGGAAAAAATCTTATTTTTTCCCTTTACGTTCATATATATTTATTTTGCTCTCTTAATTTTAACCCTTGCCATTATTATTCTTTTTCTATCATTTATGTCTTCATTTCAAACATATCATTTCATATACATTTTCTAATATTCCCTTATGGAGTTAAAATTTTTATCACTTTACATCTCTAATATTAATTTGATTAAGACTTAAATACTTTAAATTTTGTTTGAGATTCCTCACAAATTAATTTTACTAGAGGTTGAATAGGTTATATAAATTATAGTTACAAGTTCCTAAATCCATTTAATACCAATACTAAAAGGAAAAAAATTACACAGAGCAATTTGAGGTCTATATCCAAAAATTGCATAGGTTTCAACAAAATAACTTCCACAATACCTGCAAGCTTGTGGAGCCTTAAAGATGTCCTGGAATTTGACTTGTCCTCAAATTCATTCAGTGGCTATCTAGCTACCCCAAGAAGTTGGGAATTTAAAGGTTGTCTTCCTAATAGATTTGTCAATGAATCAACTCTCAGGAGAAATCCCTAGCACGATTGGAGGTCTGCAAAGCTTAATTAATCTTTCTTTGGCTAATAATAGATTTCACGGTCCAATTTCTGACTCATTTGGCAACGTCATTACTCATTAGCTTGGAGTTCTTAGATCTTTCCCATAATAATCTCTCTGGTGTGATTCCCAAGTCATTAGAGGCACTCTCCTATCTCACCTATTTCAACGTATCTTTCAATCGACTAAGAGAAGAAATTCCTAGTGGAGGACCTTTCCAAAATTTTACCAGCCTGTGTTTTGTGTCGAACGAGGCATTGTGCGGCGGTGCCTCTCGGCTGCAATTTCCACCTTGCCATGATGGGTCTCTTAAGCATTCAAGGACAAAAAGAGTTCTTTTGTTTGTATTTGTTTTCTTGGGGATTGCTTTATTACTTCATGTATTCGCCTCTGCATTTTTGTTGCTCAGATGCAGAAGGAAAAATCAACTTCCAACTTCGACTGATATGTTACCCACAATACCACATGGAAGAATTACATACCAAGAACTTCTACGAGCAACTAATTCTTTCGATGAAAGCAACTTGCTCGGCATAGGGAGTTTCAGTTCGGTTTACAAAGGGGTACTCGCTGACAGGACAATTTTGGCCATTAAGGTATTCAATTTGCAGCAAGAAGGTTCATTCAAAAGTTTTGATACAGAGTGTGAAATGTTGCAAAATATTCACCAACGAAATCCCAAGGTCATTAGCAGTTGCTCTAACCTTGATTTCAAAGCCTTAGTACTGGAGTACATGCCAAATGGCAGCATTGACAAGTGGTTGTCTTCTCATAACCATTTCTTAGACATCCAGCAGAGGTTAGACATAATGATAGATGTGGCATGTGCATTAGATTACCTCCACCATGGGTATTCAATGCCGGTGGTTCACTGTGATCTGAAGCCAAGCAATGTCCTGCTAGATGAAGATATGGTTGCGCATGTATCTGACTTTAGCATTGCAAAGTTCTTAAGAGAAGGGCAGAGTATCGCACAAAACAACACGCTTGGCACGATTGGGTACATTGCACCAGGTTACGCTTCTATTTTCAAATTTCTATTCACGTCTATGCTTGCTATTTTTTCTTTCTTTTTTCATATTTTTTTTAAGATGGCTCTTAACACAAGATTTTATTCTTTTTTTTTTTTTTTATAAAGCTCTCCCCTTTCCCCATTTGCATGCACTGTGGCTGACCCAACATAATAATTATTTTTTGTAATGAGTGGAATTGTAGGATGCAGAATATGGATCGGAAGGATTAGTATCCACGAGGTGTGATGTTTATAGTTTTGGTATTATGTCGATGGAAATATTTACACGAAAGAAGCCCACTAATGAAATGTTTGCTTCGGATTTGAGCTTGAAATGTTGGGTAAACGAGTCATTACCGGATGATGTAAATCAAGTTATAGATGCAAACTTACTAAAGCAAGAGGAAGAAAATTTCACTGCGAAGCTGCATTGTGTGTCATCCATCCTAGAATTGGCTTTGAAATGCTCTGCAGAGTCACCGGAGGAGAGAATCAGCATGGAAGATGCTCTAGCATCGCTCAAGAAGATTAGACTTCAATCCCTTGCAAATTTGGGATGATTTGAAAATTGGAAGTACTTAATTTTTATGTTATGATTTTCAAATATTATTGTCGCCTCAATATGCATTATCAGTGACAAGTTGAATCAAAGATTAAAATTTTAGTCTTAATTGTATTTGCTAATAAGAAGTATTGCTTGATACAATAAATGATAAAATTAAAATTCTCTGTGCTGACAGGGTGTTTCATATACTAGAACAAAGCAACAACAAATTTGCGATGCAAGAGGTAATCAAGTTGAAGTTTTGGCTATGGTGGAAGCTCATACAATTGTGATTTTCTCAAAGAATAACTGCTTAAATATGTTGTGCTCTATTAGTATTTTTTTTTCCAACTAGATGCGTCTATTGGTATAATAGTGGCTATGTCGCGCTTGAGAGTGTTTGTAATGTAGAACTCTTCTTATACATTATCGATGCATATGGATATGTTGATCATAACTCAATTTCTATGTAATATGATTGCTTGACTTTATCATCTTATAATGATTGTTTAATGACTTAAATATCCTTTGAAATTGAATATAAATATATGAGCAATCCTATGGACATTCTAATTAACAATTGTTGTAAAAAAGAAAATATTAATCTAGGTATAAAACTATACTTTTGTAAATATTTACAAGTCACATGACAATTTTCATTTACTCGCCAAATATATTGCTAACAAATGGTCTTGATTGTTAGAAATTAATAATTCAAAAAGCCAATATGTTACTTTTTAATGCCCAACAATAGATAGTACCCTACAAGTTTTCTATAGGAGTACTTTTTGATGCCCAATAGAATGAGACATTCTGTTTTAGTGTCCGTATCAATTGAATAAAGAAATATGTATGCTAGACTATAAACAGACATTAGAACCAAAAAAAAATTCACCAGCAATGGAAAAGGGGAAGAATTGACATTTAAAAAATCTTAAAAGTGATATTAAGCAGGCAAACCAAAAGCATGATGAAGTTTAAATGATAAAGGCTAAAGCTTGAAGCTAAAAGCTTAGGGTCCAAATTCATGTCATTAAGGTAGACAATGTTAAATTTCACCTCATTAAAAGATGCATTATACAGAAAGAAAACGCAGTGTCAATCATAATTCTACCACAAAGTTCCCATTACAATGAATATTGAGAGGTCTAATTGTACTATGCCTCACAAATCATCACAGGTTTGACATCGAAATAGATGAAAGCTAACATGAATATTAAGTAGTCAAATTGTAATACTCTTCCCAAAGTAGAGTGCTCATCTAAAACTAAGAAGACCAAAGCTAATAAATTTTAGGATCAATTATAGTTTGCACCCTTACACTTTATACCAAATCTCACTCTAGGACCTTCACTTTGAATTATAATAATTAAACTCTTACACTACTAATTCGCTGCAATGCCAACCTTCTACTAAAATGTGTTTAAAAAATAGATGAAAAATTCATATATGATAAGAACGTTGCATTTTTTAAGAGGCAAAGATGTAAAATCACACTTATTTCTAATAATCTACCACAAATTCCTCTTAAATTAATTCAAAATTATGAGTGTAATCAACTGCGTGATATATATAATGCAATTAGTCTTTATGTAAAAACTCCCAATTCAACTCATGTGGAATATATATGAGTCGTTGGGCTAGAAAATAGTTGAATTTTACATATTCATCCCTTAAAAAAGGCCATGTGGTTATCATATGCAAATTTTCTTTCAATTTCATAAATAGAAGGTTGACATTGTAACAAATTATAAGAGTGATGGCTTAATTATTACAATTGAAAGTCAAAACCCTGAAGTGAAATTTGGTGTAAAATATAGGGGTACAAAGTTAATTAACCATAAATTTTATATCGTTATAGAGCTGGGCCAGTTAGCTACCAAAATTGTAAGAACTAATGTTTTATGCAAAAGTAGTAAACTAAGTGTACCTTATTTGGTTTTAATCGAATAGAAAAAACAATAATTTGAGGATGTTTCACGTACCTTTCATTTTCCTGAACCTAATCATCACCTATGGTAGAGTGTTATTGCAAATTACGAATAACACTCATACAATAAACAGCACAAGAGTCTTTTCTAGAAAACAAAAATCCTATCCGGATATGTATTTACTTAGGATGGCAATGTAGTCGGTTATTCAATTAATTAATATTTGACCAATCATTCATAATTGCACGTCATGCATAAGTAAAAGTAAAACTATCACACGCAGAACAAGACATACAATATTTAGCGTGAAAGACACTAATTTGGATATATAATCACAGGACCTAATTCAGTCAACCAAGCATTATTAAGAATGAATACAAAATAGTCAACTTACAATCCAATCCAGAATAATCCAATCATTGGGTGTTGAATTATCGCACTTGCGAGTATGCTTTTCTTGTATTGATCGAATCTCACGATTAGGTATCTCTCCCTTGATATGATTTTTTAGCGCTTGATTGATTACGACACTGTTGGAATATTTGGTGTGACACACCAACTTTGAGCTATTGTTAAGGTGGGACCCACATGTCTTTTTTAATGGGTCCAATATGCTTTGTGTTCTCTTCCATGAGGAGATGAAGAACAAACATCTACTTATTCAAATCCATGGAGGTTTGAATGAGATAATGGCCTCCAAAGTAGGTACCATGAGTATGGTTTTTGGGTGGAACTAAAGGCTTGTCTCACATTAATTTTCTATGGAAAAAGTAATGGGTATATCAAGCTTAGATTTTTAAAGATGGGTTTGTTCCCCAAGGGGTACCCCGCTTTTGTAGAAGGGGAAGAACCTATGGAACCCATGGGTTGACCCAATACTCCACACGCGTGCGCGCCACCGCCGCCGGCCGGCTGGGCTCAGTTCGGTTCGAGTGCGGGTGCTATTAAAATAATATTAAAAAGGCTTGGGCTAGTTCAATATTTATTTTTTGGACGCGGTTTGAACCATAACTGTGTGGACTGGGTAGAACCAAACCGGTTCAAATTTAAATCAAATTCCAACGGTTGCGACCCTTCCTAAAGGCGCGTTTCGCTGGCACCGTTTCGAAAGGGTGCGATTCTTTTTATATATAGAAAGATTCCCCCTCCGAAACAAATACGGTTTTAACGTATTTCGTTCGTCTCTCTCTCCCTCTCTTTCGGTCTTCGTCGACGACACTCTGCGCCCAAATTCCGACGACGTCCGTTCGCATCTCTGGCGAAGTGCTGCCCATATTCTGGCGACTGTTCCAGGCAGATTATGACTGTTTCTGTGAAAATTTTATCACTTTCTTCTGTGTTTCTGTAGTGAATTTCAGCGTTGAAATTCTACAAAATGACTACAGTTTTTCTGTGTAAAAAATATTATCTGGTCATTATCATGCCATATTGATTTTATCATAAACGTTGTAGGTTTTTGTATGGAATTAAATGTCATAATTCTGCATAGAATAAGACAAAAATTCCTCGTTGTTTTATGTCATATATGTTACATTCATTCTATACATTGAGAGAGTAGAATCAAAAAGATGATTTGCTGGATCTAAATATTGTAGTGCTACTTATTCAAGATTGTGATCATTTTATCATGTAGATAGACGTCCGTTAATCCTATGAGCACTTGTGTGGGGGACGAATCTATCTTAAGTTAAGAGTGTGCAACACTCGACTTGATCTCCTGTTTATCGCATATTTTATTATTTTATCATATATGACTTGTTGAATATGTCATATTATGTTTTTCACACACATTGTTTAATGTTGTTGATTTCACTTTATGATGACTATATGGAAGACATTATACAGACTATGTCCAACAATATCATTATGTTTCATTTCACTTTATTATAACTACAGTTTATATGGGAAACATTATAAAATATTTTTCCAACAGACACATCTGGGATCCTCCAAGAACTGAACTCAAATCCACTACCAACTTGAACTCCTTCAAGACATGAATCCACAAAGGATGAAGGTTGATCTCGCTAACAATCTAGTTAAGAGCCTTTTTGAGGTGATAAGAAACTTATTACAGCACTTTTCTATGCTGCTCTGCTCTCCTAAAAAAAAAAAACCCCTCTGAATACAAAGGAACTTCTTCAAAATCTTCTTAGAGAACTTAAATTTATTATGCTTAGTTTTTTTGTCTTCTCATAGTCTCATATTTATAATGGAGGCATTCTAGGATTTTCACACTTTTATGCTAGTTAAAATTCTTGTCAAAATTAACCCTTTTGAGTTCCAATAGCAACAGTCTTGTGTGTTGCACTTGAATAACATGAAGCGAGATCAAGTGACTGAAAGTGAACTCAAGTAAAATTCTTTGACTTGCTTCAAATTTGTTGTTAAGTACCCTTTTACACTTCTTAGCATATGCATGGATGATTAATATTTCAGCTCACATACTATCGTTCATTTATTGTAATTGACAACTCTTCTTTAACTTTCAACTCATGATTACATGGAAGAATTGCAAGATACAAACAAAAAAATATATATTTTGACTTAGTCTGTAGAATTAGCCAACTAACATATGACCTAACAATCTCTTCATTTGGCAATTTCGTGACAAAACACACTAATTAACGTGTTACAAAGAAATAGTCAAAATTATAATCCAAACTCATATCATAATAATCAAGTGACTACTATTTGATACATGCCTCTACACAAAAACCTGTAATATATGTAAGGTATAAATCAATTAACTTAAGCACATATCATAAGTTATATAAACATAATCTTTTTGTATTTGCATATATAGTTAAATGTGATTAATTAACTTAATCAAGGATTAATTATTACTAATCAAGGTGCTAAATGTCCTAATATTAATATACCACATAGTTGTGTGATTCACCATAAGTTAGATGTGTGCTTCATCTACACCATAGGTGTGTGTTCAACATGTGTAATATTAGATACAAGGTTATATCTATAGCTCTTGAATCAAAAGAAGATAGGAGAGAAAAGGGAGGTGCTAGTGTAGTAAAAAGTGTTTGGTAAAAGAGAAAGTGTGAGAAAAGAAGAGAAAAAGGAAAAAAAGAAGAGAAAGAGAAAAGATTGAATGATAAGATTGTGTACCCTTTGCTTGAGGTAAGGAATAGATTTTATATTTGTATTTCTTTCGTTGAATTGATTAGAAATCTCTTTAAAAGTAGCATATGTCAAGAATTTGTGTTAAGAATCCCTTGTTGGAAGATTGTGTAATTATGTTGTTGGAAAGTCTAGAGATTGATGAAGAGATGTGGACTATTATGATTTGTATAGCATAAGTCAATACGGGATAGGCATATTCATAAGAGTCATGCTTCCATGTAGTGGATTATGATGAATGCTAAGAACTTTAGCTTCTTCTTTTTTTTTTTTTTGAATGTCTAGGTGACAACATTTTTTATTTGGGTGATATTTTTGTCCAAATAATTTCTATTTTGAAGTACGTAAGTTGAGGTGTTGATACGTTTTTAGAGGTGTTGATACGTTTGTATTCATTATTTCATTCTAAGCATTCTGCCCCTAAAAGTTGACACCTTTGTTCAAGGTGTTGACACTTTTAACGTTTTTTTACAGAAGTTTGCATACTGTTTTCAAGGGTTGACACCTTATGTTTAGGGGGTTCACATTTATGTCTAAGGGGTTGACACCTACGGTTTAGGAGTTCACACCTAGGGTTGGGTGTAAGCACCCCATTTTTGCCCGCTCAGCAATCTTCGGTCTGTCCGGGCTCATATTCAAACCAGCACAGACACATTCAAGTCCAAACTAATTTTTCAGACTCAATCCAATCAATCAATCGCTTCACGGGCCCACCAAGCCCAATAGAGGCAAAATGACCAAAATGCCCTAGTAGCATTGCTCGGTCCAATTCCAATGGGCACATCTTCCTAAAGACGGTAAGCCCCTATTTCAATTTCAAATCCAATTCCAATCCAAATCAAATCGGCATGTTTTACGAGAAAGTTGATCCCTCAAACGGTAAGTCCATCTAGTTTGGCACGTTTACCGAAAAAACTCCTCGGAACGGTAAGTCCTTTCAAACTGTCAACGGGAACGGAATCCAAGTCCCTGAGATGGTAGAATGGTTCACTTCTAGCACCTGCTAGCCCGCTAATATAGAATGTCCATTATTCGGCACATCTTTTGAGAAAGTTGATTCTTCAAATGATAAGTCCATCTAGTAGCTTTCTGAGAACAGGCAATCTTCGGAATGAACACAAACTGTCAGAGTGGCGGAACCACTCGCAAACAGGTCGACATTGGAAATTGCCAACAAACCTCCTATGTCACGAGACCGAACTCGCCTCTTGGCCGTGGCACGTTTACCAAAAGGCGAGATACCTTTGAAAACCAACTCGTCACACACTGTCAGAGTGGCAGAAACACTCAAAACCCAGGTCAACACCAGTGCCTGCTAGCCCACTCCCATAAAAAATGACCAAACTGCCCATTGGGCCTTTTTCGGCATGTTTCTCGAGAAAGTACATAAGTCATCAAAGCAGCAAGCCCACCCTTCCAAGATCGTCCCAAGACGATCCGGCATGTTCAAATGCTTTCCAGTAAGTTCCAGACTAATTCCGAGACCATCCGGTCAAAATAACCATTTTGCACCTAGGCATCCGATTGCCTCTAGGAACCACACCGACTCTGGGAACCAAACCTATAACCTCCCAAGGATGCTTCTAATAGTATTCCTGACTTCCAACACTTTTTCGGATCATTCCGAGTCCATTCCGGTAAGTTCGGTGCGAAATGACTGTTTTGCCCCTAGTGAGCCGGTCGCCTTTTCCAACCACGCCAGCTCTAGGTATCAAACCGGAAATCTCTCGAAACATTCTAGTTAGTGTTTCCAACCTTCAAGCCTTCTCATTGGACATTCCAAGTGCATTCCGATGGTTTTTCAGTCTAGTTGACTATTTTGCCCCTAATGGCTCGATTGACCATTTCAACAATCGTGATATTATTTTTGCAGCCCGTTATTCTCGGGACACTATTTCAAGGGTTTCTACCCATTTTCGGCCTTCCGAATCATTCTCGGCCTTCTAGAATATTCCCGGACCTTTCAAAGTCACTCCTAGTGGAGCTACGCCAAAAATTACATGGTAGTTACTAGGACAGGCACCCAAATCTTTTGCCTTATGTATCAAGGGTCAAAGATACGTTTCTTGTCGCCCTAAAAACTTCCCTAAGTGGCTGGTGCCACTAGTAGTGGCGCCTATGTAAATTTAAACCTAGCGTCAGGTCGGTTAAGTTGCCTATAAATACAGACCCTTCCACCTGCATAAAAGGGTGTTGGCCCAAAAGGTAACTCAAGATGGGAGGTGAATTGGGTTTTTTGAAAATTAATAAAATTAAGATTAATTAAAAACTAATCTAATCAATAGAATAGTGATTCAAGGTATATGAATTGCTATGTAATAAAAAAGGAAATGAAAACAGAGCAAGAGAAGGCACACCAAGAATTACCGAGGTTCAACCACAATCTGTGGTGTACGTCCTTACCCCAAGATCCCCTTAAAGTCTCCTTCCACTATGCAATCTCCAATTACAAAGAAGGTGTTAATTTACCAAGTGCTCAGCTCACTTTTACATAAGAACTTCTTCTCAAGTTCTTCCAACTGCCAAGTGGTTTTGTGCAAGATCTACTTTAACTTACAAGAGTTTTTCTTCTACAAGAGAACTCTCAAACTCTCACTTACTGGTGTATGAAAGTTATACAAATGAAATACAAACTCTTTATGAAGAGTGGATAGGAAAATAAAAGCTCACTTAATGCCAAAATGAAGACAAAAAGAATGTTCAGATTTTCTCAGCTTGATCAGTCAGTGATCATTGTTTTTCTTGTATCTCCTCTATATAAATGCAGTTAGAAGTTTGTATATAAACCTTTGAATTGATTTTGTCCATTGGTGGTTGTTGGGGACTCATTTAATGCAAGTCCAGTTTGTTATAACGTTAGAAAAATTAGCCGTTATTTTTCAGGTGTCGACACTTGGTTTCATGTGCGACACATCCAGCCTGCATTTTTCAAATGTTGTCCACTGTCTTTATGTGTCGACACATCAACTCCATGTGTCGACACTTGATCATACTATCTTCAAACTTTGGCCTCTATCCTCATGTGTCGACTCTTCATTTTCATGTATCGACACATTACCCAGAAATCTTCATTCATTCTTCCAATGATCAAGTTCAGCTTCAGTAATACTATAAGATCTTCAAGGAGTCTTCTCTTTGGGGTATGATGATAGATTAAAGTCTTCAATTCATCAAAGTTGTCCTCTATTCAATTTGGATTGAATCTATCTTTTGATAATCATCTTTTCTTGGTTTCTAAGCTGCCAAAACTTCATTCCATTAATGCCGAGCTCTTCTTCTTCATTGCTAAGCTCTCTCTTTCTGCTGCTAATGACTTTTCCATCCATGTAGAGCTTCATATTCATGATGCCTCATTGCCGAGTTCTTTCTTTTTGCTACTAATCTTTCTTTCTTATTTAGGATCACTTCAATGAGTCTTTTATAAGCTTGATGAAGTCTACTATTAAACATCTTTATTATCTTCGAGCACATATCATCTTCATTGACTCTTCACATCCCAGATGAAGTCTTTACTTGGATTCTTTGTAAAGATTTCATAATTATGATGAATCCTCTTTTCGAACATCTTCAATCTCTTCAAAATCAAGTCATTCTCATTGAGTCTATGCACACTTGATGAAATCTTCTTTTGAACACCTTCAATCTCTTCGAAAGCAAATCAATGATTGAAGTTAGAATAAGTGTCATTGCTCTGTTTGGTGCATTGCATGACTCTTAGAGTACATTGTTTGACTTGGCTTGTTGTGCATCCACTTTGACATGTATTAGACTTTAAGTTAAAACCTTTAAGTCTAAATTACAATTTTTATTAATCTGCACACTAAGTAAATGTATTAGTAAAATAACACAAATCATCAAAATCAACATGGAGATCAATCTTGAGTCGACAATCTCTCATTTTTTGATGATGACAAAACCTTTGCAAATGAAATTGATATACGATTAAATGAAATGAACAAGATCTGATTGCATACTAGTAGAGAGCTCTCCCTTTATTTTATAATTAGGCAATTGATGCTTAAGAGACAAAATCTTTTCAAAAACAACTCTAAAAGAGTTTTTATCAGTCAATTTCAAAACAAATTTAGGGAAGTACTTCATATTACTCCCCCTAAGAACATGCTCTATATAGAATGAAGTTCATTAATCAATTATCGCTCATTTCAATTTATTTCCATTCAATGCCATATGCAACCAAGTTATCAATACCAATTCATCAAACACTCATTGTTCATTTTACTTTAATTCTTCTCCCCCTTTTTGTCAATTCATCAAAAAGAAAAAAAATGTATAGTAAAGATAAGTACAATAGCAAAAAATCTTATAACAAAATTAAATTGTATAAGCAGGAAAGAAAGCAATCAACAAAGCAACAAATTGTAAGAGAACAAGGATCATATTTCATTAAAAAAAAATATGTCATTGCAAAATATTGGACAATTGATGTCCACAACAAGTAAAACAAAATATTGTGATAGGACCATAGAGTAAGGACTTTGATGCAAGAGAGGAGTGAGTAGGTTAAGGAGATGCAGAGGGAGAGGGGGATAGTTCAACTGGATCAGAGGCAGTATTGGAAGGACCAGAAGGGTATCGAGGCCTCAGACTATATCGCAGCCAGGCAATGATCTAAAGGCTGGTATAGGTGATATGGCTTTCTTGGCTGGACCAACTCTTTTCCTTCTGACATCAAGTAAGCTATCCTGAGACTCAGCCGCCGTGTCCTCGTGGTCAGATCCTTCCTCTGGTTCCGTTTCTTCTTGAGTTCCTGCTGGAGTCTCATGGTCAGTTTCAAATTCTTTTTCTACCTCATTTTCCTCTTCACCAACTTCTTCTTCTTCTGCCTCCTCTTCCTCAACATCAATTCCTTGAGCCTTTTTCAACTGCGTCACATCTTGCTTAAGGCTTTTTAACTGAGCTAGCCCATTGTCAAGTTTTTGGTCCATGTAATGAAGCATATCCATTATATTGCCTAGGAGTTCATCAACTTGAGTGGCTTCAAGAGATTGACCTAGGGGTTTTTGGGGTCCAGAAGCAGATGTTCTCCCATGAGGAGTACTACCAGGGGCAACTTTCTTTGGTCTTGGAACCCATTGGCCATTTACTTTCTTGTAGCCCATCCTGCCCAGTGTGTACTTGGTGGATTCATCACTGTAGGGATCAGGTTTTCTGTAATTCTCACCGGTCAGGTTCACTTGAAAATGCTTGAAAATCTTAGTGATCAACAAGCCATAGGGTCGATTTTTGGTGGATGTGGTAGAGGCATGGGCCATGTTTGTGAGGATGTAGTAAGGGACATCAATCTTGGTGTTTGTAAGGAATGCCCATAGGAAAAACAAATCATTTTCAATCACATGCTCAAAACTAACAATTTTGGGCAAAAAGATTTTGAAAAAACAAAATGGTGTACCAACCTTAGTTTGATTGGAAAGTCATTGGCTACAGGTTGGGTGGATTCAGGCATGTCTTGACCATAGAGAATATATAGTTGTTCCCTTCTAGTTATACTCTCAAAGTAAGACTCTCCACCATACCCAGTTCTTATAATCTCAGAAAAAATGAACTCATTTAGAGTGATCTTTACTCCTTTCACATAACTGGTCAATTCTGTCTTTCCAACTTTTTTCAAGAGATTGGAGTAGAAATGCATAACCAATTTAGAGTATATATTCTCTCAAATCATATTGTAGGGTTTCCATCCCAAACTAGTGAGGGTGTAAGGGAAGTCAAAGTTCTCATTTTCAAAATACTCATAGTTAATCCATCGTCCATTCAAAATTTTACAAAGACCGAAAGTATTTAAAAACCTTTCTTGAGCCGTTGCATCTCTGAAATGTACG